>NSJW01000896.1:0-21746 GCA_019955255.1 Castanospermum australe | reverse complement strand
TCCTCTCTGAAAACTTTGACATGAAGGATATGGGTGATGCCTCTTATGTTATTGGCATCAAGATACATAGAGACAGATTTCGAGGTATTCTCGTTTGTCTCAAGAGACCTATATCAACAAAGTTTTAGAGAATTTCGGATGAAGGATTGTTCACCGAGTGTAGCTCCCATTGTGAAGGGTGACAGGTTCGATTTGAACCAATGCCCCAAAAATGATCTTGAGCGGAAACAAATGAAGAACATTCCCTATGCTTCAGTTGTTGGAAGCCTTATGTATGCTCAGGTTTGCACAAGACCTGACATTGCATTTGTTGTTGGGATGTTAGGAAGATATCAGAGTAATCCAGGTTTAGACCACTGGAGAGCTGCAAAGAAAGTGATGAGATACCTTCAAGGGACTAAAGACTACATGCTTATGTATAGACGAACTGATAATTTGGAAGTGATGGCTACTCTGATTCAGACTACGCTGGCTTGCATTGATTCACGAAAATCAACTTCAGGATATGTTTTTATGCTAGCTAGTGGAGCTGTGTCTTGGAGAAGTGCCAAGCAGACCTTGACTGTTACTTCCACTATGGAGGGCTAAGTTCGTATCTTGTTTTGAGGCTACCTCACATGGTGTATGGATGAGGAGTTTTATTTCTGGGCTTAGAGTTATGGATTCGATTCTAGGCCATTGAGAATATATTGTGACAATTCAGCTGCTGTTTTTATGGCTAAGAAAATAGAAGTGGTAGTCGAAGCAAGCATATCGACATTAAGTATTTAGCCATAGAGAACGTGTTAAAGATAAAACAGTGGTTATGAACACATTAGCACTGAATTGATGATTGCTGATCCTTTAACTAAAGGCATACCACCACTGAAATTTAAGGATCATGTAGATAGAATGGACTTGGTTCCCTTATGTAGTTTTGTTGTAAGAACGATATTATTTTAATGAAACTCTATTTGTGATGTTTCTCATTTCAGTTTATGCGCATATTCATTTATTCATTTGAGAAATATCAATAAAGTTTGGACCTAGAATAAACATTGGGTTATTCATTAAGTTATATAGGCTTGAGAAATACGATACATTGTGATACATGGAAGATAATACTCACCTTTAGAGGACCTATCGTCATGATTCATGTATTTTATCTCTCACTATAGTATATATGATGGAATATGTGGACCAAGTGAGAGAATGTTTGAATGGTTCTAAGACCACTCCGAAGACCAAGTCTTCGGAAACGTTGGCCGGAACTCCGAAAACTAAGTCTTAAGGTGGTTCCACGTTCTCCACGTCCGCATTTCGCGTTCATTCCTCGTTCAGAAACCGCCCACTTCGTTGCACGTCCGCAACTGCTTTTGTGATGGGCAGAAGCTATTTAAGAGGATGTGTGTTTCATGGTTTCGGGTCCCTTAGCTAGCTTTCGTATTCAGTCTGACATACACCATCAACGTGACGAGAGTGAAAGCTTAGAAGCACCACTGAAACCAAAGTTTGGAACTTCAAAAATTATAGTAATGGCCGGAAGTATTTATGATCATATTTTTCTGCATTTGATCTAATTGCTTTATGAAATGTGTTATAAGCGTGATTAAATCATTTAGATTTTTTAACTAATATAAATACCCAGTTGCCAGCAGAAACTTAATGCAACAACAACAATTCTGTTCAATCCAATCATTGCTGCACGTAAAACCAAACAAAAAAAAAAAACAAAACAAAACAAAAACCCAGATCATGCATACTTACAGGAACACTGGCAGGGCGAGAAAGAGAGATAAACCAGAAGGCTTTGCAAGGATGTGGGAGCAAGTTGTTCCACTAAGGCTGAGAATGGTGGAGAAATGGGGGAAATGGGGTTGAATGGAACAGAAGGTGAACCATTGTTGCCGGCAATGAGCTCTGTGGGTAATCCCATGCCAATTGCCACCGTTTGAGGTGTGCAAAAGACGCCAAACTTTTGGTGGCAATTATCATCCCACAGACCGACACGTGGCATTACACTCTGTACGGTCAACACCTCTTGGCGGGGGCTAACTTCTTGTTTTGTTTTGTGAAGAGTAGCATTCTTTTTTCTTTTTTCTTTTTTTACTTTTTTTCGGTACATGAAATTGAAGAGTAACATTCTACCCCTTCAAAATGTTAAATTTGTGTTTTAATAAATTTATTTTTAAATTTGTGAATATCAAATTACACTTATTATTACTAGTTAGCATATCTGGTCTAAATTCTGATGCACGTATTTGTAATACATATAATATTTATTTTTATAATAATAATAATAATAATATTATTATTATTATTATTATTTAATTAGTATTTAATATATATATATATATATATATCTTAAAATCATGAAGAGAAATTTTAAAAAACTAAGTTATGAGAATAGGAATTTTGTTTAGATTCGATTAGTGTTATGTGACCTATATTGAAATCATGAAACCGATTTTGGGCTAACCTAGAGAATAATAACATTTGTTGAATTTGAGTGAATTCTGTGTTCAGCGTACTTTCTTAAAATCATGAGGAGATTTTTGAATTACTTAGAGAAAAAGTTAAAAGTGACTTCAAGCTTTATTCACTAAAAAGGAAAGTTAAGTTTTGAGAAATTAGTTATTTATACGATCATTAATGATTTTTTTTTATAATAAAAAGTTTTAATGAAAAGAAAAGTTATCTCGTTTAAAGATCATGACATATCATAAGTTTCAATAATAATTTATAATAATATTTATAAATTATTTACTTAATAAAAGACTCTAAAAAAAAGCCCAAACTCAAAACCGTTATCGGAATTCGAAAACTCTAAAAGGAAGTCTCAACTACGAGGCACGTTCCCATAAAAGCAAAAGTCAATTAAGACCAAACCTTTTTTGGTTTTGTATTGCATTATATTCGTAATCCTTTCATTTCCTTTCAAAAACTTGAGTAGCACGGTAGTGGTACTTGAGTCTTTACTTAGAAGTGTGGTGTAACTAAAAGTCAAATAGGAAAAATTTTTAAACGAGTATTACTTATATTAAATATTTTATTAAATAGTTAACATATATAAAATGTAATAAATTATATTATAAATATATGTTAATTTTAAAAAAATTAATATACTTAAAATAAATAATACATTATTTAAAAAATTTTCGTCAAATAAATATACATGTCATTGCTTAAAAAAAATTTATGAAGTAATTATGTGTCTATATAGAACATTAACATTAATATTAAATATGTATAAAATTTTGTAAATTATATTTTATTAATATATTTTTAAAAAAAATTAATTATAGACATCTAATATTAATTTAAACCTCATTAACAAAAAAATATTAATTTAAATACGTTATATTTATATATATATATATATATTCTCTTTCAGGCATCCATCCACGTGCTATATGTTGGGCCACTTGCAGCCTGATTTGGTTGTCAGCTAACCCAGCAACAGAGGCAGAGCAAGGGCAACAAAACGATACAAAGACAGCACCATACAGTATCATGTTTTTTAACCTTATCATTGGATTTTGGTGGGTTGGTGGAGACTGTTCGGAAAGGGCGCATGTGCTGTGCCTGTGCTGTGCTACATGCCTACGTTGCACAGCGTCCGATGTTGAATTCTCCATCTCATCGCCATCTTGGGATTGGAGGGACCGCCCCCCACTTCGAACCAACCGAACATTGCTATTTGCTGCCAGTTCTTACTCACACGCATTCCCAACCGCTCTTTTTCGCATCCATCTCACGTCACGTGCTTCCAGCTTCCTTTTGAAAACTCTTATTTCCGGTATTAACAAAATATTAGTTATATAAATATAAAAATCGTAAAATACAAAAAAAAAAAAAATCCCGTTTGTTTTGGACATCTGCAATTTATTCCTAATTTCAGAAAGATTCAAAAGATTAGTTTATTACTTCCTATATATGCAAAAAAAAAAAAAGATAAAAATTCTCTCATCTAACAAACGTTCGTCTTACTAACAAAAGGTATGTGTCACGTGTTACATGCCTATGCAAAATGTCATCCACGCAAGAAAAAAAAAGCACTAAAACATGAGACTGAAAAAAGAAAATATGCAAAGTTAAAAACTGTGTAAAAGATTCAAATTTCATTCACTTTTTTTTTATACTTAATGTAATATAAATTTAGTTTTAATCTACTATTAATATTAAAATTTTTTATATTATCATTTAATTATATATTATTACAACATTAAAAAAATTTAACCTTTCTAAATAGTTGTTATATATATGATAGTCAAATCTCTTAATTAAAAATGTGACAATAATATAAAAAATTATACTATGAGTTGATTAAAATTAAATTGGTTCATGTAATAATTTATTTTCTTAAAACTTTCTTCCCATTTGGGTGAAGATTTAATTCCACATCCTTGCACCATTATTATTTGAAATAATTGACATATTTATAGATTGATAAAATATATAAAATGAAAAAAGATAAATTTATAAATTGAGATTTTAAATAGCCCCACCTCATTTTCTGTCTAAATTATCATATCATGACTAGCTAAAAATTTCAGCAATTATATTTTTGTATCTTCTTTTATTTTGATACATTGAAAGTGTAAACGCAAAACATTATGATTACGTATAGATATAGCTTTAGTACATGCGTTGAACTAGGCCATGTATATCCGCAAATAAATTATAATGAAGTGCATATTTGTCATTGTTGGCAATGAACTAGTAACTCAACTGCTCTTGGCTTTAGTATTTATAACTAAAGTGTAATGGTGTCAAATGTTCAATTTTTCATAATATAAATCTTTATCTTCTATCTAAATGCTTGCACTTCTTATATTAGAAAAAGTTTATACTTGTCAATCACAAATGTAGAATTGGAATTAGTTGCTAGCTAGAAGTTTAAAAGGAAATTTGTTTCAAAAACAGGGGAAAATTATATATCAAATTTATGTGTGAAAATGAATTGACTAATATCCTCAAATGTTTAAAACTAACGGAGAAAATAATCTTAAACATTGTTTAAAATTGTTTTCAACCGCTACATAAAATTATTCATGAGGTAACTAATTCAGTTTTTTTTTTCTTTTTGAAGTGAGGTAACTAATTAAGTTAAAAAAAAATGAAAAGTAAGTTATTGCAACCCTAAACGGATAACCATATTATTTTAGAATATATGCACATATAATTTTTTTCCTTAAATGAAAGCAACTAATATTGCTTAAGCAGTTGAAGAACCGTAACTAAAATAGTACTAAACTTTTCTTTTAATAATTTGTTTGATTTTACTTGAAATTTAGCTTAATATTTTTCTCTTTAATTACATCATATCTTAGATGTCCTTTATTAAAGAAAAAATTATTGCCCAAACAATAAGATTGCAAAATAGTAAAGATAAGAGAAGCGGAAAAAAATCGTAGAATATAGTTATGATTCTTTTGAATTTGTTTTTTTTTTTTATTCTCAATCCTTATCAACTTTTTAAAATTTGTACAATATAAGAAACTAGAAAGCGATTTCATTTAAAAAGAGATATACCTCAACTTTCTTGTTTTTGTTTATCTTCAGATTGAGAAATTCATACCCAAAGGACCTTTCGGGTTAATAAAGGGTGAACTTAATTGGCCTTTGGACTACCAAAAATCATATGTTGCTCTCTTCAACACGTTACAAGCACACTCGTGCTTGCATATATCATAATTATTATTAGAATAAATTAGATGCATATTCTAAATCTATATATATGTTTTGATTGTTGAAAAAGTCAAGCATTCGAATAAGAAAACAAAATATGAAATTTTATTAAGAATTGAACTTTTGATATCATCACATCCTAATTTTTATAAACTATTTATTGAGCTATAAACTCTTTCACTCTTATATATATCTAAATTTAAATCTATTCTTCTACTTTCTTTATTTTCAGAATCTACAAATACTTTTTTTTTTGTTAACAAAAGTATAAGCAATTTTAAAATTTTAAAAAAAATGAAATACCCTATATAAATTTAGTTAATATATTACACCTGTTAAGAATAATTTTTTGGAGTTATATGATAAACACAGTTGACTTTTGGTCATTAAATAAAGTAAATATAATTAAATAAAATTAAAATAAAAATGAAATATATCTGCTAGATATAATGAACATATTGGGCTTATATGTGTGAAATAGAATAAAAACAATTAACAGTTAGTAACCACAATTATTATCACTATTATTTTTTAAATTTATGACATATTATATTATTGATGTATATAGAATTTTTTGTGATAAAATATTTCATGAACAATATTTGTAGGACATTTTTTTTGTGACAATAATGTTTGTAGTAATTATGTATATACTTTTTTTTTTGCTATAAATGTAAAAAATAACTTGTGATGAATGCGTGAGAGATTTGTTTGTATAAATATCATCGATGTAAACATCTTTTATTTAAAAAAGAAAACTGTTATATCACCAATTTTTTTTGTCAAAATTTTTTATAAAATAAAAAAAATTAGATCCTGATTTTAGATTTCTTAAATAAACCCAACTCTGAAGCTATCATGTAAAAAAAAAAATGAAAGAAAAAGGCAAGAAATTTGATATCTTTTTTAGGAAAGTAAATTGAAGTGAGGATCATGAAGGAAATCCTCATGTGACTAATAAAACTTCTAGAAAATTACTTGAAACAGATTCTACAAGAGGCAAGTAAATCTTTTTCTTTTCTTTTTAAAGTGATCAAAAGAATATAGAAACATAAAAGGTGCCAATGCCATTAACTAACTGGACGCAATGCACGGATCAAACTTGCGGCACACAGAAAGCAACAAGGCACCAAACCCGCCCGACGTTGAAAGCGGCGACGGTAGGACCGGCTGCAAATCTAAAAACGAGAAAACGCCACCCGCAAAAGTAAATAAATAAATAAAATAAAAAAAGAAAAAAGAAAAAGCCCGGAAAAGCCCACGGGATTCCGGCGTGGCTTTCGAGGAAGGGTGACACTAGACCTCTCCGTTCATCGCGTCACGACAAAACTCAGTTTCTGAGAAAAAAACTTGCCTGCCATCAGCCCCACCTTACTTTCAGCAATCTTCAGATCACAGCCATCCATTGGTGGGATACATCAATCTCAAAAAATTCTGATAATTTTTGAAACGATTTAAATTTTTAGTTTATAAAAGTATTTGTTACGATCATAATAGTTCATATGATATATATATATATATATATATATATATATATTATATATATATATATAATTTACTTAAGCTTAATAAATATTATTATAATATATACATTGAACTTTATATGATAAATGTTAGTAAATAAAATATTAAAATATATTAAGTGAAAGTATTTTTTTATTATGAGAGGTGAAATGATTAAATTTCAATCATTAAACTATACGTAAATTGTTATAATTAAATTTTGTTTAAAGATCATATGACCATTTTAAAAATTATATAAATTTATTTATAATAAAATTACATGACTTTATGTTTTAATCTTGACTGTTTATGTAAAATATAATGAACAATATTTATTTCTCTTACTCTCATAATAAATTATTTTTCTCATTTGATATAATTTCAATATAAATATATTAAATATTAATTTAATTTAAATAAAATTACTATTATTATATCACACTCTTTTAAATAATTCAAATGAAATTACTATTTTTATATATAATTCCATCAAATAAAATTAATTTCAACAGTATAAATGCTATAATATAAAATATATTGAATACTAACTCAATTTATATGTAAATTGAATACTAATTTATTCATATTAATGCATAAGGATGTGATTCAATGATAAGTAAGTTAGAAACCTAATAGGACGAGTTTTATTTATAATATTAGAAGTGAGATTACACCTTGTAGAATCCAGAAAAAAGATAAGGTATATTGAATACTAACTTAATTTATATAAAATTACTACTATTATATTACACTTTTTTAAATCTTTTATGATGATTTCAAAATTAATATATTGAATATTAACATGATCAAAATAAAACTATTATTCTCATATTTAGCTCATTCAAATTTTTTTAGATATATTTATTTAATATTAACACAATCCATATAAAATTATTTTTAGTAATAAAGTTAAATTTAATGTAAATTATCCTCTAAATAATATAAAATATGTATAAATTCTCGCACGAGAATAATAACTAATAAATATAATGTGACACTATATAATCAAATAATTGTGTAAAATATTAACTATTTTCTAAATATATAAACATATTATAATTTTTGATAAACATATTTTATTTTGATTCATTCAAAGTGCAAAAATTATTATAATAAATTATGTGATTTCACATATTTATAAACTAGTTAAAAGATTTTATAAAAATAAAAATTACACATAAATCAAAGTTTGAGAAAGTTTTTATATTATAACTTATTATTTTAAGTCAACACATGATGCGTACATTACATATTTTGTTAGTGAATTGGATATCTTTGATAAATATGATTTTTTGCACATTTAGGACTCATTTATATAAACTTTTAAAAAGAGATATTTTTTATGAGGTTTTTGAAAACATTTTTTTTAAAAAATAGAAACTATTTTATGTTTGAGTGTAATATTTAAAAAATACTTTTTTTAAGTTTAAACAGTTTTTGATGTTATAAAAAAGACAATTTTTTTAAAAGGACAAAAATCTAACATCTGAAAAAAGCATAAAAATATGTTTTTTTTTTCAGTATTTCAGCCTTTTATTTAAAAAAAAACTCATTTAAACATACTAAAATATTAAAAAGTATTTTTTTAAAAAGATAACTTTTTATCAAAAAAATACATCCAGACGAACATTTAATAAAGTTTAGAAGTTTTTTTTAACACATTTAATTTAAGTTGGAGGAATTTTTTGATCCTTTACTTAGTAAAGTTCAGAAGTTTTTTACACGTTGTAATTAAGTCTAAGAGATTTTTTTTTACTCTTTTCAAAATTCAGGAAATAAATGGTATATGAAACAAAATTAAAAGAAATTTTTACATTTTACCCTAAACTATAATGTATAAAAATCATTAAAAATGAATTAAATTAAAAATTTAGATAATTTACATGTATATTATCGTTATACTTAATAAATTAGATTGTGTAATTTTATAAACTTTAAAATCAGTTTCATTTCATTCACCGAAAAAAAACATCAGTTTCAATTCCAAATTCTTAAAAAAAAAAAATTGGACCATTGACTGCCCACTAAAAAGGTTGCAAGGTTTTACTTTATCATAGAGTCATCCGCAGAGGATAGCACCCACTCTCCCAGTTTCAGAGGTTTGGTCATCTTAGAGAGAGAAAGGAACCCGAAGAGAGAGAGAGAGAGAGAGAGAGACAGAGAGTGTCTTTTGGCAGGTTCATTTCATAAGAAGCTCCGCGGGGGAATTGCAAATAAAAAAAAAATACAATATTCGCATTATTCTTCTTCCTTATAAACTTAGGTGCTGCAAAAACAAACCAGAACGCTACGAGGAGCAGCACAGAAAGAAAAAGGGCCTCGCCTCCTTTCTCTTTCTCTTCCTTCTAGGGTTTTTGCTTCCTTCGCCTCCTTCAATGGCCGCTTCTTGCTTCCTCAGATCTGCCCTTCTCTCTCCTTCCCGCCCTGACCTCTCCCCTTCTCCCTCTCATCGCTTCAAGGTCACCTCCATTACCCATTCTTTCACCTTCTGCAATTTTCCATTTTCTTTTCTTTTTCCTTCAGATATAGTGATTCATATATGGTTTACTTATTCTTTTTGTTTTTTTCTTTCCCCTTACCTGCATTTCCTCTCAAAACATGCGGAGGCTTAGGACTTATATGATTTGTTTTTATTCATGCTCTCTTTCTCTTTATTTTCTTTATTGAATTCACAAAATTATAATTGGTTTTGGTTTTGTTGCCCTCTGTTTGGTTACCCGGAAAACAGGGGAGGAGGAAAAGTATTAACATTTTTGTGTGTGATGTTCATCTGGAGAAACGGGTTGAACTAACTCCTTTTAAACGATTAGTGCATATGATGATATGAGAGTTGTTGAAAAAAAATTATGCTGGTGAATCCTTGATTGTGAGGATTTGCCAGTGCTTCTTCTTCATTGCTGAGCAGTTATGAAGAGCTTCCTTCTAATGGTTTACACACTAAACTTCTGATCATTTTGGGGTTTTTACATTTCTTGTATATGTTTTCTTAGTATAACAGCTGAACGCATATGTATGTGTGATTCAGGTGTCATGTAATGCCTCAAGTTGCAATTTAAATTCTAGGAAGTTACAGTCTAGTGTATTTGGAACTTCAATTCCAAGTGAATCATTAGTCTTACAGTTGAGTAGCTCAAACTTTTTACTTAGTGTCCTTCTTCTTTTTGCCTTACTTCCATTTTTTTCTAATTATTTTTTCGGATTCTGTGGTTTTATTATTATTGATCCTTATAAATTTATCAGAAACTGCAATGCCCGGAATATACAGCCAATAAAAGCCACAGCAACTGAAATCCCTCTCCCTGTACAGAGTAAGAATAACACATTTCTTATGTATAGAGTAGGGTGATTTACATGCAATTTTTTCATTCTTACTCTTGGCTGGTCTGGTCTGTTTAGAATCAAGGAGCACTGGGAAGACGAGAGTTGGAATTAATGGTAAGTTTCTCATTATGAAAGTTCTCTTTGTTGTTTCTAGTATCCACCTGTGGGATTTAATTTTACTACACACTTCCAATTTTGCATCAAGGACTTCCTCATAGACATTGAATGCTTGTAAGCTTTGATTTCCACATCCTTTTGTATCCTATGCAGGATTTATTTACGATGTAATAGTCACTTTACTTGAAACTCATATATGGAATTTCTAAGAATGGACTCAAAAGCAGTTACTTTTTTTTTTTTTTTTGGATGTGGAATTTGTGTGTCATTTTAGATGTGGGCAATTAGCTCACTTTTTATATTCAAAGTAATTGCTGTCCTTTACAACAGTGACTTGTTCAGAATTTTCATAAAAATTCCTTGAACTGTTGAGTTGCTTAAGATGAAACTGGTACCTTCTCACTTATTGGTAATGTTTGATGAAAGCTGATCAAGTCAAATAGTTAGAGGATGATCCTGCTGTAAGATCATATGGTTAAATTGACTAGAATGTGTATGTCTTTAACTTCAACTTGAGAGAAAGATTTCAATTGTTTTTTTTTTTTTTTGGTTAAAATAAATAATTAGTCCTTATAGTTTCACCTGATTTGAATTTTAGTTCTTATAGTTTTTTTCTTTAGATATCGGCCCTTATAATTTCATTCATTTAGATTTTGGTCTTTGCAATTAAGGTATCGGTCCTTATATTTTCCACTCATTTGGGTTTAGTCCCTATAGTTTCTATTCAATAAGGTATTGGTCCCTATTTTCCGTAAAGGATTGGTCCCTATAGTTTTCAATTATTAAGGTATTGATCCCTAAGGAGCCAAAATCCAAATAAGTGAAACTATAGGGACCAATATCCAAAGAAAAAAATTATAGGGACTAAAATTCAAATTGAGTGAAACTATAGGAACTAATTGCTTATTTTATCCTTTTTGTTTTTTTTTTGGAAATCCTGATTGATAGGAGCTGTGCTAAATGTCTTCAGGTTGCTTCCATAAGTAAGTTTTGAATCAAAAGCAACAGTAGATTATGAGTTCTTCTTCAACTTATTTTATAGTTAGGAACTTATAAATTAGTTGCCTGAACCCAAAATAAATGTTCTCATGGGTTATTTTGTTGGATGATATAATACTTACAATCATTATGCCAGAGCATGTTATAGATTCCTTTAAGTTGTGTTTATGGTGTGTCTGGTGTATTTGGCTGAAGTGCCATTTTTTATTTTTTAAAGAATTGCTTCCTGTCATTACATATGACATGAGTATTTTTCTTGACAGCATAATGGTGCTCTACTTCAAAAGTTTTTGAGGGGTTTCGCTACCTATTTAATGTGGTTTTTTATTTATCGCATTTGCTTTATACTTTTATTTATTTTAAGAGGTTATTTTATTCTCTAAAGAAAAGAATTGTTAAATGTTTATCACTCTAAAAATGTAGATGATGAAAATTTTGTTTTAAACCATGAAACATATTGTTAGAGTTTATGTCAGCTTGTCTTATGAAAACACACATCTTTTATGCTGAAATGTGCAGGTTTTGGTAGAATTGGAAGGTTGGTGTTACGTATAGCTATTTCCAGGGATGACATTGATGTTGTAGCAATTAATGATCCTTTTGTTGATGCTAAATATATGGTATGTATGTGCAATTGCCTTAATGGTTTTGCTTATTTTTTAAATGTTCATGGTTTGGTTGTTGTACAGATTATAGACTATATTTATGTGTGTGTGTATATATATATATATATATGCATATATGGCGATGTATGCATCTATCTCTAAAAATAACATTCTTATGTTCTTTTTTTACATAAAAAATCTTATGTTGATGTTTAAAGATTTGGATTTGTATCATGATACCCAGAAAAAACAGAACACAGTTTATTGATAAAATTGCTTCTCCACTGCTGATATCAAGGAGATGTTAGTCTCAAATGGAGATTTGTACACTAACAGAGAAGGAAAACTCTCAAAACAGAAAAGGAAAAATGATAGACAGCAAGCTCTTTGAGGGGTTTGCTTCCTCCCTTCCCAAACCTTTCCACTCAAATTCTGCTTGTCTCTCTCTGCTCGCCCCTCCTCTTCTTATGCTTGCAGCCTAACAGAATAGCCTAATAGAATTTCCCTCCATTTTTCCATTCCACCTGCCACTTTGGCAGTGCTTACGTTTCAGCCCCCTTCCTTAATTTCCTTCTCATCCTTCACATTCCCCATGTGGTCCAGCATAGGAGGGTGGCCTAACTGCCTATTATATTAGTACAATGCTCTGATCTGGGATGCCTTCCACTGTGATGCCAATGAGCAGTGACATAATCTCATCTTACGTTGTATACTTTCTGCTGATTCAATTCGGATGTTCTGCAACTGTAGTCTGTATCGTTTTATGCCTCTTGCCTTTTGAACCACTGTATACATCTTGGGATTGTTTATTCAGATTTTATTGTTTTCACATTAAGCCCTCTTTAATCTTAAAAAATTCCAATTAATGGAATTTTATGTGGATGATCCGGGTAAGAAGTATTTTATGCAAGTGGAATCTAGTACCTTTTCCTGTCCATGATGGCAATTGCTCTTGTTTTGGTAACCCCTGTGCCTTTTTACCCCTGTAGTCTTTCTGCTTTGTATCTAACTTTTTTTTGTTTTTAAATGTAGAGTTGAATTTTATCGTTTTATTATTGAATGACCTAGGTTCAAGTCAAACAGTGAAGGCTATTTATATGTCCTAAACTTTTTAGTCACATGCTAAAATTTTACAATCAAACCTTTTTCATGTGGACTGTAGAGTAGATTGCTTCCATTTCTTTTGTTGGGTTCCTGAAGTTTAATTTTTTTCACGAAAAGAGTTGCCTATGGTTTAAATAGTACATGGAAGGCAAACTATGTTCACACTTGAGAAATTTAACACAAAGTACGAGGAGAGAAATTCCTTTGTGATTCCCAGGAGAGGTGATAAATTTGTGAACCCATCTCCATCCTATATGTGTCAATATAGCACAGTATTTTTATATCTTTTGACATGACATGAGTTTTCATAAATAGTTTGCATATCCTTTGATTTATTGTAATGATATGATTGAGCTGTCTTAGCTGGTATTGACTCTTGCCATTGTTGTATACAGATTGAATACTAAGTCATATTGTACGTACATCTGGATGACGATATGAAATGGTTGTTATTTGCAATCTATCCTGAAACATATCCCAAACACAAAAAAAAATTGGCATTTCTTTTAGTATTTATGATTATCAAAAATCTTATCTGGCTGGCTGAAGCCTAGTTTTTATGATTATGAATAAGTAATACTGTTAATTTTAAGGAAGTAGAAGTTTCAGGAATGGCACATCATCATGACAAAAGTAGGTGGTGTGACATTTCTCGGGAATTTTGCTATTTTGGTACTAAATACTTTTCTGGATTGAAGATGGCATACTGTTGAAGAAGATAGTTATAATGACTTTGAATTATATACTTGAAGAGTGTCATAAATCATCCCAAAAGGTTAAGTTATTAGGTGAAGATGCATGGATGGTTTTATATTTCTAACATGCTTCCTCATGCAAGAACCCTTTGGGCTTGAAGTGTGTATAATGCACAAGCCTACCTTACTTATGCTAAATTCAACTTAATTGTGAAGAATGGGGACATCATGGACCAAACTCTTAATCACTTGGTGATAGAGGTGATAGAGGCTCTGATACCATGTCATGAACCAACTATCCTAAAAGTTTAAACTGTTAGGTGAAGATGTATAAATAGTTTTATATTTCTAACAAAGAGTTAACCAGTTAGGTGACTCCTTTTTTTTTGTTTCTCGTTATTTTTTTAGGGGGTTTAGATTGTAGATGATAAGTTTTATTTGCATTGTCACGCAGCACATACCATGACAACAGAAGTTCTAAACATTGAAGAGAAATTTGGGCGAGTGTATTGTTATAAACTTGTACTTCACCTTTCTTTATGAATTCATCTTTGTTTTATTTTCTTTATTGTTGTATATACTTTTTTTAATTCATTCATAGCGGGATAAATCTTGGTTGTCATTGCATATTTAATTTATTCTCTCTCTCTCTCTCTCTCTCTTTAATTTCACTTCATTGTTTATTATGCATACATTTTTACTTTATTATTTTTATCTTCTCTCTTTTCCAGGCTTACATGTTCAAGTATGATTCTACTCATGGACCATTCAAGGGAACCATTAAGATTTTGGATGACTCTACTTTGGAACTTGATGGGAAGCAGGTTAAAGTTGTGAGCAAAAGGTATCTAGAGTCGAGCCCTAATAATGGAAATGGATGTTGAAAATTTATGTGCCACTCGTTTACAATATTAGTTGAGGTGTCAAAGAGTTCTCTAACATTTGGCTTAACATGCATACATTTTTATTTCTCTATTCAGAGATCCCGCGGAGATCCCTTGGGGTGATTTTGGGGCTGATTATGTTGTTGAGTCTTCAGGAGTTTTTACAACAGTGGAGAAAGCTTCAGCACATATGAAGGTTGCAATGTTCAATTACTTGTGTATTGAATGTTGTCTCTCTCCCTCCCCTACCCCCTTCGCTTCCTGTTTGTCTTGCTCTCACCTGCTCCAAATCTTAATTCGAGCTTTATCTTATTTCACTCTAGGCTGGTGCCAAGAAAGTCATAATATCAGCTCCATCTGCTGATGCACCAATGTTTGTGGTAGGAGTGAACGAGAAGACATACAAGCCAAACATGGACATTATTTCTAATGCAAGCTGTACTACAAATTGTCTTGCTCCCCTTGCCAAGGTTTGATTGCATCCTGTAATGCAAAGCTTTATTGTACTCGGGTTTCTCTATAATGAGAATGTTGTTTGATGTTTTTGCACATGCTAGGTTTTATCATGTAGTTTAGTGGTATAAAAACCAATAAACTTTTAGGTCTAATGGTAGCTCCTCTCCTTAAACAGCAAGGAAACTGGTAAGAGTTAAAAAAAATCTGATGGTGCTTCTGTGACATCTAAAAAGGGAAGCCTGATAACAGCTTTCTACGAGTGTCTAAGACATGAAATATACAATTTTCTTTATTCTTCAACTCATAATAATGCCATGCTTTTCCTGTTGGTCATGTAAGATTATTCTTTTTTTCATGGATGGATCCGGGTATTGAGGGGCTAACATTAAAATCATTCAAGAGATAGTAAAATAAAAATTGTAATCCAAAAATTCAATATATCATACCTTCACCGAAGTTGACACCAAATTTCTTCACATCATAAAATTCATTGATAATTGAATCATTATCAAACTTTTCCGCAATATCTCTTGCTGTATAAGTAATCAAACAATCTGATAGAAGTGAACTTAATGGAGTTAATGCTGATGTATCTGAATCAGTAAGCCTTTTGCACTAATGAAATATATAATATGGCCCATTGTGATTTGTGTCAACCAACATATAGATCAATGGGGGGCAGGATAAAATCATGTGGGAGTAATCTGACTCGTAAAGAAAAAATCCATTTAAAAAACAAAAATTTCAAATGTGGTGGTTGCCGCTCCATCTGTCCCTTGTTTCCTTACTCATAATAGAAATTTGTGTAAAAGCCTCTAATTCTTCCTATATATATTATTCCTCAGGTGGTTCATGAGGAGTTTGGTATAGTTGAAGGTTTGATGACAACTGTACACGCAACCACAGGTCTCTTTTGCACACCTCCTAATTATAGCCCCTGATTTCTTTTTGGTTAAACCATCCTTTTATATGTTGACACATAGCATTGGTAACATGATTGCCTTTTTCATTATTCAGCAACACAAAAGACTGTAGATGGTCCTTCTATGAAGGATTGGCGAGGGGGAAGAGGAGCAGGTCAGAATGTAATTCCAAGTTCGACTGGTGCTGCAAAGGTAAGAGATGGACAACCTAGAAGATATATCTTCTGGGAAATTTTGAAGACATTGTATGCTTACTATTTTCAGTGTTGATTTATGAAATTTGGTTCTCGTTTTATGAAATTGCAGGCTGTTGGGAAAGTTCTTCCTGAGCTTAATGGAAAGCTCACTGGAATGGCATTCCGTGTTCCTACTCCTAATGTTTCTGTGGTGGACTTAACATGTCGACTTCAGAAGAGTGCATCGTATGATGATGTTAAAGCAGCAATAAAGTATGTCTATGCTTCTCTGCTTTGGCTTCAATACTCTCCTGTTGGGACTGTTCTCTACTAATCCTTCTCTGATTTCTATGATTTTGCTACTGTTAAATGAAGGTATGCCTCAGAGGGACCACTGAAAGGAATTCTTGGATACACAGATGAGGATGTTGTCTCTAATGACTTTGTTGGCGATTCAAGGTAAAATTATATATTTTTTTTCTTAATATAAATCACTGTCACTATCTTGGAGATTTCAGACTCTTGCCTTTTTCCAGAGTGTAGACATGCTAAGATGCAGTCTCGTGCACATCTTTATTTTATTCCTGTTGAAAAACGTGACACCATAAAACATGAGTTGCCCAGATGCATTTGCTCCATAAGTGCTTAAAACGGATTTTAATTTGCTAAAAATAAAACTAAACCTTCATTTATCTCTTTTCTCCTACTAGCCAGAATTTACCTTCATTTGTTAGATAAATGGCTTATCTCAAATGAAATTCTTTTGACAGGTCAAGTATTTTTGATGCTAAGGCCGGTATTGGGCTTAGTGCTTCCTTCATGAAGCTGGTTTCGTGGTATGACAATGAGTGGGGTTACAGGTATAGGTATCTTGACAGAAATCTAGGATGTGAGCGTGCAATTGCACCTACTCTTGTTTCCATGTAGACTAATTCACACTAGCACTAACATGAAGGCATGTTTAAAAGCAAAACTTTCTGTAAACGTTACCCTTAATCGTGTTTGTTGAATGGTTTGCCTTGCAGTAACCGAGTGTTGGACCTTGTAGAGCACATGGCATTGGTGGGAGCTCAGAATTGAAACGCCAAAATGGCTTGTTTGTTGCTGCTGCTGATGTTGCAATTCTGAGTTGGCCTTGAGTTAGGTTAAAAAATAGTTGCCGCATAGGTTCTCAGATTTTGGCTTTGATCAGATTTATTTAAGATGTGAGGTTAATGATCACATCATGTACACTGAAATCAAATAAAAATAAACAGACACATCCTGGTTACACGGGTTTGGAATTGGTTTTCATATACCTCTGAATTTTACAATCTTCCTTTTAAAATGCTTGACGTTTTAAGGGTGATTGATTTATATTGGCCTGTTAGTATATGATATGTAATACATAAGCACCTCTCAAGGGGGGCAATTCACTGTGTATTTGGATTAGTTTATTTTGTAATTAAAATAATTTATAATTTAAATTTTATTGAGAGAATTTAAAAAAAAAAGTTTTTTTTTATTCTAAAGTTAATATGTTATCAGACATGCACTCAGTCTGTCTCTCTATTCAGGTCTAGTAAAATGCTCTTAGTTATTGTGCAACACAAACAAAGCTAAATTACAAAATGGGGAGGATGTCTGGTCTTTTATATGATTGTTCCATTAAGTGTTCATGTTTCCAATTTAAAATAGTAGTTTAATATTCATTAATTGTTTATAAAATTTAAAATTTCAAATATGATGTTTTTTCCATTTATGTACTTGTTGAAAATATCTTCATCGACAAGTATAAATTTTTCGTCACATATTTAATGTTTAATTATAAATTTTCATTCAAACCCACAAACAAAATTCATAGCCTAATCCTTGGCGTTATTATGCAACTAGTATCTGACAACTCATCACAAGGAATGAACAAAAGCATCAAAATGAACTAGACGCACACTAGTTTGTCTCAGCCATCAGCCGCGGGCAATATAAGACGAAAAAGCCCCAGTTAATGTTGACATGGACGCATAATAATGGAGCCCATCGATACGAAAATCACCTTCTCAATGACCATTTGCGCCCTTGAAAAGTGGCTATCTACGCCTCTGTTACAACGAAGAAAAATTGATATGAGTGTTATTATTTTAATTTATAAAGTAATTTAGTCTTTGTATCTATAAAGTGATATTATTTTAATTTTTTAAAAAAATTTATTTTAATTTAATCTTTTAATAATTAAAAATTATCATCAATTTAATTTTTTAATTATATAAAATTATTATCAATTTAATTCTTTAATCATTGAAATTTTATCAATTTATTCTTGTCCGTATACAGAAAGATGATTTTGTTATCACTTTTTAAATTTAAGAATTAAATTAATGACAAAATTCTTTAGATAATCAAAGTAATGACACTTAAATATTTGAAGGACTAATAAAGAAGTTAACTCTTTTTTTTTCAAGGAAAAAAAATTGTGAGGAGAGGCTGTCTCATTTTGGTGAAACTAATTCGGAGTGAAACAAGTAGGTGAAGAGCTATTTTTATGTGAATTTTGTACTCGTTTGAATATTAAATATTTTTTTTTTCAAATGTGCTTTTTAAAATTTTTTTTAATATGTTTGAATGAGTTTTTTTAAAAAAGCTGAAACAGTAAAAAAGAAGCACATTTTGTGCGTTTTTTATGAGTTAGATTTTCGTGTTTTTTTAAAAAAATCTTTTTTATAATATAAAAAAACTGTTCAAAGTTAAAAAATATTTTTTAAATATTACATTCAAATATAAAATAACTTTTGCTTTTTAAAAAAAATATTTTAAAAGAAATTTATAAAAAAAGATTTTTTTTTTAAAAATCAACCAAATGAGCCCTTTATCTGCTAATTCGATCCATAATCAAGTCTTTATATAGAAAGAGCAGCTCCTAAAATTCAAACAAAAGATTACAAGTATCTTTTCCTTTTCATTGTAGCGGAATTATTGCCTATTAGCCTCGTTATTCTTTTTAAAATAATTAAGAAAGTAGCAGTGTACCAGTGTACCAGATATACTTGAGAAATTGTTGGAAAGAATGAATAATTGATAGTGTAGCAGATATTTGAAGAATTCTTGGATGAACCCACCTAACCTAACTCTTAGGCACAACGAATTCTTGGATGAACCCACCACAAAAACGTAACGTAACTCTTGGGCACAACCCAACACAACCTTCCAACGTATTTTGGTTTCGGTCATTATCCTCTAAATCAAGGTTTTAAACTTTGGGCACGTGGCGTTGCAGCAGTCGCGGTTGATATAGGCTAATGTGAGTCAATGTGACCTATAATTACGGATTGATATAATTGCAATAGCAGTCGCAATTGACGAGTTTAAATATATTCTTTTATCATTAATTTGTTTAATAATTAACATATTTTTTAAGAAAAAATATATTTATCAATGAATAATATTATACAGTTAAAAATAATAATAAGAATTTTTTATGAAATTTAAACAGAATAAAGAATGACTGTTAGATGAAATTAAGTAATAGAAATCACTCACCAATTTAAAGATCAAAAAATATGATAAATTATTCTATTAAAAATTTTAATAAAAAAATTTTAATTATATAATATTTTTTTATTAATATATAATAATTAATTATACCTTTAATTATATAATATTTTTTAATTATTAAATATAGAAATATTAAAAGATAAATAAATAAAATATAATTTTACGTAACATTTTAAGAACGTATGATAATTCCTCCTGCATACATTCATTGCTCTCATAATATTATATCATAATTTTAATATTTTAGAATATATAAATAGACTTATAATTTTAAAATATAATCTATCATCAATTTGTTTATAATTAATTGTTTAGCATTAATTTATTTACAATCTAATTCAAAACTTAAAAATAAATTTTATTAAATCACAACTACGTTTCAGATAACCTTTTTTTTTTATTTTAAATCACTTTTGTACAAACTCAAAATTAGTTCATATATAGTAGTAAGAGATTTATGTAATTTGGAGAAGGCCATAGGTTGAAACTATTTATATTACCATTGACAAAAAAAAAAAAATTCAAGTTCTATAAGTTTAAATTTACAAATTTAACCCAATCACAAACTTAATAATCCAAGCAAACCAACAATACTGAAATTCAAATCAAATAACAGAAAAAAAAAAGTGAAGAAAAAAGCTAAACGTTGTGATAATCTTGGTATTCCCTATAAAATTTTGATTAATAAAGTTACTTCTTGATGATTAAGAATGGGAATTCTAACTCAAAAAATAATTTATTCTCTTTTTGGTAATTATATTTCTAAAAGTGATTTTAATAAACAATATTTAAATAGTATCAATGTTACCAAAATTATTTTTTAGATAATAAAAATTTTTAAACATAAATTATAGTCATAGAAACATATTTTTGAACAAAATCAAATTAATTTAAAATTAAATTTACAAACTCTAATTTAAACCCACACTTAAATATATATTCATACCTATTTTCAAATGATTATATAATAAAAATATTTATTTTAATATACAACATAGCTAATTGCTTCTTATAGATGTATAGCATAGAATCACCCCATGAATGATTGACACAACCTGTTAACCACACAACAGTTTTAAAGGTGTTTGTGGGCTGGGTTTGATTTAGTGCAGTTCTAGCTTGATATTTTGATTGAGGTAATTTTTTGTGCCCAAACCCAACCTTAAACTCGAGCAACCCCGATCATGTTCGGGTTTATGTATGACTCGATTAGGACAGGACTGGGATTGGGTTAGCCCAAAATTTGAACACGATCAAGATTTTAACATGTCTAACTTGTAAACTGAGTTATAAAACTTTAGTTTTTAAAAGTAAGAAATTTAAAAAATAATTTTTTTAATATTTAAGTATTAATATTATAATGCTTGTATTAGTCTTGAGAATAAATAGAAGATGATGTCTTAAAAAATAAATATTATTTAATCTCGAGTTAGGTTGAGCCAACTCAAAAGATATCTCAGTCTCGGATCAAAAATGCACCGGATCCAAATTTTTGAACCAGACCTGGCTCAAAATTTTATTAAAATTGGGTTTTATCCAGCCTAATTAACTTAGGCCAGAGCAAGGTCATCAGGCTAGATTGGGTCTTGAACATTCCTAACTAGTTTTATCTTAAGATTTTTATCTTCATAATGTATTGCATTGATTTCATGTAGCGAGAGATTCATAAGTTTTGTTCAACGGACACAACGTATATTTATACCAAAAAAAATTATAATTTACCTATATAAATATTATATATTTGATCATATATAATTATTATTCA
>NSJW01000894.1:0-520316 GCA_019955255.1 Castanospermum australe | reverse complement strand
AAATAACATCCACAAACTATCTAGGAATTTCGGATACCTATTTTACAATATTATCTGAATTTAATTATGATAACGATTCCTTAACTATCAAAATCAAAACTGTTATATCAAATCCTTTCTTTCTTTTGTTCAAAAGTTCATCAATATTTAACTACCGCGAAAGGGAAATTCACTGAAGTGAAAGGAATTCTAGGAATTGTCCATGGCAGACACATGGAAAGTTATAGACTCATATTTGTTTACATATTGATGTAATTGCTAGTCATCAATGTCTAACTACTTGAGAGATGAAGACTTCACCCTTAAGTGCACAATCTCGCTAATTAACCTGATGAGTCAAAGTGGGGGCCATAGAAGAAAAAAATTGAAAAAAAAAAAAGGCTCTGCCATAAGTGATTCAATTGCAGTTTGGTCCATACATTGGGCAGAATCACTTGCTTATTGCAAGAGTAGACTATTAATTATTATCCCTGATGATCGTGCACATCTCGACCTGCTTTTGTTCTTTATCTCATTGACTCATTCACTTTGGAAGCAAAATCATGATGAGGTAACCCTGCAAATTATTGATTAAGAAAAAGAAGTCAACAATTGAAAAGCTTATAGTTAATTAATTAAGCTATGAACCAAGTCAATTAGGGTGCTTTCCAATTTCATATTATTTCTTTATATATGGGGTTATATAATTAAACATGTGAACTTGGGTGCACGATGTGGGTTTGCGTGGCAACATTAGATAGGAGCATTGGAGAACTTGGTGGTTGCTCAAGTCATATGCAGTTACCATTATGACTTAGAATCTTTGGTGGGTTGTGACCGACCCTCCAATTTTACCATTATACTAATGAAGCTCACAAAGAAAGGTCAACCCACGATGTGTAGCGCAATTGATTAACTTAGTCTGTAGTTGAAAACATGTGTTCTACAATTTGTGAATTCGCACTACAAGTTGGACGGTTCATATAAGAATATCTCCAAAGTTATCATTAAATTGAATTACACCTATTCGTATTCGACTCCTTCACATTTCAAATTCAAAAAACATTAACGATGCTCAATATGGGAATTAACAAAGGAATTTGATTTTGACAAGCTAGCTAGCTGCAGTATACGTGTTGAGAACTACATCTAATAAAATTCTCATGCAAAGATGACATATATATCATTATTTTTGTATACCCTTAATTGTTTATTAGGTATACGTTTCACAAAAATTTATTCATTAAGTTACAAAAGAAATTTCAGAAGATCATGCCAAATTTTATGAATATTATATGTGTAAAGTATATTAAGATTCGTTGGCTTTTACAAAACTCACTGTTGCGTTAAAAGTATACATAAAGAATGCATACCATGCATACTCACAAAAATTTCATATTAATCCAATAATATTTTCTACTTATTAATATATCTTAAAATTAACGTATAATATACTTTTTTAAAAAAAAAATCCAGAATTATATTATATATCTGTAGAAGTTTAAACTTGACAAAATTTAATGTTGATGATTAATATAATAATTACATACAAATTCCACGATCAAAGTTTTAAAAAATAATTTTTATAAGGGGTCATTACACATAAGTATGCCAATTCTTATAGCAATATCAATATATCCTAACCCTATAGATATATTATCATCAATATTAAATTTATCAAATGTTCATGTTTTATTCTAAAAAAGAAAATTCAAATTCTCATCTCTTAGAGGGAAAAGACAACCTCTAAATGGACATTCCACTCTAAAAGGGGATACCAATTGAGAGAATAAAACCATTAACGAAATGACCATTCAAAAGTTTTAAAGATAATTAATGTTTTGTTCTCTCACAGTCTTCTTCTTGCTGGATCGCTAGGTGTTTGGTTTCTATTAAAGTATTTGTCAAATGCGATAAGTAACTCACCTTTTACAATTGATAACTATATATCTCCTTTCCTTAAAATGTCTTTTGACTGGCATCTTCTCAGCTTTTGGTTGATTCCACTGTTTTGAGATGTTGTACAATTAGCATTTTATATAAATCATTTTTACATTTTTTTTCTAAACTCAGTAAATGGAGAGAACTATGTAACCTTTGTAGCCTGAGCACTTAATTGGTACTGTAATTGTAATAACTCAACTAATTATGTACTTTTATTTGGAGAATTTTTTCCAACCATATTTGTTTTTCTGGTAAAAAAAAATTGTTCACTAAAATTCTGATCTGTTCTAGTATCTCTTATTCTTAAGTAAGGTTTTAGATTACAGACTATGTCACCTGGACTGATCACAATATCTCAATATCTCAACTGCAGCAACACATTGCGATTGTGTTACACCAATCTGCATTAAGATATAATAGCCGTAATATGACTGCAACAATAACACAATCATAATTGTAATTTAAGACTTTTATTTTAGTCCATTGAGATAGTGCTTAACTCAGAGAAATGACACTTCTGCTGGCAAATTAAACGGTGAAAAGGCCACGGTGGATCAGAAATGGCCATTTGGTGCAAACAAAAACAAGAGAAGAATGGGGTATAAGCTGGGGGGGGGGGGGGATTAGAGCAGCTATTTTGGCCTCTAGCATGCAGTGCCACTTACGAGAAGTGACGTTTTAGGTGAAGCTTCACTGGAACAATATATAGGCTAATGTGCACTAAGATATATAGCAGACACAAAATCAAAACGTACTGAACATGACAGAATTAGTGGGTGCTTCACTTTAGTATAACAGCAACTAATAAGTCACAAAGTTTTAGCATTTTAGATTTGCACCATTTACTGAGTTTTCTAGTGGAACCAGGATTTGATTGGAAAAAGAAAGGGGGTGTGTGGACAAGTTTGCTGGTGCCTTTTTATGTGTCCCTCGACTATTGGGGGCTTAATTACACTACTCTATCCGGGTCCTTTGTGCCCTTATCACAACACTTTCACATCTACTTTTTGCGCTTGAGCAAGGGAAAAATCACTTCTTGGGAATTGGAGAAAAAAACAAAGTTAAAAGTTTCATCAAGTAGATGCAGATATCTAATTCCCTTTATTGGATATTCTGGTCCATTATTGGTGAGCCTTTAAATCCTGTGACAACATTAATCTTGGTTTCCTTCAAGAATCACTGATTTACACCTAAGCTTGCTCTGGCGATGAGTAATGCCTTTTGTGCTACATTCTTATCATATTGATGAGAGCTGCAAAGCTACATCGGGGTCCCAATTCTAGTCACTCTCACTTGGGGTTTCCACGTGAATTCACTTTGATAACATGACAAGGAAACGTTTAGTAAGAATGATATTTCATATTTGTGAATAAAAAGTCAAACACGGTGGACTCAATTATAAGAATCGAGTTGCATGGAATAAAAAATCTTCAGTTATATTTTTGCTAGTAAATTTTTATTATTAGACAATATATAAATAACACCGTAAGTTTTTGTTGAAATTTGTACATAACCTGATTTTGATATTTAAAATATATAAGAAAAAACTTCTTAAAAATATATGAGAAAAAATTTATTAAACCCTTAATATAATCTAAAAATTGCACGCGCATCTATTTTCTTTTATACTTTTGGGTATTGGTATTATTTCTTAAATTAAATAAAGTTTCAATTTATGTGCAGTTTATTTGCTTTCATTAAACTTACTTTTATCTTTTTACTCAAAATAGATGTGGTTGTAACACTTAATTTATATTTTAGATGAAAGAGTGATTTTTAAAATAAATATTTCTCGAAATTTGAAAGTCATATTGCATTGTTTGAAAATCAAAGCTGATTAAATATATATAAGAAGAGTGGAAAAGAAAATAGTTATCCATATTTGTCAAGAGGAGAGAGAAAGGAATTCAAATCTTCTGTCTTTTTTTCTGCTTTCAATTATATCCTTTAATTAAGTACTAACAATTATCATAAAAATATATTTTTTTAATTAACATTAATTTTTTTAAATTAAAATATTTTTTTTGAATTATTAGTATTTAATTAGAAGGATAGAATTGAAGATAGATAAATGAAACAGGAGATTTAAATCTGAAAAAAAGTGAATGGAATTTATAATGTAAGTTAATTCATGAAATTTCTATTTTATAATGTACAATTATTGTGAAGTATAATTAAATTTATCATGCTTATTTTGTTTTCATTCATCCAATTATATGACATTCGGAAGAGTAAAAAGGAGTAGAGCTTTTGCTTCCCATTTTTGTTTTCTTTCTCTTTATTTTGTCTCCAAACAGTCTACAAGATTCCAAGATGGTACATAATTAGAGTTCAAAAAGGAACGGATTCCAATATGGCCACACAAAAAAAGATAGTAAAAGTGAGAAGTATCAAGGACCATAGGGGATGAAATTGCATCAACATATATATACGAGTGATTGGTGAATGAATCGAGAGGCTGAAGCAGAGTCCAGATTACACTAATAAAGACTAATGCAGGTTCGTTAAAGCCCCTTTTAACGCATCTGGTCGTGCATTTCTTGGGGTGTTCCCCACGTGTTGCTTCAATGGCTTTACCCCTACGTGCACGTCTTTCAAAAGCTTGTTGTTTTGTGCAGCAGTTTCCATGACAGATATGAAAAACTTTACCACAAACGAAAGGTGCTTTCTAATTAGATAAACCCCAAGCCATCGAATCACTTTGCCTCTCTTCGTTTAGAAGAGATCGATAGATGGGGTGTTGCCCCTCTAGAATTCCATTTTTGTAGCTCACAAGGTTGAATGTAAAATGATGACCTATTGTTCCTTTGATTTGATGATCACGTCAAATTATTTTCTTCCTTTTGTGTGCTCAAAATTTTTTGTGTGGCTATAGCTTTCGCCATTCATGATGATTCAAGGTCGATCAGTTAGTTCCCATTAATTAGGTATATACACAGAAAGGTTTTGTTTTTGTTTTTTCTCCCTTTCTTTTTCAAAACTTATTATTATCTAATTAATTTCTTAATGGTATTTCTTTATTTTGTTAAATATAAAATGAAGGGATGGGAAGAAATGATAACATAATTAAGATCGTGCTTGCACATCAGGAATCTGGTTAAGAAATAAAGAAATTGATTTTAGAAAATTTTAATAAAACTTGAAAGCATACATGCATGTATTCATGGTACGGGGTCCTCAATTTTGAAGATCTTCATGCAAAGTTTTAAAAGTAAGATAGAATGTAGAGTTCAAGGTATAGTACACAATTAATTGAGTTATTGCTTATTGTGAATTTATTGTAAAAGTTCTAATCTTTTACACATCAATTTTGTTGGCTATTTAAGTATAACTCACGTGATTGAAGTAAGTAAGAATTTAAATAGAGTTCATAATTTTAAACTGTTATAATAACTATCAATATACTTAAAAAGCAATGCCAAACTGTTACACGATAATAATCTTAAAAATACTCATGAGGTATTAGCGTAACAGAAATGAGTTATGTCTCTAAGTATAAAAATTGTGATTCGATTATTGAGAGTGGTATCTAATAGGGAAGGTCATACCATTCTTATTCTCAACCAAAAAAAATTAAATTTATAAGATAATTCAAATAAGTTGAACCATATAAGAATCTTAGTTCACACCAAATAATGATCCTAGAAACAGAAGCTTACAATATCAATTTCTTCCACAAACATATTCTTCTCAGGTAGCTCGTAAACATGAAAGCAGCTGTAACTTCTAATATTATATAGCATGATAAAAGAAAAAAAATTTACTTAATGATCTTTAGTTAGACTCAGAAAACATCGAATCTCATGCTATTAAAACGCAGCTTTCAACTTTTGAAAGTATGCTATCTATAACTTCATTATCACTTTTTGAAATTTTCTGATTTAATATAAAGATTCTTCATTGCCTTCGCTAGCCGACATATTTTTTTTCTTATGAGTATACTTCATTTTGCTTTTCTCTTTCACTATGTTTGAAACTATTAAAGAATATAATTGATTTAATCTAATTTCAGTTGAAGTGATTTAATTTAATTTAAAAATTATGTTCATACTTATAAATTATTATATTATAACATTTTAAATAAAAAATTTTATTTATAAATCAAATTAACTCTTAAAATTTATGATTTCTAACATACTCTTTAATCTATAGTACTCATTATGTAGAGGTGATTGGCAACTTCAGTGGGGCGTGTTCAGTGGGGCGTGCATACACAAATAATATGCATTTTGGAAAGTGGATGAAAGATTTGAAACGAAACGTTGTCACATCCTCAGCCAACGTGTTAAAGTTGGCGTCATTTGATTCTTTTTCTTGGTGGAAATTGTGGAAGTGTCCAACAAGAGACCAATGCTCGAACACTTGGCACATAGCCACTCGTGCTTAATTATGATACAAAAGAATAATACAACAAAGTGTACCCTGCAATAAAAAGGAAAAGCAAGATGGATATACATTTCATATATTACTTAAATCATGTTAAAGGGGAAAATTATTGTAATTAGAGAATCTTAAGTGGGGGTTTTGATACTTTGAATAATTTTATTGACTCTAAATCTTAGATAAATGCGTTTCATATTGACTGTTATAAATGGTAATATAGGTATTTTATATATAATTAACATTCAATTGCATTTTGATTATATATGCGCGCTAGATAGGTGGTTAAGTATGAAAATTCTAATTTTAATTTTATTTTTACACCAAAATGGAGAAATAATTTATTTATCTAGCAAGAAATACGAACAAAAGGTGATAGGATAAAACTTAAGTATGCACTAAATAAAAGAGTTTTGTTTGTATCCTTAAAGCGCATGTTAAAGATTAAAAATAGTATTTGTTATCATTCTTTAAATCATTTTAATTATTTAAAAAAAATATTAAATATATTTTAGATTTTTAAGACATTAGTTTCTACTTTTTATTTAATAATTTTTATTTTTTATTCTTTAGCTTATGCCCTTAAGACACACATTAACAAAACCCAATAAAAAAATGGTATAAGAAAAAGAATTTAATTCCTCCCCTCCGGCTCGCTCTCTCTGCATAAACACTCGCCTCTGGCTATCAGTAGGACTTTTAATACAGCGGCACTGGCACCTCGTATCCATATTTATATTTTACTCATAAAATAAATGATATATAAGAAAGGGTCAAACTCATTTTAGTATAATTGATTGTTAATTTGGCATTAGTGTGAGTGAATAGTAGAATTATAATGTGTGTGATTAAAATCATGATATAATATAATATGTAGAACTATTAGTGTGCTCAGTTAATAGTGTAATGTCTTATTAATTTTACTTAGTAAAACTTAAATCTTAAAATACGATGGGTGTTTAAAAATATGAGTAAGTGAAATATAAGTGTAATTGACTTTTGCGTGAAATTTAGATCTATAATATTTTCTTCCACTTCTTTCATATATCTTCTAAACTATAGTATACTTTTTAGTTATAATTTTATTTTTCTTCATGATATCAACAGATAATGTAAGTTTATAGACTTATAGATATTAGTTATAAAGTCTAGTCTCTTGTATATATCATATTGTTATCAATTCTAGTCTGATAGAGTATTATTTATATACTCTCAACTCTCTCTTTACTATATTTCATAATTGTTCATCATCAACCATAATAATATTATAAATTATTTATTATGGTGTTTTCTTCTAATCTTAAAAATAAGAGAGGACAATATTTATTTAAATATATCTTATATGATAATTATCTTTTAATTATAATTGCAATATTTTTAATATAATAAAATACTTTTAAGTTTTCACATTAAAATAATTATTTCATTTTTACATATACTTAAATCAGGATTTCGAAAGTATACTATTATTAGAATTAGTAATCTACAATAAAAGAAGTAATTTTTTAAGATATTCTAAACTTTATATATATGTAACATTTTTTAAATTAGAATAAGTCATATACTTTAAAATTTTTTTGGTTCATGTGTGTGACATAGTATACACTAATTCAGCTATATGAGAATATTCATTATTTTAATCTCCTAATAAAATCGTGAAGATGTAGATTGTGCTTTAATATAGTTAGGAATCTCTGATTATATCGACTCAAAGAAATATAATAAATCATATAGAAATTCAAAGTTCTTTTTTCCATAATATAGATAATTCATCATTCTGAATATAGAAAAAAGATTTATGTATATCAGAAAGACACAAAAGATTTCTAAAATGTATATAATATTGTGCGCTAGAGATTTATATTATTACTGGCCTCTATCATTAAATATTGTGAGAAACCTACTTGTGATATCTCTTTCTTTTTCCACGCTACTTTTGATGAGTGTATATCATATTGACAAAGCATTAAGAATCAAGCTAACGAGAGGATACTTGTAAAATGTCTAGTGACTCAATAAAATGAAAGTGTAAAGTATGCAGTCTTCTTCTGACATTCTAGAGAAAACTATATATACTATGTGTAGGAATTATGTAGCATTTACACGCCAACATCACCAAATATGACTTCACGAAATAGGAGAATAATTAGTAAGCAACGATAATTTTACAAGTAATCGATGATAGGTGGTGATATATGACCAGAAATAGGTGTGTCACCCCTTTATATTAGGCAGGTAGCCTTGTATAAATGAGATACACCTCTATAATTACTCATCAATGCTCACATATATCTCTAAGAATAATTTTATAGTTGTTACATTTTCTCTAGTGAGCACATGAGTATTCGAGATTCATGTGTTAATCAAAATAATATGTGAAGTTTCAACTATTCTTGTGAAGAACTATTGAGTATAGTAAATATCTCGTGACTCTTACTCTATTGTCCTCCATACTAACTCTATACAAGATCCATGATAGATTTACGTTATCTATATTTTAGAGTTGAAGGGTAACTGTAGTTTATAATGTGTCACAACATACAGTATTCGTGCATAAAATTATTTGGCCATTCAATTTGTAACAAGGCATACAGAGATCTTCATCCTTACTCCCGTGTGCTATATGCATAATCAAGTAATACAACTTTTGTGACTTCCGAATTCACGCCTATCCTTCGCGCTCTATAGTTTATATCATTGTTGATTTCTACAACAAGTGTGCGTTTTGGAGGGCGTTGAGTTGGAATAAAAGTTAATAACCTACAACTCCTCTAATATCTCCTCTAAACTGAGAAGCAATCAAATGATTTCAATTCACATCCCATTTTTAGAGAGTACGGGCCTAATTAATAAGGATGTGTTCTATAGTTAATACCAATTTTCTAGTACTCTCATCGCACATATTTCATCTTTGGCAGTATGGGTTAATGGATTATTTCCCAATTATTCTTCTCTCCCTAATCATGTAGGGTCTTATTTGCTTATATTGTTTATATGTTACAAATTATTTTATACTATACTAGAGGTTTTATTATTCGTGTTTAGTGTATCGTGGTGTGCTCGAAACTCCATATTTAAGTCCTGTCTCCAATTGTCATTTATATTTTTTGACATTTTAAGTCTCTCTCCAGTTTAACCTTAATCTGATTAAGATTGTCAGTGTCGAATAGTGCACAATACATAGATACTGTTCGTATCGAAACCATTTCACTTGAGGATTCCGCAATAATCCAAATCAAATATTTTAAGATAATTTAATCTGCACTTGTTGCGCGAGCTGTGTTCTCAAAGAGTCAAATAGAAGTCTCAGGGTCTAAACTCAATAGTTCGTAAGGTTTTTTATAGTCTCGCAAATAGTAGTAACCCATCATATGAGAATTACTCATTTGGTGTGAAATTGGAGAGATGTTACTTATTCCCATGAAATTTTACTCCTAATTTTTCGGTCAATAGAATAGGACTCACAAATGACGCAAGTTAATTGTGGTTAGATTTTAAGGCTGTGGAACCCATACGCGTGTGATCTTCCAATTTCTCAATATATAATATATATTAAAATTAGTACCCATATTTCATATGAATCACAACAATGTGACCATCGCTTCATAAGAGACAGTGACAACGTACAAGCGACACCCTCTCAGTGTGGGGATTTTATCTTTATTTATTTATATTGGGAACCCATCCATGGAGGGGTGTTCACCCTCTCTGGGTGATTTTTGAGGCTATATAATATACAACAAAATTAACACGACTCTACTAGAGTTCCAAGTTGACCGTCAAGATATGATTTGAATATTTTGTTTTCGAAAGTTTTAGAAGTATATTATTATCTCATTTCAAATCCTCTGTGATGACAGGGCTTCTCTCTCACATCGGCTAGCTCTGTCCTAGAGGTATGGAATATAGCGAATAGTGATGGGTCGAGATCCTGAATGTAAAAAGTCTGCATGATTGAGTTTACCACGTCATATCAGCAACAATATGCCTAATACAGTAATTACAACTATACTGGTGTTGTGGATTTTGTATATACCTACATTGAGTATATGTTTTTTTTGAAAATATTTGTTTTCGTCCTTTCCAAGTTTTTCACTTTCTTTTTACCAAATTATACATTTCATCTTTTAGTGAAGAATACCCTTTTAAGCATAATTATCGTCGCCTCACTTATGATCATATTAAGTCTTCTAGTCGCCACTTCTATGTGTGGACTCCTTAATGTCCTCTTATATGTGAAACGGATAGTGACAAATTCAACCATGATAATCCTACCTCATAAACGCTAATTCTATGTATTGTGTTGAGAGACTCTGTGAGTGCTCTTAGAAACTTTAGTCTCTTTTTGATTCTTATGCCTCTTAAGTAGTTCGTTTCCTTCTTTATTATAGATGACTCTACACTGGTCTTGCTAAAGAGAACATATAAAAACTCCCTTATATTGGTTTTCAAACCCTTTTAAACCTTCTCCTTAGTGAAAGAATTGTTAATCTCCTTTTTGAGAGAACTCATCCTTCTCGAAAACCTTCTCATCTAATTCGGATTTTGAGTGAGGTGTTTCACTCGCTCTTAGGACTAATGCTCTTTTGCTCTCGTTTTGGGTCTTTACATTTTCGAGAGGAACTTGTACCAGTGCTCACTTATCCTGAGATTTTAATGCCTCATTCTACTACTCATATAACGCGGCAACGTTTGATTAGTGACCTTGTAGGACTGTAGTCACCTTCGACAACCTATAAGAAGCGTTCTCTTAGGGTCTACCCTCTTGCTTTTCACCCCACTTGTGTTATCTTTCGAGTGACCTCAATGCACGCACATACGTGTGAAGTCATACGAGTTTGAGTATGAGTATACCTCTAGGCGCAAGCTTCGTCTCCTTTTACAGAAGAACGTGGTGCTCACAAGACAGCTCGACATTAGATAGCACAGTGTTGTATTGATCTCTCGTTTGATTCCCTTTATGTACTCTCATTAGGACTTAGATTATAGAGTTTGGATTTTCTCCTTTTTTCTTGATCTTCATGGGAAGAAATGTCTGCTAATTGCCTTTGTCTCTCTGGAAGTTTATTGCTTTCTTTGTGACCAAACAATTTGTGCGTAGATAGAGACTTCTATCCAGCTTATAATGAAGCAATCTATGTGAGTCTCGCTTTTGATTAGTTTTGATGCCTCTTAGGCGTGTTTGTCTCTTTTTAAAAGAGACTCTACCTCTTAGAAGATTTAGTCTCCCTTTGGATTTTTTTATGTCTTAACAGCGTTTCTTCTTTTGAAATTTCTATTTTGCTGTGTAGTATAATAACTCTTTTTCTCTTTTTTTAGGTAGTTTGATAATCCTTCATCGTAATCTATATATATATATCATCCTCTTTTGTAGTATCTTTATCTAATGTGTCTTCGTGTTGAAGCAGAATTTGAGTCTTCATTCATAACATAAGTGTATAAAATGGATATCATTAAAGGAATCAAAAATGATTTATCTCCGTAGATTACAAATGTATTAGAATCTAGCCTTTTTATGAGGAGATTGTGATGTGAATTCTAAAAGCATATATCTTTTTATATTATTCTCTTGTGTTGAGACTTTAATCTTAATTTCCTTTGTGTGTTTAAATATTAAAAAACTATATATGTACTCTCTCTCCTGATAAGAGTGTTAGTAGCATTTTTATTTTCTTTAATGAGGTAAATGATTGTTACTTCTGATTTTATTGGAGAGTTTTTCATTTTACTCACAACTACCTGTCTTATTATAAGAAAATTTTAGGATCTCCCAATTCAAATAGTACTGTTTGAATAGGCTGACCCCACGTGCCATTTTCCTTCACAAGGCTTGGTTCACGCCGTGCTCGATATTTTCTCTACACAGCAATTGGTATAAGTATTCTGGATACCCTGTGGAAAAACCTCTCATTTTTCCCTAAATGGCCACAGTTCTCTGCATCGTCAATTTCCTTACTATAAGATAAAGAAGCCATGTTGCGGTTCTAAACTCAACCGTTATATACTTTCTTTATCGTAAATATTGGATGATATACCTCAGTCTCAATTACACTTTGGTCAAAACCTGAGTTACAAGAACTACATTCGCGCTCTGAAAATGTGTTCTATCGTTTAAGCCTAATCAGTGTATACGCTGGTATGTCTACTCACCGAATGTGTGCATCCGTTATCCATAATGACTCTATGGTACTTTTGTCTGATGAATATTTACGTTCAGGAACCGTATACAGAGCTTTGTATAACATGTTAAACTAATAAGATGATATATTTCATAACATAATAGACAATAGGAGCACAGGAGCACTGGACTCGATATGCACTGCTCGCTGCGGAAAACTGACACATGCTACAATTGTTCCCATAGTTTTACTCGCGCTATTATTCTCTCAGGCCAGATCGCTTGTCCTCTTACTCTCGTTCTCGGCGCACAATTTCATTAACACTTTACTTATCGGTCAGAGATACATACTCAAAGACTACTATAATAATGTAGCCTTGGATGGAAAAAAAAAAGTATAGCATTCCAAATGCACTTTTGCCGGGACATACAGTGGACGTGATCAAGCGATGACTCGAAGATCATACTTGGAACCCAGCTTCTATGAGTGTCTCCGCAGATCACCTATGACTTTGATTATTATGACTCTTAGCCTCTCCTAACTAGTGATTCCACACAGATTTCTTAACTAAGATCCTCCTTTATACTCCTATTACGCACATTAGAGACCAAGTAGCGCGTCTAACAATGCCTTCTTAAGCATGAGATACGATATTATAAATACCAGCGCACACGACTCTCAGCAAAAAGACTCAGCTAACCAGAATAGCTCTCAGACACTACTATATGAAGACTCTATTCAGTCTAGCATATGCCTAAATTCTCTGGTTGTATCGACACCAGAAACACGAAACAACAGCCTCCTACCAAATTATATAGCTACCGCCTAACATTCTATCTCTCAACTTATACCTATATATATGGGTAATATATAGCACCACTAATGCCAAGCTAAGCAGTACTACAACTCCATGATATATCCAATGAACATTACCCAACACAAAACCATACCACTGATTCGTCCATATATTACGCTCATCATCTGGTTTGAGTACAGCAAACATAGACAGCAAACAGTATAGCCACGTGAGACAAGAACCACACAGTGCACAGGATTGAATTTGTCTCTCTGCCTGAAAATATTTTAAAATCGAATATCTAGATTGCTTGATTTACTTATTATGTAACCTTCTCGCTCTTAGTTGCTCTTCTCGTGGTGAATTTTCCATCTCTTTATAATGGTGACGTACATTTCTGATAATAACCATCTCTGTATAATCTCTATATGTGTGACTCTCTGTTTGTATGAATGTAATATTTTTATTTCTTATGATCCAACTTTTAATTCTTCTCTGTTTTCTCTTTCTTACCATCTATTCGTATACTTTCTAATTTCATCCTATTTACTCTGTTTGTGAATTTCTTGGCTGCCATATAACAGTCTTATTCTTTTCTTTTCATTTCTTGTAAATTATTTTATCTCTTTATATTCGTGTGAAACTCTTCCCTCATCTCACTAAATCTGATAACTATGTGATATATATTATTATTATACCCATTTCTCTTGATATGTTATGTATGAGCCCCTGAGCAAGAAATATAACTCAAAATCACACTTATCACACCGAATTTACCTCAGGCTCATATTCAACATCATCAAACCGTATCTCTCTGGTTCGACCAGGGTGTATACCAACCACCCGGTTTCGGTCACCATAGCCGTATCCGAAGACCGCGTTCCTTCCTAACATAATTGAACGCTTCAAACCCGAGTGACTTTGGAAATGGCATTCCCTCCACCACCCGTGCGGAAGCCCCTTTGGTAAGACCAGACTCCACAAGCGTTTGGTCAAACAAAGCACTTTTCTCTCCTTCTATATTCTCATAATGCCTCTTTATTCACGGTGCAGTATTCTCTCTAGTTTTATTCTTCTCTCGTGCCATCTATCTCTTAGAAGATCATGTCTGTTCCTTTATAAATGACTTCCACTCATTTCTGAGAGATCGTCGTCCGCTCTTCATACTAATACTTTGTTTCCTCTTGGGTTTCTACACCTTAGAGTTATATAGTCACTCCTGTTTTGCATATCATTTGTTGGTATCAATAAATATTATAAAGAACATCTAACAGCACTAGACAAAGTATAAATAGTTTCATTTTCTCATTATCATTGGATGTGCATTACTCAATTCTTGTTATATGAATTGTTTAACGTTTTAGTGCACTTTAGTCTTTTATGTGCTTAGAATTTCAATGTAAGAACAGTTTTTACATTATCCGAGTCCATAACTATCTTCTCGAATGCATCGCGAGAATGGTGTATGTATTTTTAATATCACTAAAGTGAATCAAAGTCTTCAAACCAGGAGATATGAGGTGCTCTCAACGGTAGAACATTGTACTTTGGGTGTAATACTCTCGCCTTGGAAGGATGTATAAGAATGGCAATGCTGTATGGATATACATCCAATATGTGCCAAATCAATCCTAATTAGTTGTTCATATATGGATTCACCTTCGCTCTTTCAGCGAGGCTCACGATGTGCCTAGTATAGACATGTGACACTAGCCGAATATTAAATATCATGCTGTTGCTGACTCCATTCAATACCTTTCAACTAATCCTATGGTCCAGCTGAGCCTTTTCTATACCTAAAGATGCTGCTACTTTATGTCTTCTAATTGTCTGTCTCATATTTATCGATATCTTAGGGTCTTTCGTTTATATCCAATGTTTCGAGATCGATTGACTTAATAATAATAACTCCTCCTAACTACTTAAACTAAGAATGCTCTCACTAGTTCAAATTTCAATCAACACATAACACATCATGCTTTGTTCTGTATGTATATAATCTGCAATACCAACAGCCTCTTATTGAGCATAACACAGAGGAGCAAGAATCGAAAAACATTGAGGAAGAAGGGACACGAAAATAAGATCATTTAAATCACGATGAAATGCGATAATCGGTCTAAAGTAATGATGTCGCGGGGCCACGGCACAGACGAAGAGCTCTCCTTGGCATTGATAGTTTTGACGCAGCAATGACATCCGCAGACTAATTAACTCGCTGAAGTTCGGTGAACGTTCTCGCGGCGGCAGCGGGAAACGGGTCAGTTGGGGCCCGGAGAAATCCATAAGAAGTGAAGACACCCACACAAGTATTTGAGAGATTGTCCCTGTCTGGAGATAAGTTAGAACCGAAACTCTCCTACACAATAACGTGCCTCGACTCGACCACGGGGGAACGACGCAAGACATTCGTGTCGGTTGAGTTGCGCATTTGATGAATTTAACGCGCAGCGAGGTTGAAACGTGAGCACGGAAGGGGGTTCTCGTTACCGGACCGTCGTCAGCTTAATGCTAGCTTCCGTCGATGTCATCTTCCACACTATCAAATCTAGCCTTGTAGTGATGATCCAAACGTCAGTTGATATAGGATGTTGACAAAGGTTGGTAGATTACTCTATGTACGGTATTACTGCTCGTCTCATTGACATTTACAGCGGTGAAGCGGTCGGGTCATGTGAGTGTAATATAATGATTGAGAATCTCTCTTCTGAGTTTCTATAAATAGTGTGGTGAATATTGGCTGCACCGCTTAATTTCAATTGTGTCATGAATGAGCTACGGCTGATATGGCAGCTTGAACTTAGTTGCTCGTGGTTAAATTGTTCATATTGCATATAGATAGCAGAGTTATTTTAGAAATCGATCAGATATTCAAGTGTCAAGTTCTCCCGTTTGGAACCAATTTCACACAACTTTTCTCAATAAATTGGCTGTGTTAGTATTTTTTAAAGGCGAGAAATACTAACCAAGTGTGTCTCAGATTAATATAGCCAGTTTTCCCATACGATCACGTACTTCAAACAAATGTCTTAGCATCTCTACACATCTAGAGCTCCTTTTTGTTAGGCCAATAGTGCAAACACCAATCGCCAGTTATTGTGATCTATTAATGCAAGCGCAAACAAGTGCTTTTTGATTGTGTGGTATTTAGTGTTATAAATGGTTAGATATCAGTGCGTTTACAATCTCGATTTAAGGAGGCATCTGTGACGTATCGTATATATTTAGATTATTTGCCAAATGTATTTATATATAGTGAAATGCACGGTGCAAAACAGGATAATGTAAGATTATTCCTCTTTTCTACCCGTCCTTTAGGAACTTTTATGTATATTCATAATTGAGTGGTCAATTCTTATCATCTATGAATTTGTATAAACATATATATAATGCAGTTGAAATTTGATTAAATAACATTACATATCTTCAATTTAATTCCCTCTATTGATTCATGATTTTCAATAATCGACTTTGTTGAGAGTATACAATTTTTGTGTAATTTTCTCAATATTAAATTTAATACAAAAATATCTCATAACATACTAAGTTAGATTTAAGAACCTAATAAGTACTAAGATATTAATCTAGCTCTCTCAAAGGATTGGTGATGGGTTGTTTAAGGACATACAATTAAAATTACTCGACGAACTATACTTTAATAGCGACTTCTCTCTCCGCATTTACACGAGAAAGGTTTGCCCATAATCTTTCCATACGCGTTGGACTCCCAAGTTTGTTACCAAGGTGCATATTGTGGATTAGATGAGGACCTCATAATATTGATTGACTTTGATAAAGTAAAGGGGTTTCTTTTTTCTTTTTTTTTTATAGATCTCAGTAAAGGACGCAGTCGTGACAATTTATCACTATTTTTGCCCTAGCGTCTTCCATTCTCACTAGGCCCTGAGGTGATTACAAATATCGAAGTGGAAACTCTAAGTTTTTACAGACACCACTAAATTATTCCTTTCTTACCTCATTTATATGTGTATATAATATTGAAATATGGCACAAATTTTATGATACATAAATTATTTTTTTTTAAAAACCATACTAACAACAAATTATACTTGAGATAACTTACTCCTTAAAGATGATGTGGTAGTTGGCTGTTATTGTTTTATATTTGTCTCATTATTTAATATATTATTGAAAAAATTTAAAATCTATATAAACTTAATTATATATTAATAAAAATCATATATATGAAATCATGAAAATGATTTGAATTGCCTCAGATGAAATATAGCCATAAGCATATTATAAAAGCCTTAGAAAAACATCCATAAGCCACTGGTGAGTGGAAAGTCCTCTTGTTATTACTCTGTCATCAAAACGCCAATGCGATAATCTGATTCAGAATGTGGCTTTGGAGTCTTTAAAGATTTGTAAATATATGTGCAATAGATGCCTGGAGAATGTAGGCATAAGGGTAGACATGCATTAGTTGATTATAGTTTCTTCAGTAGACTATATATTGCGTGATAAGCTAGAACCTTTCGATACTACTTTACTCGGGCCAATTGCTCAAGCGTTTGTCTAGAAGCGTGTTGAGTAATACAACGGTGAGCACCATAGTTGCTTTTTTAGTGACATTAAATATGACTGCCAACTGTCAATGATTGTTATGGGTCCTTCGTTTCAGACACTACAAAGTACTCCATAAGAAGAGAAAAGTAACAATAGCATCAGATAATCACCATAGAACCATATTCAGCTGCCCTGGATCATGGATACAATTCCACCTATAAGAATGAACCTACTAATATCCTCTACATCTTGCTATCGCAAGAGAGAGACGGATTCAATGATCTGAATAAGACTGATACGAGAAGATGCTTCTTATCGTCTCGATATCCTCTCAACAATTTATCAATAGTACATCCTATCATATAGTTATAAACGAGGTAGTACAAGATTATTATTGATTAGCTCTCAGTTCCGCGGCTGTGTGAGTTTTATGTGCTCTTTGATTTTTTACAGTTAATATATAATTTTTTTAGGTTGACTTTTAAAATACTTACAATCATATAATATCTTGACTTTTTAACTAAAGTAGTTAATCTGTCTCTTAATTTTTTATTGCAAAAAAGTAATTGCAGTATAAAAGAACAGAGCTATATTCATAGCACATAATGTGAGCTTATATTTAATTGATCACGGCTATGACATGTTTGGTAAGGTTCTGAGAATACCAATTTGACCACCAGCTTATTATATATATATATATCTCCAGTGGTGTTTGAGGCATATTTCAAGTCTATGAGAGACGTGGCATAGTAATCGGGATGGCATATGCAAGCAAAGACAGGATGAGACAACAAGTGCGACTTGCGTTGTTCTGGCGTACACCTTATTGAACGAATATTTTGTCTCTTTTGCTCTCACTACTTTATTTTTATTTGCCAAAAAAGAATTGTATATATATATATATATATATATATATATATATATATCTCCACTGTTTGAGTCTAAGGGAGAGAGCAAGCTCATGAAGCAACATTACAAACAAGGGCGCCGTGCTACACATGCATATTTGCTTTTGCTCTCTCTTTCTCTGCGTTTGTTCCATTATTTGCTTGAATATCATGATGTAGAACGTACTGCCCAAGAATTTATGGAGCTATTGGATCACTAGAAGCCTAATTATTTGGATTAAAAACTCTAATTAGGCCTGTTATTTATGAACGATCATAATTTTTTATTTGAATGGAGTTAAAGGAGTTATTATATATCAATGGAAAACATCTTTCAAGTTCAGTTAAGGCTAATTTTGATCGAATCAAAATCCACTGTTTATATCTATTTTGAGATTGTCTTGTAATTTTGCCATTATTTTAATATTTTTTAATTATTACTGATAGGGTTTCACACATTCATCATGTAAATATTTTATATTTATTTTTTCTATTCAATTTTATCACATACTATTTTAAAATTTCTATCAGTTTTGAGTTTCCGCTCTTAAAATTTTTGTTTTTCATTGTGACATGTCAATACAAAGATTTTTATTCTAATGGTTACCCCACCAGCGCATAGAAAATGCCCCATCAAAACCAAAAGAATGGATGTGATGTGATTTGGCTTTTTGGCTCGCCCAACAAAATTTTCCAACCATGTTGCCATACTTTTCTACTCTTCAGTACAATTAGTGCGAATAATTTCCATGAAGCCGGCCTATTTACTTCTAATTAAGCATGCGATGCTACTTTTACAAAGACAGATTTCAAACCAGATCTTGGACCAAATTACGCGTACATGAATATATTGCCAAGTTAGTTAATTTTTTAAATGAATGAAATGTTGAACTCTTGTACAATTAATTTTATTATATTGATTATGGGTTTAAGAAATGGGAGTCCTTATTCTTCTTTTACTTTGTATTTATCACTGGACTATTTGTTTTTTATTATTATCCTAAAGTGAATGGTAACCACCAACTCCTTGCAAACCAGTCAAAGTGAGAATCATATATTTTTGGCTTTCATTGCACACGGCAAGGCTGGCTTTTGTTTTTCCAAGGCAACCGTTGAATGGATTTAGTGCTATCCTACCAAGGACAAAGAATAAGATACCGATTTCTTCTGGTGTGGGGAACCGTGCATGAATTGAATGGTGAACGTTGCGACAAACGTGGAAAGTAATGCAGTCTTGGATGGAAAAAAGATATGGAAAATGAGCAATTGGTGCTAACAAGGAGTGTACAACTTGTAAGATGGAATTATATATTTTTAAATGTTTAAGATTCGATTTTTGTTAGTCTTAAATAAAGTTCTAAAAATTGAATTTGTTATATTTGTTATTGAATTGATTGAGGTACTGATTTAAGGTTCAATGGTTGAACTGTGATTGAATCGTGGTCAAATTAAAATATAATTAAATATATATTTATATATAAATATAAGTATATTTATATATATATATAATTATTTATATAATAATAAAATAAATAAAAATTATAAAAATATAATATAATTAATAATAAAATTATTTGAAACATAAAAAATATAATATCATAAATTAAAAAATATTATTACATTCATATAAGTAACACAACAAAATAATATCATAAAGTAAAAAAATATTTACCTTGATTACTATTAAAATATTTAGGAGAGCCATGCTCATGGTTACTCTTATCATTGAAAAAATTTATTCATAACTTTATAGGATCAAACCTTATCACATTCAATATATAAAAAATGACCCTAAATTTTCCTATTAAATAACAGGAGCAGCCAAGTGGTAAAACTATAACAATTGTTACGTATAAAGAGTTGAAGTCACTTACAATAATATTGTGCAACAAGCTAGGATGGGGCATCCATGTAGATAATAGAAAAAAAATAAATGACACCACAGAGAGAATAATATTTCAATAAATAATAAAAAATATTATTATTATAATAAATAAATAAATTATATTATTTGGGTAAACAAAACCAATTCAACGTGAATGTACATTTTCTCAAGATAAAAATCACAAGAAAAAAGAAACAGGAAAAAAAAAAGAGGAAGTGGAGAAGAGAGAAGGCTCAACACCCCTAGCGACTCTGAAATTGCTAATGGAGCACTCCTCCTTCTCTGCGTCTCGCCATTACTCTTCGGGGTTTGCTTCAGCTTCTTTGGGTCTTGTCCCAGGGGATCGTACACCGGGGTGAGCTCCATCCGCCACCTCTCGATCTTTGTCTTTATCCCTTCCGTGCTGTTCTTCTCCGACCAATTATCAATCACTGAGCTTTTTGCCGTGCGCGGCGCTGTCGCACAATGCAAAAGAGAGAAATCCGTACCTGATGAACGAAAGAGCAGCGAAACAATGTAGAAGGTAGCAGTTCGCAGAGTTCGCACAACGACGCAGACGGTGCAGAGACGGACAGAGCGGCTGACTGCGGTACGGATGCAGGATGCGGTGCAGAGGCGGGCAGGCGGCTGACTCAGGACGAAGGTTGCGGGTGCGTGTTCGCGTGCAAGGCCGACCCGAGCGCTGAGGGTTTTCAATCCGTTCTAGCGAAAATGACGCCGTCTCATATTTTTTTTTTTAAATCTGGGACAAAATGACGTCGTTTCAGTTAAGGAGGTCCGAAAAAAAAAATATTCAGAACCGGTAATCGTACGGATCGGTACCGATTTGACCGATTCACCCAGTTTGACACCGGTTCACCGGTTTTTGACTTGTTTTTTACCCCCCCGGCTCTAGAACATAGTCCAAACCGGGGAGGGAACCGATTCCCGGTCTGACCGGTCGAACCGGCCGGTCCGGTCCGGTCCAATTTTCAGAACAATAGTCTTAAATTGATAGTTAATTTATAAGTATTAATGTAATTTTTTATCGAGTCTTATAGTTTACTCCTTTTTTTAAATGTAATAGCCTTCCTTTTACTTAAACTTCTTTTTTTTTTTAAAAGACATAGGTGAGAGCATTTTTTAAGTTATGGCAAGCCGTCAAAGAAAGGATTCTTCACCTAAATAGGCCCGAGTGTTTTTTAAAGTTTTATTATTAATCAAAGGACTGCTGAAACGTAAACAATATATCGATCTTTGATTCTAAGGTTCCCTCCAAATTCAAAGGGCCCAGATATGCGGGAAAGGGAACCTTATATGTGAATTCCAATATATACTAGAATCTCTTGATGAAGAAAGAACAATTTTTATTTTGTTATTGATGACCTTGGTTCCTTGACACACCCGAAAAGGTCAAGAAGAAAATGCAATGCAATGAGCTTTGTTATTAACGAAGCATATTCCATGCGCATGCTATATAATTTGCAAGTCTCAATCCTGTTGTGGCTTAGCAGATGAATTCCATACATTTATCTATTATGGGAGAATTGTTAATTATACAAACATTGGTTAATGATCATTGGAAATGTTAGTCTTGGAAATTATTTGGTGTTTTATGAAGTCAAAATTATCTTTAAAAAACACATCACTTGGGCTTAGCTTATATAATAAAAATTTGAGTAGAGATTGTAAGTTCAAGTCATGGTAAAAAAAAAAAAATTCAATATACCGAAAAAAATAAAATACCATATTTAAATCCAGTGGAAAATACTAAAGTACTCATTGAAATGCTGAGATTCAAATTTTAATCATGTAACTGACAATACCAACCAGTTCTTATTTCACTACAAAGTGAAAATATCTTTATCATAAAAAAACAAAAAAACTCAGTCGTCTATAGATTATCTAGAGATATACATGCTAGTCCATCAAACTGAGTCAATTAGAAGCATGACCATCGACTAGCCACCAAACAAAATCCAGCAGCCATTGGCAACGTTGTGTTGTATGTTTGGAGAGCCCACGAAGCCCGAGAAGGTGAAGAATTGGTGGGCTTAGGATTTTCACAGGATAATGCAAACTGGCCTGCTAGCCCATGAACAGAACGGGCCGAATGTTTGTATTGTTTCTGTTGAAGGACTAGCGGACCAAAAAAACACTGTTGAGGGGTTGCTATGTAGTACAACTAGTACATATTTATGGCAACGGAGATGGGCACACCTAATCAGCCCTTTACTTGTACTTCGTCCTTGACTTGTACTTCGTCCTTGACTTGTTTCGATTATAGGATTTCTCTATGGGTGGTCATTTGTACATTTTTACATATACTACACCTTATTTTCAAATCACTCAATCTTCTATTTTTCACTTCTCTTCTAGGATTCTTCTAGAGCCTGCCTCCAGAATGTTACTGTTATATTATTGACTTGTTTAAAGGATTGCAAAGTTGTATAAATTTTAATTTGTGATTAGTGTGGGACATCGAACTATTGATTTCAGCTGTGTTTCTTGAGCTATCTAACATAAATCCTTTCTTCGATAGAAAGAAGGTAAAAATCAGATAATAGGTTTCTTTCCATGTTGCTTAAGCTTTTGCTTTTTACAATTATTCCTTATTGCTAAATTATCTTGGTATATAAATTTCCTTATTTAATCAAAAAGGATCAAAGTCATCGGTTTGAAATGTTATAATGCAAAAATGCATGCATTATTGAAGGTAATATATATAATTATAACAAGAAATTCTATTCTTGTTTCTCATTGAGTTTTAAATATGACTAATATTATCCTACAAATGGAAGCAAACTAATCAAATAATCTATATTATGTTATCATGTTTGTAAATTTTAAAGGCAATAAGATTTCACAATGATGAAGCTATGCTAATAGTTGTTGGATTATTTAATCCTATATGGATTAACATAGTCAAATATTTTCTAAAACTCGAATTAATTTAATGTCAAGTATTGTTAAGTATATTTTGGTTTAGCATATTTGTGATTACTTTTGTTATTAAGCTTTTATAAGTACTAAACCTAGTATGAATTGTGGTGATATGTGGGTTATGTATATGAGTTTTCTTTGATGGGTAGATTAACCCTGTTATAAACATAAGAAGAGGCCCCTACTTTCAACTTATATGTATTGTGGTTACTCCATTAAGACTACAAGGGCTTTCAATGCATGTAGGGAATGAGAGTAATTTTTTTCCTTCACACACTTTTTATTCTTATCTTCTTGATTTTGTAGACAAGGGGTTCCTCTTCTGTCTCAGCATGAACATTGTGGTTATAGACACTTCAGACATTTAAGGATCATATCTCTTCAATATGTCAGGTAATCCTACTATTTCCTCCTGAAATATTTTGTAAATTCATACTATATAATTGAGATTAGGTTTATGTCATTATGAAATTTCAACAATATCTACTTTGGGTTTTTCATCTTTTGGGGCTTTCCATGGTTGCTCATGATTTTATTTAGTTTGAGTCCTAAGCTATTTCTTTTTTTTTTTTTCTAGTGGACAAGCCATTTCTATTATACTAATTAATCTATAGAATTTTATCATAAATTACTATAAAGTAAGGGTTTTTAGTCCCAAGGAAAGGATATACGTTACACCTATTTATCCCCTTTCCTTACAGTTGTAATACCCATTCCCAAAAACAAAAAAAAAGTCCCATTTTTTTCCCTTTCTTTTGAAACATGTGGGTCCCACCCATTTTGAAAAAAAAAAGAAATAAACATAACTTAAAAACATAAGGCAGTTGGGATGCAAGGCATTGTTGCTTCCTCCGTGCTGCTCCCTCTTTTCTCCCACCTTTTTTTTAAAATTTTCATATTTCTCCTCTATTTTGGCACCAACCCACTTATATTTTGAATTTTAAGTAAGTTCTCACATCTTAATTCTTGATTTCTTTGTACCATTCAACCCTAAAACCTTGAGATGTTTGCTGTTTTGCTTGGTAAAAATGGGTATATTTTGGGATTTTTGAGGAGAAATATATGAATTTAAGAGTTTTGGTTCTTCTATGCTATATGGGTAAGCCAAATCTTAGTTATACTTAAATTTTTAGTAAATTGATGAAAGTTCTAAACCCTATAATTTAGAGATTTTATTTATACTCCTTTTACAATGGTTATTCTTACTTAGAATAATTTTTCTAAAGCTACCATAACTTGAAATTTGAGAAAATAGTTAATAACCTTAAGTTTTGAGATTATGACTTTAAGTGGAAGGTGTGGAAAGACCCTAGAGATGACTTTGATCTTGTGTCGGTTATTGTTTGGCCTATGTTAATTTATTTGAAATATTTTATTGGTATTAGATACTTCGAAAACCACACTGCTTTCGTCGAATTGAGTCATTGACTTCACTTTGGTCAAACTTTAGACTAATCTCCTAGTTTGTGAGTGGGTAATTTATATTGTGGTGTATTTTGAATATTTTTTTTATATATATACTTTTATGGTTAAATTCCTTAGTCATATTTGGGATACTATTGAGATTTAAATTTTGATGAATTTTATAATAATACAAGTTAAGTGATTAATTATTTTTGAAAGTATAAGATTTTATCATTTGGGGAAACAAGATATTCTTTTTAATTTTATGAAAAATATCAATGAAATTATGAAGGTAATTAAGGATGAATTTCATGTTTGAAGTTATAGTTTTATATGTTAAAATTCTAGTTTTATAATGGCACTGCTTATGTCCTTGAACTTATAAGTTATTTGAAATTATATCTATGAAAAAGTAAATGAAAAGTTTTGAATTCTAAGTTTATGAAAATGTGACTTGATCCTATTAAAAGAATTGAGAAATGAAAATATTTGACTTCATTGTATCAGAAATGTTTTTGAATATCCATTATGGGTTCCGTGTTAAAACACTGTTTGCCATTAACGAAGAGATATAACAGCCTATGTGTACATAGTAGATTGAGATAATATATGTTTAGCTATTTGGTGAGTGGACCTTAGCTCCTTTTCATGGTTATAGGGTGACTTGACCTTAACCATGAGATTTATAACAGGTGAGACGACATCCTAACTTGAGATGATATTTGCTTGGCTATTGAGTGAGCGAACCCTTAGCCCATGATTTTAGGGTAAATGAACCTTAGCCATGATATTTGTGCCGGGTAAGATAAGGCCCCTGACTTATGAGAATTATAAGATTTGACTTATTGGATTGAGATGACTCCCTAACTTATGTTATAGTTCTTTCATAAACCCATATGATTAATTTTTAAGAAACTTTATGCCTATGTATATTTTGGCAAATGAAAGGAATCAATATGTTATTGTTATGAGTTTTATTTCATTAAATTATTATATTTTTCAAATACCTTGATGTTAAAGATTTAATCTTGTACTTGTTTCCTCTTTACAATCATTATGTTTATTATGCCATCACTGAGTCTGTGTGACTCACCCCTATTATTTTTACTATTCAGATCAGCAGGCGGTTGAGTAACTGGTTCCTGAGATTTCTAGACTTCTTCCCAGACATATTCGTCTTTCAGTAGGCTTCCGTTTTGTGTTGGTGGCTTACGAGGCATTATACTCCAGTATAGTGATTTTTGAGTATAGTGATGTAAATCTTTCTATGGCTTGTGATGCAAATGAAGTTACGACATTAAAGGATCCGGTCCAAGTCCCAGTTGGTCTAGGTACGAGAGCTCGAGCAAAGAAATTCAAGGAAACACTCAACGGTCTGATTGAAGAAATCTGGTCTCAATCAAATTTACGGCCAATTGAACATAGCCTATGTTTTTAACAAAGAAGCGTAAATGTGATTCAAACCCAACCTAATTGCAACAACAAATCTACATGATTGGGAGCTGATTGATTTAATCAGATACTTTCCTTTATTTGTTAGAGCTGTTTGATTCAATCATATATTTTTCTTTATTTGTTAGGGCTGATTAATTCAATTAGATACTTTCCTTTATTTGTTAGGGCTGATTGATTTAATTAGATACTTTCCTTTATTTGTTAGGACTGATTGATTCAATCAGATACTTTCCTTTATTTGTTTGGGCTGATTGATTTAATCAGATATTTTTTTTTTATTTGTTAGGACTAATTAATTTAATCATATACTTTCCTTTATTGTAATCAGCCTATTTAAAGGCGTACATGAATGAAAGAAAAAAACACAGTTTTATTCACAAAAATTGAGAGTTTCTCTTTGCTTCTTTGAAGAACTATTCTAACTTATTAGAATCATTCTGTGGCGTTCATAATTCGACTTATCAAACGGAATTTCTACCACCATTTGTGGTATCTTCAACATACCAAGGTTCTTACCTCTGTATAGGTAACGGGTTAACGTTTTCCATCCAAAAATCTGATTGTAGATGGTCGTGGTACCTTAGTTATTGACGGATCTCGTTATTCTTAGCGAGGTTCACATCATTTGGTTATTAGAGCTTTGGTTCTAAATTAGGTTTGCCTATCCTTTTTTTTTTCGTATTTCTATTGATTTCTGCCAAGGGTTTCGAAAAAAAAAAAGAGGGATCAAAAAAAAAAATTCATCCAAAAAAAAGAAAAAAAATTGTCTAAAAAAAAAAAAAAAAATTCATCAAAAACAAAAAAAAATCGTAAAAAAAAAAATTCATATTTCCGAAAACTTCATCAGTTGTTGTTTCTTCGTATTTATGTACTGTCCTTGGTGTTTTTACTTTTGAATTGCTACAAGTAATTCGATATTGTCTGATTAGTTTAAAAAGAACTGAAAGAGAAATATCGAGTGAAAAAAGGCAAGGGTGGTGAGCATATTAGAGGATAAAAGCCGAATTGTTTTGAGTGAAACACGAGTGAAATCTAGTGAATCATTCTTTGAGTGAAACACGTGAGGGAGTGCCGTGAGGTCCATTATATTTTGTTCCTAATCTTATTTTACAGATCAACAATGTCACATAATAGTGGTGATAGTACTCAAGGAGTAACTGATCCGAAGTTATTCATGAAGGCTATGGTGGAAGAGATGAGAAGAATGATGAGGAGTGAATTGGAGCAGGTGCATGAACGGTTGGATAGGGTAGAGAATGAATGTATGGTGCAGCTGCAAAACGTTCATAATGTGCTTAGGAGGGAAAGAATTCAACTGAGGAAAGCAAGGGATGAGGACGACAAGTATTATGGGGCTGGTTTTGATGGAGAAGAAGATCGAAATTCAGCGGGTAGTCCTAGAAGATATGGGCGATTTAGAGAAGTTAGGAACTAGGAAGAATATGCAGCCGAAGGAGAATTGTTAGTTGCAAGAAGAGCTTTAAGCGTGCAGGTCAAAGAAGATGAAGAGGTGCAGCGAGAAAACATCTTTTATACTAGATGCCACGTGCAAAATAAGGTATGTAGTCTGATTATTAATGGAGGTAGTTGTACTAATGTTGCTAGCACTACTTTGATGGAAAAATTGGGGTTGTCAACAATTAAATATCCCTGAACTTATAAATTACAATGGCTCAATGATAATGGAGAGTTAAGGGTGACTAAACAGGTGTTTGTATCACTCCGTATTAAAAAATATGAAGATGAAGTTTTGTGCGATGTAGTTTCGATGCAAGCTGGACATTTGTTATTAGGCCGACCTTGGCAATTTGATCGGCAAGTTAAGCATGATGGCTTTACCAATGAATAATTGAATTTTATCACACTTAATTGTTGCATTTGATTAATGATTTTAGGGCTGTTTAGTGTATAATTAATGGTTTTTGGTCTAAATTGGACTTTTGGGGATTTAATTGGATTTAATTCATTTTCGTGCTAATTTTCCAGATTTACATTGTTCTAGTATTTTGATCATAACTTTTGTTCTAGGTATCCGATTAACCTTATTCTTGTTTTCATTTTGCAGATAACTCAAAGAGGTACAAATGGTATTAAAGGCTTGAAGGCCAAATTCGGACAAGAAGGTAGTCAAAATTGGAGTCAAAGTCAGTCACGGAATTTTGGAGCTATGTTTACTTAATTAGGCGTAACTTTGTAATTAGGATTCCAAATTACCCGAGACCCAAAGCTATTAGTTATGTTTTAATTTGGGCGGTTTGGAGCCCCTGACCTAATTTAGTTTTAGGTTACAACAACAAATTAGGGAAACGCGAAGGCAGCTTGTCATTTGAGAAATTTTGGATCAAAAACACCTCTCTTCTTTTCTCTCTTTCTGTTCATCTTGTTCTTTATTTTTTCTTTCTTTTTTTCGTTTTCTGTTTGTGCACAGCCATGGTAGGCTAACTTTCCATTTAATCAACCCATGAGTTGAGGATTCTGCTGTTGAATCCAGAGGACCCGTGCTCTCCATGAACTGAATCCGTTTCTCTTCTCCTTTTACTCGAATTGAGCAACACGATTGTGTATGTTGAATCTGAGCAGATGAGATTTGTCCATGATTTTCTGTATTTTGATCATTCAGGGGAAAGGGATTAAATGTTAGGATTTAATATTTAGGTTGATTAACCCAAGGGACTTAAAATCAAAAACAGGTTGAAGTGAACACTGTGCAATGGCATGAGTGAACGTGCCAAGTGTTTGATTAAATGCTAGGTGATTGTCTAGTAGAGAGGGTTCCTATATGAATGCAGGGATTTTGATTTGTTTAGGGTCAATCACGAAATTCAGTAATTCTTTGTCCAGTGACGGATGCCCTTGAAACCTCAATTCTGGGTTGATTGCTTTTAAATTGTTAATTTCATTTTATCTCTTGCTTTAATTTCAATCGAATTAGAACCCCCCTGTTTATTGTTCTATTTTCAATTGAGTGATCTAGTCCTATGCAAAAATCCTTGGGAGACGATTCAGGTTGTCCTATATTACAAATCTCTTTATAAGACTGGTTAATTTAAGTGAGTTCGACAGTTCACGTCAACCAACAAATACTCTTTTGTGCTCAATCAGAGAACCATCACTCTTGTACCGATGACACCGAAACAAGTTTATGAAAATCAAGTGAGATTTACAAAGAGAGAGAGTGATCAAAAGAAAGAGAATGATCAAAAGAAAAAGAGGGAAAGTGAACAAAAGAGAAAGAGTGAAAATCAGAGAGAAGCCGAGAAAAATGAAGAAGTAAAAAAAAATCAAAATTCGGCCATTGAGAGAAAATGAAAGAGAAAACAAAAGAATTTCTATGCAAAAGCGAGTGAAATTAAGCGAGCAATATTTGCAAATCAGCCAATGATTATACTTTTGTACAAAGAGGTGTTTTTGAACACTAATGAAATTGACCCCGCTTTGCCTAGTTCTGTTGTTTCTCTTTTGCAGGAGTTTGATGATGTCATTTCTGAGGAGATTCCACATGGTTTACCACCTATTCGAGAGGATTGAACATCAAATCGATTTTGTGCCCGTGCTTCCATTCCAAAACCGACCAGCCCTACCAAACTAATCCCAAGGAGACAAAGGAATTACAAAGGCAGGTTAGTGAATTGATGGAAAAGGGGTACGTGAGAGAAAGCATGAGCCCGTGTACCGTTCTGGTGATTTTAGTTCCTAAAAAGGATGGGACGTGGAGAATGTGCGTTGATTATCGAGCCATCAACAATATAACGGTAAAGTATCGATATCCTATTCCTCGCTTAGATGATATGCTAGATGAACTGCATGGTGCTTGTGTATTTTCCAAGATTGATATGAAAAAGTGGTTATCATCAAATAAGAATGAAAGAAGGAGATAAATGGAAAACTGCTTTTAAAACAAAACATAGTTTATATAAGTGGTTAGTAATGCCATTTGGATTAACTAATGCACCGAGTACTTTTATGCGATTAATGAACTATGTCTTGCGTGTTTTCATAGGCAGATTTATTGTTGTCTATTTTGATGATATACTTATTTATAGCAAAAACTTAGATGATCATGTTAAGCACTTAAAATCAGTTTTGGAAGTGTTAAGAAAGGAAAAGTTATTTGCTAACCTTAAGAAGTGCACCTTTTGCACCGATAAGCTTGTGTTTCTTGGTTTTGTTGTGAGTGCACAAGGAATACAGGTGGACAAAGAAAAGATTCACGCCATCCAAGAGTGGCCAACGCCCACTTTCCGTAAGTCAGGTAAGAAGTTTTCATGGCTTGGCCTAGTTATTACCGATGCTTTATTCGGAATTTCAGCAGCATTGCAGCGGCCCTTGACCGAAGTCATCAAGAAGAATGTTCCATTCAAATGGGGAGGGGAACAAGAGAAGGCATTCAAACTCATCAAGAAAAAATTAACTAATGTGCCTTTACTTGTTTTACCTAACTTTATTAAAACATTTGAAATTGAGTGTGATGCTTTAGGTATAGGCATTGGAGGCATTTTGATGTAAGAGGGAAGGCCAGTTGCTTCCTTTAGCGAGAAACTGATTGGGGCAGCCCTAAACTATCCCACTTATGACAAAGAATTATACGCATTAGGTTCGAACTCTAGAGACTTGGCAACACTACCTTTGGCCTAAGGAGTTTGTGATTCACACTGATCATGAGTCCTTGAAGCATCTGAAGAGCTAACACAAGTTGAGTAGGAGACATGCCTAATGGGTAGAGTTCATTGAGATGTTCCCATATGTCATTTGATATAAACAAGGTAAGGAGAATGTGGTGGCTGATGCACTTTCTCAAAAGTACGTGTTAATCTCTACTCTTGACATAAAATTACTTAGTTTTGAACACATTAAAGAATTATACCATTTTGACAAAGATTTTTGTGAACAGTATAGGGAATCCCATAGTGGAGAGTTAATAGGACATTTTGGAGTTGTCAAGACTTTAGCTGTTTTGCAGGAACACTTCTATTGGCCACACATGAAACGAGATGTCGAGAGGATTTGTGGTAGATGTGTCACGTGTAGGCAAGCTAAGTCCAGAATAAAGCCCAACGGTTTGTATACTCCTTTGCCAATTCCTAGTGAACCTTGGATTGATATTTCGATGGATTTTGTGTTAGGTTTGCCTCGGTCTAAACAAGGAAGAGATTCAATATTTGTGGTTGTGGATAGATTCTCTAAGATGGCACATTTTATTCAATGTCACAAAACGGATGATGCTTCACATGTTGCTGATTTGTTTTTTAGGGAGGTTGTGAGATTACATGGTATGCCTAAGACAATAATTTCGGATAGAGATGCTAAGTTCTTGAGTTACTTTTGGAAGACTTTGTTGGTGCAAGTTAGGAATTAAGCTCTTGTTTTTTACTATGTGTCACCCACAAACTGATGGTCAAATCGAAGTAGTAAATAGGACTTTGTCAACTTTGTTGAGGGTTATCATTAAGAAAAAATATCAAAACATGGGAAGAGTGTTTACCACATGTCGAGTTTGCTTACAATCGTACTGTTCACCTTTTGAAATTGTACATGGATTTAATCTTTTTGACTGCATTGGATTTATTCTCCTTTACCTTTGTCTGAGCATGTGAATTTAGATGGCGAAAAGAAAGCTAAATTTGTTAAACAGATCAATGAGAAGGCAAGACTCAATGTCAAGCGGAGAACAGAGCAATATGCAAAACAAGCCAACAATGGGCGCCATAAGCTGATTTTTGAACCTAGAGATTGGGTTTGGCTGCACATGCGGAAAGAGAGATTTCCTGTTCAAAGGCGTTCCAAACTACTTCCGAGAGGAGATGGTCCTTTTCAAGTCCTCGAGCGTATCAATGACAATGCCTACAAGCTAGATTTACCGGGTGAGTACAATGTTAGTGTTACTTTTAATGTTACTGACTTGACTCCTTTTTGATGTAGGTGATGATTTGAGGACAAATCCTTTTCAAGAGGAGGGGAATGATGCAAAATGAAGTTACGACATTAAAGGATTCGGTCCAAGTCCCAGTCGATCCAGGTACGAGAGCTCGGGCAATGAAATTCAAGGAAACACTCAACGGCTAATTCAAGAAATCTGATCTCAATCAAATTTACAGGCCCGTTGCACATAGTCCCATGTTTTCAACAAAGAAGCATCAATGTGATTCAAAACCAACCTAATTGCAGCAGTAAATCTACATGATTTGGGGGCTAATTGCAGCAGCAAATCTGCATGTTTGGGGCTGATTGATTTAATCAGATACTTTCCTTTATTTGTTAGAGCTGATTGATTCAATCAGATATTTTTCTTTATTTGTTAGGGCTGATTAATTCAATTAGATACTTTCTTTATTTGTTAGGACTGATTGATTTAATCAGATACTTTCCTTTATTTTACTAGGGCTGATTGATTCAATCAGATACTTTCCTTTATTTGCTAGGGCTGATTGATTCAATCAGATACTTTTCTTTATTTGTTAAGGACTGATTGAATTTAATCAGATACTTTTCTTTATTTGTTAGGACTGATTGATTTAATCAGATACTTTCCTTTATTGTAATCAGCCTATTTAAAGGCGTACATGAATGAAAGAAAAAACACAGTTTTATTCACAAAAATTGAGAGTTTCTCTTTGGTTCTTTGAAGAAATATTCGAACTTATCGGAATCATTCCGTGGCGTTCATAATTCGACTTATCAAATAGAATTTCCACCACCGTTTGTGACGTCTTCAACATACCTAAGGTTCTTTCCTCTGTATAGGTAACGGGTCGAGGTTTTCCATCTAAAAATCTGATTATAGATGGTTGTGGTACTTTAGTTGTTGACGGGTCTCGTTATTCTTGGCGAAGTTCGCATCAGCGTGTTTTGATAAATAGTTGAGACTATATATATATATATATATAGGAAATAAACCTACTAAGAGAAAGGCCAATAACTAACACATATTACCTAGTACCAAACCTAAACTAGGCAAGATCCCATTTTAATACATAACTAGATGTTGTTCGCACTAATGCAGCCTATTGTTCTTATCTTTCCCCCTTAAAGTTACATAAGTTTCATAATTCCAAAATTAATGAAATTTTACAGGCTAAATCCCAAAGTCTAGTCATCCAAATTTCATAAGCTAATAAAGTTATTTGCTCACTCAATCGTGTTCATACTTTAAGGTCACTCACCTCTCATAGAAAAACATATTCTGCAAAATCTGACTGGACTTATGTAACATTTGGTATACAAAATGATGATTTCATGAAATCAAAATGGAATAGAAATATAATAGAATGGAATGATCATTTATACTTCACAGTTTGATAGCTTTTGGAATAGAATGCCTTTCCAAATCACTCTACTATTAGGTAGATAGAATCACTATAGAATGAAATCAAAATTGATATAAAAGACATAAATACTCCTTATAAGAAAAAAATATTTTAAACATTAACAATAATATTTAATTTTAATTTTTTTATAATTTTATTAGAATAAATATTATTATCTTTTAAAAGAATAATGTTATCATGTCAAGTAAATATTTCATGTTTATTTCTATATATAAATAAGTATTTAAATCAAAGACAGAACATCTACATTGAAATTAAAAATTATATTAATAAACTAAAATATTATCAATGTTAATAAGTAATCAAATATATAAAATTTGATCATTAAAAAAAATTACACCATAAACTGAAAAAAATCAAGAAGGAAAATACTTAATTACCCAAAAAATATATACGAAGGACAATATGTATAATTTTATAAAATTTTTAAGGATATATTAGGAATAAATAATTTTAATCTCATTTCATGGAATATGGAATTCCAATCCTATCTTTCTAAGAAGGAATGAATTCCATGCTTCATTCTTAATTTTATGGAATGGGTAATGGAATGGAATTACGATTCTATAATTTTTTTTACAAACAAATATAGGAATGTCCTATTATATGAAATGGGTATGAAATAAAATAATCAATCCTGTGTACCAAAAGGTCATGTTAGTACATCAATTGGGAGCACACGAGGAATGCACAAGTTTCGAAATTTTGTCTATATCAAACTTATATCTTAGCTTTGAAATGCAACAAGTTGCAGGTTGCTGGTTTTTTGTAGCCCAAGATGTGCAACACTACTCGCAAGTTGCCAATTCCATTAAAGATTGCTAATATTGTGCAGAACTATCTTTTTATATCTCCTGTCTTGCTTAGAGATTTTAGATGTCAAACACTAACCTTTACAACATCCTACAAATCTTATTTAGGTCCTTGATTTAAAATTAAATTCTAGTTGAACCTATTTTTTGAGGGAAATAACTAAAATTCTAGTTTAATGCATATGATATTCATCCTCGCACAAATTTTCTGTAAAAGGTCTACTGCACTAACACATCCAAAGTCAATGTTGATAAGTACATATAGTTGTATTTAGCTATCAAAATTCAAAACCGTGCGACAGAACCATGCTCCTTTATATTGCTTACTTCACATAACTTGTTAAATTTCAAAGTCTCATATCTTTACACATTGAAAATGTCAAGTCCCGCATATACACAAGATTATACCCACACTATGATTACTTTCATCTGACTTCCACAAATTAATGGCACAATAATTTAATTATTCTGCACTTGTATGGGGTTTTTTTTTTTTTTTTTTTTTTTTTTTTTGTTTTTTTTTTTTTTTTTTTTTTTTTTTTTTTTTTTTTTTTTTTTTTTTTTAAACCGTGACATAGTCCCCTGTATAATTGTTAAACTAGTAAAATACAAAGAGATTTTGCAGTATCATTTTTAATTATGCAGAACCTTATCTCTATCCTATGGTTTCTAGTAATCAAGTCCTTTAATTCATTGTATTTGTTATTACTAATACAGAATCATCCCACACAGTTTAGGACTTGTATTACATACATTTATAGACCATTTACAGAATAATAAACCAACAATTTAATTCTATATCAAGCAGCCACTGTCATGTATCATTGTAAGTACTAGTACAGATTCAATTCATGCTTCCAAGCCTCAAGTTACCAAAATTTCATGCCATTCATCTACTTAAGGATTTACATTTATAATACAAAGTTTTCGCATAATTAACAACACAATTCTCTCCACATATATATACATATTTTTCTTTTACTATATCATTCTGCATTTGAACCAGATCTGAGATTTTCTTACGAGTACATTCTAAAGAGATTTGTTGATACATTATGCCTAATGTTCCTCCAGAAAATTCATGCAGAATTTTCCGCACGAAACAGGCCTCGGTTAATCTTCCTTAAATTTTCCAGGTTGCTTCAATCCTCACTACCTGGAAGTTAGTCACAAAAATTTACTTACAAGATAACACGTCTTCTTAGTAGCTAGCAGGAAAGCATGACAAGAGTACAAGTTTTGCTAAATATCAATTATGCAGAACATTATGCAAAAAATACTTTACTAGTAGTTCTGAACTATAGGTTGCAAAATTTCTACACCCTGTGGTGCAGCACTCTATAGTGCATCTCCTGGCCAGGGACTATTCCCTCTCTTGGATCATGTGATTCAATCTAGCATGAAAATCATGCATCTCCCAAAAATCAAGCAAGAACAGTACACACTAAAACCAGTTTTCATGATAGGCAGAATTATAATTCATACAAAAATCAATTTAATGCATCTTGTACTCAAAACTAGCTACCTCGAGGATTTTCACAAGAAAAGGAAACTTATTCTGCACTTAGCATCAACTCAATTCTTGGTTCATCCAACTTCTACAGTTACCAAATTTGACTTCTATAGCATCCCCAAATTCTCACTCCAACCCAGCCAGCATCCCTTTCCGTTTCCCTCTCATTCTCATTTCTTTCTCGGAAACATTCTTTCTCTCAAAGCAGAGGAGCTCTCGGTCTACAGGTGCCAAAAGGATGTCGAAACTTGGTGACTTATTAGGAAGTAAGGTGAGTGGAGTGTTACGTGTTGTTAAGAAGAGACTAGGCGTGAATTTTTGTGTACTATATTGTCACCCATGCGATGTATGATATAAAAACATTATAATATAATTATTAAATGTATATAAATAATAAAATAAAAATAATAAGTCTATTCTAGATTTATGTATAATATAAGAAAAAAATTCAGAGAGATGAAAGTAAAAATAATACATAAGAATTTAAACATTACCATAGAGTAGTCAAAAGTAAGTGAGAATGAAAAGTAAAAATAACACATAAGAGTTTACCTATACCTACGATTTAAGAGAAACAGGTTAGAGAAAGAAAAACACCTAATGCATCATTAGACTCAAAATTGTAGTAAGTCAAACGCCTCTAGACTTTAAAAAAAAGTAGAAAGTTAACTGTTTTCAAACTCTAAAAATCGTAGCATATCAAATGCCTCTGGAATGCAATATGCAATCATATATATAATAAAATATATTCAATTAAGGAAATAATCAAAATTAATTATAATTTCAAAATTCAAATTTTAACTAATCAATCATTATAATTATAATATTAAGAATCAAGATTGTCATATTAGAATGATATTTAATTAGTTACTTTATATAAACACATTAATGTGAAATGATTTTATAAAATGAGTTGATTAATCGAACATTTAAAATATTAATAATATGGGCATCAAAATATTAGTTACTTTATATAGAATACATTAATATGAAATTATTTTATAAAATAGACTGATGAATCAAACATTTAAAATACTAATAATTAGGGTATATTAAATTGTAATGTTAAATATTTATTATAATATTTTGATTTCTAATTAAATATCGATTATAATCAATATTAAATGTATAATTTTGAATTATTATTTAATGAGAGTATTATGAGAGAATGTCACGTGTTAGAAGATAAATTAGAAAATCTACTTGTACCAGAGAGTGTTATTTGTTAGAATTTTATAAATTAGCACCTTACTTTTATATATTACACTAATTTTTTACCTGTGCAATGCACGGTAAAAAATATTATTATAAAAATTAAATGTATAATTTTAAATTATCATTAATATGAACTATGATTGTTTAAATTTTGAAATAATTATTTAAATTATATAAATTAATTATTTTAAATTATTTCAATAATAGTATCAACATTCTTTAGATGTTAAATATTTATTTAAGTAATTATATTTTATTAACAAATTTAAGGAAACATTTAGAATTGATTATAATTACAAAATTTGAATTTTAATCACTTAGTTATCATTATTGTTAAAATAAAAAATAAATATTTAATTTTTTAATTTAAATAAAATATATTAATGTAAAATTATTCATAAAATAAATCAGTTAATTAAACATTTAAAATACTGATAATAACGGTATCAACTCCAAAATATTTATCGTATATATTATATGTTGAATTTTATTAACATTTTAATACAATATTAAATACATTATTTTGAATTGAAAGTTTTAATATTAAATACACTCATTCCTCTTTATTTTAATTAATCTCTGGATTGATTATTTAAAATCCTCGTGGTCACATATATTCTCTTTGGACTGGGGCAAAAAATTATATTTTGATTTATGATATTAATTATTTTATTTAATCATATAACTATTATGTAACGTTTACCATGAAACATATTAACTTATGATTTAATTTTTTTATTCATTATTAATTATCAAATTTCAAATATTAGTGGCTGATAGTTAGAGTGTTAAAATAGTAACTATTTAATTGTATTCATAAAGACATTAATTTAAATATATCATAATAATTAATTTAATAAAATATTAAATGTAAAATATTAAATTGAAGATTTGTGGAGAGTATTATCTAATTGAGTATCATGTGTCAAGAAAATAAGGAGAAGATGTGTTTCATTGTGAGTGTCCCACTTATCTATTATGAATTTATGTATAATTAGATATAGACTCGCATGTTACGCGACTGACTTGATCATATTTTTCTTTTCCTTTTCTTTTGATCATAATCGAATTTTTGTTAGATTCATTCTAAATTATCAAGTTGATGACATAAATATATTTTAATATATGAATATTGTATATAATAATATGTTGAATGTTGTTAGAATACAATGAAAAATAATATATATATATATATGAAAATGTGCAAAAATTCTTTCACTTATGAATGCAAAAAAAAAAAATCTATATAATAAAAAATAAAATAAAAATTCTTTTGCTAATCTTGTTCAGAATATGCACCACACTTTTTTTTTTCTTTGAATTTGAATTTTGATCATCTCTTTAATAGCGTACCTTACTTACTACTATACCCAATATTTGTTAATACCACCCTTTAAATCTTTGTACAAAAATGATTACACAGAATGTAATACAAAAATGATGTAAGTTAATAATTCTTAAAAGAAGACTTCACAACAGTTATTAATTTTTAATTAACTATGTATTATTAAATTTTCTTTTATTAACTTTCCTTTTCTTAAAAAAAAAAAGACTAAACCCAAGATTAACTTAAATGATGCACGTGAATTCATGTGGTTTTAATTGTAATAATAAACCTTCTGAAAATACTTGGTTGGTCATATAGGCATATAGCACATTCTATCACAATTTTTGTTTAAATTATTACCTTTATATAGAAGTCAATTGCCCATGTGATATGAAAAAACTAAGACTCAAGCTTATATGCGTAAATAATTTGAACGAAAAAGTTTGTTGTGGATAAACATGCAATCAGACTATTAGAGTTCTAATTGGAACTATTGGTTTTATAGCTGCCTATCTGCTTATTTATCTTTGCTTTTTAGCAATCATATAAGTGAATGCATATATAGGTAAATTGAAAATGACACTGACAATTTACAGTTGTGCTGCCACAAAACTTATGCAAATAGCAGTATCATCAAGTACTCAGAACCTTAAATACTAAATTATATCAGCATGTAGTTGTCAAAAAAGTAAACAAAGCAAGCTTACTTGTGTTAATTAAGCCAATAAATAATGATCAACATGAGTTTATACTCACAGCCTTTGCTTTCCCCAACACCGCGCTTGTGTCTCCACTCATCAACGGCACTGAGTAAGAATTGAATTAGGTACCAATAATTCCCCTTTTGTTCTCACCTAACGGGGCTTTGAATTGATTACATTGGAAAAGTGAAAGAGATTCCATGAGAATAATTCCAATTAATTATGATTAGGATTTCATGTAACCCATCCCAGAACATTTGGGATAAAAGGCATTTTGTTGAGTCAGCCACTTTAGAACCTAAAATGAGACATAAAATATAAATTAGTTCAGTAACTTGAAGAAAAACATACCTCGTAAGCCCCAGTTTCTAATTTCCATTCCCAAGTGCATTTGTTAAGAAAAACATAGACATGCAGATATATAACTATAATCCTACATAACTCGAAAAAACATAGACGAAAAGAAAAGAAGTTTATCACAAAAAAAAAAAGAAAGAAGAAGCATGCTTGGTGCCCATTATGATTCAGTTGCTTGATTGCAACATCCCTCTCGGAATGATTAGCATCCTCATGGTAACTTGGAAGCCGTGGAGACAGCAGCATCTTGATGAATTGAGATAAGGGGAGTGTCTCATCACATCGAATTAAGGGTAGAAAAGAATGAATAGTAACTCATTATCAGGCCTCATGGGTTATTTCACTATTGTCTGAATGCCAAATCTAAGACCGTTTTGAAGCACCATTGACGAAGTCAGCATCTAAAAATGGATCCAATACAAATGCGTTCCCAAATCTTGAAGGGGATCAGCTGCACTTTAGAAACAGAAATACACAGAAAACAACTCTAAGTTGAGAAGAGGCACCCAAGCAGAATATTAAGAGGAAGAATAGTAACGGTTTGTTTAGCCTTATATTTGCAAGAGCTATTCATTAGATTGAGAAGTAAATTACAAGAGCTATTCATTTGCCTGATGAATAACGTCAAATTGAGAGATGAGAAGACAATGTGAATGTGAATCTTGAATTAATGAGAGTCTAGAGCTGAGAGTTGAGAGAACTGGAGGTAAGATTCTTGAGAAATTGATTACGTGGCTGAATAATAGAAGTTTTACATGCTGATGTGTCAATCAAATATTTTGTGTGTACGCTGATGTGTCGATCATATGTTTAGTGTCAGATAAATTATATATTATAAATAGATGTATGAAAAAAATCTATAAAAAAAAATCATATATATGAATATATATAAATACATATATTTGAAATATCATTATGAAAGATAATATTTATGAAACCAAACATAATATCTACAAAAAAAAAAAATTTGCAAGTTTTGTGACGAAATATCATTTATATTTTTGGGTAAAATATAATTTATACCCCTAAAGTTTATCCCAATATTAAACTACTCCATGAATTTTTTTTTTCTCATTAAAAACTACTGAACTTTGTTCTAATTTGAAAACGTTAATTTTGTTATTAAATGAAATGGAGGTCACTCCCACGTACACATCATATCACTTGCATATACATCATGACCATTTAGTTAGAAAATCTTATGGGATAAAATACAGTTTACACCCTTAAAGTTTATTCCTATATCAAATTATCTTTTTAAAATTTTTTTTGTCTTATTAAACTCCCTGAAGTTTGGTGTAACTTAAAATTGGATGTTAACATCTGTTTCATTTAATAGAAAAATTAACATTTTAATTTAGTGAGACCAAAGAAAAATTTCAGGGAATAATTTGATATTGGAGTAAATTTTAAGTGTGTAAATTATATTTTACCCTATATTTTTATTTAGTTTTTATATGTAAAAAAAATAAAAGTATATATTCATTTAGTATAAGGTAAACTAAATGTTTAGAATTTTAAGTATTGAAATAAAATTTTAATTTAACTTTGTTAAATGAATGTGAGTTAATTAATCAATTAATGAATTAATTAAGTATTATAAAATTTAGTTTATATTTTTTTTTCATAAATACAATATATTTATTTTTCAATTTTTTATCAAAACTTATATATATTTAAATTCTACGTAGAAAGTATGCGATAAAGGAAATAAATAAAAAAATATTATTTTTACATAATCATTGAATTTTATATAAATATATTTAAAGAAATATTTTGATTATAATTTCAAATTTTAAATTTATGATATTTATTACTTATTATCTATTTTACTAATGTAATCATGTTTATAGTAAAATATATTTAAAATTGATTATAATTTTAAAATTTGAATTTTAACCAATTAGTTATCATGTTTTATTATTAAGATTGTTATAATCAAAATCATAGTTAATCAATTATTTTAAATATAATATATTAATATAAAATTATTTCATAAAATAGGTCGATCAATCAAATATTTAAAATTTCTGTAATTGGGGTATCAAATTACAATCATAAATATTTATTGTATAAATCCATTTTATATAGATTTTTATTACCACTTTAATGTAATATTAAATACATGATTTCGAATTGAGGTTTTCAATTTTAAATATAACATTAAATGCATTGATTTTTTTCACATTATTAGAGCAATGTTTTATATCATGTAAATTATAAAAAGGATTAAAGAAATATCTCTAATTGATATCTTTGTATTTATTAGATTTAATAAACATTTACCTGGCTAAAAATAAAAGAGAAAAAGAAATAGGAGCGTGAAGAGAATGGTAAATTGAAAAGAAAAATTAAAAAAAAAAAGAAAAATTTCATATTTCATATACATCGTGATCGAAGGATGTATGTTTTCATAAAGTTTTTCTAACATATTTGCTTATATTTCTATGAGTAATTAAAGTAGCATAATAAAATCAATTTATATAAACATAAAAAGTAAATATAACTAGAGAGATATACAAAACTATTAATCTTACAATAGCAATATCTAAACAAAAAGTCTTAATTAAGTCACAATATTTTTAAAAATAAAAAGAAAGAAAGAAAGAAAATATGAAACAGAGATCAATAAAATTTGTAAGGTTGTATCAGATTTCTTGGTATGTTGATTTCTCATCTTATGCCTATCAGGTTGCACAAGAGAAATGGTGAATTGAAAAGAAAAATAGTGAATTGAAAAGAAAAAATGAAAATAAAGAATGATTTGAGATTTTGGATTCATCGTGATCAAAGGATGTATGCTCCCATAGAGTTTTCTAACATATTTGTTTCCTTTTATATGAGTAATTAAAATAGCCTAATAAAGCCAATTTAGATGAATAAAAAAAGTAAATGTAAGAAGAGAGACATACAAAGCTATTGATCTTACCATATCAATATTAAAATAAAAAAGCCTTAATCAAGTCACAATATTTAAAAAAATAAAAGAAAGAAAATTTGCGTTTACAATTTGATTGAAAAGTAAAATTTTTTGTATCTACAATTTGGTTGAAGAGCAATACAAAGGTAACCACAACTCTATTGTCAATTAAATATTATACTTCTTACAAGTTTACTAACTACTTTGAACACTTATAAGAAAAATAGGCACAAATTTATTTGACATGAGAAAAAAGAATAAATAATAAGTAAGAAATTAACTACAAAATTATTTTTTTTACAAAAAACAAACCTGAGAAAGGGACATAGAGATAGGCAATTAAGGGAATGAACTACAGAAAATAGATACTGCAAATCCGACCATGAAGAGTAGTAGACCACGAACAAGACTATGAATAAAGAAATGGCATACCAAAAAAGAGTATGAATTGATGCTACTCTTACGAATGAAATATATAATCATATTAATATTAAAGTATATTTAAGGAAATATTTAGAATTGATTATAATATAAAAATTTAAATTTTAATTAATTAATTACTGAAATATCATCTCTAATTATTGATTGATATTAATTAATTTATCTATATCTATTCATATCTTTAACAGGAGGATAAAAAATCTTAATTATCATATCTTATTTGATAATTGATATCATATTAAAGTTTGATAAGTCAATAAGAGATTTTTATTCAATTAAATTTTAAAATAAATGTTAATTATAATCCGTATTAAGTCTATTATTTTGAATTATAATTATTTGATTAGAGTGTTGTGAATGTGTGACACGTGTTAAGAAAAGAAACAAGATATGTGTCTACACCAGAAAGTACCACTTGACAGAATTTTACAAATTAGGGCCACACTTTTATATATTATATTGATTGATTAGGTGGGGTAAAATTGGTTGCCAATGTGTTTCATCCAGAGACATTTTTCTTTCCCTTTCAATTTGTTTTTATATATATATATATATAGCGTGTGTTTCTAATGCTAAAATTCTTCTTGGATAAAAATTTAATTGAACACTTGCATTTAATTAAGGTCATTATATACTCTTTGTATTTCTCTTCTTAATATTGACACTATATTTAAGAATTAATTTTATTAAGATTAACCAATTCTGTTTATAATATAGTAATTCTGAGACGAGGGTTTGTGGTTATGTCATCTCATAATTCTTACTTTTTAAAATATTGCCACATCAGCATTCCCAATTTGTCATATTCTTCTTTCCTTCCTCTTCTCTTGCCATTTCACCAAATTAGTCCTTCTTCTTGATTCTCCTCTAGCCAATTCAGTTATGCATTCTCTTTTACCCTCTCATCTTCGATAAGGTAGTGTCTGCTTTAACTTCAGTTTAGTGCTAACTTCTAACTTCAGTTTCATGCCTTTTGAGTATTTCAATTAACTCTGTACTAAATTCTCAACTTCAATTATAGTGTCTTTTCCGTATTAAAACAATGAATGCCAACCTGCGTATCTAATTAGTAGCACATGTCATGAAGCAGAGGAGTGAGGTTCTCTTCTACAAAATCTTTTCTTTCTCTTTTTTTTTTTCGTCGAATAAAATTGAGATAGAGAGTAGAGAGAGTGTGCATGAAGTGGGCAGTGAAGTGCAACTGCTAAATCTATTTTGATATTTGAACTAACTTGCAGCAAGGGAATGGACCCATCGCCTCAAAACAAATTGGTAAACACACTTCGCGTTTTTCTGAATTAAGAACAATTTTTTCTATATTGAGGTTCTACAAGCTTGATGTTTTTAGCTATCAATATACGGATGCAATGTCAATACAAACTCCAATACGTTTTTGCAGTAATTTTTACTCACTTAGCATTCTATGATAGTTTAATGCTTTATTCTCTGTTGTGCTTTGGCTAAGTAGTGAATATTGAAGATATTTGAAGGATAATTGGTAAGAAGTTTGGATGTCTGCTATATCATGCTAATTACTAGCAATGTAACATTATTTTGCTTAACGACAAGGACTTTTCAAGGATCAGGTTCTATGGGCTACGAAATATATTGGAAATTCAAATTCATGGTTTACTCTATTAGCTTCTTCCAAAAACATCAAAATATATAATGGAATTCAGTGCATTTACTCGCTGATATTTATATTGAATGTGTTTTGGAACCCAATTCTTATCCAACATCACCAAAACCAGATGATGCACAATCTCATCGAGTTCCCAAAGAAAATTCAAAGGGTGTCTTTCTTCTATCTCAAAAGTCAAAACCATTGCCTTAAAGACTAGTGGTGCAAGGTTTCCATTTCTATTCAGCCTATCCTGATGTCCTTTAACACTATACAATATGCTCCAAAAAAACTAATATAGTTTCTATCTGCAGAATTTTGTTTATGTACTTTATATTACATGGGCAGACAGTAAGACAGTTCAAGTAGGACTTTAGGTTTGAGAGGTATAACCCAAGATTAGTGCTAATATGCTTCCTTCTGTAAACCAAGACTTTCATGTTGAAAAGGTATACTCACGTTACCTCAATTTATTTCCTCTCTATTTTCATCTGAGATGAGATTCGTCGTTCATCATGGTTTTGCCCAAAAACCAGGTCAACCTATGTCTCTGAAGCCCATATGCTGATATTTCAATCTTGCTCCAACCCTTTTAGGTTTTGATCCTGCTTCCCCCATTTACTTTCTCTTTCTTTGACTTTCGTTTTCAATAAAATTAAAAAATAAATAATCTATGCTAATAAATATGTCAATAGCTAAGCTAAGGTTGTCATCAAGTTTATTCCAGCTTGTCCTGAGCTAGATTTGTGCTGAACATGTGTTTGTTCTTCTCCTTTCATTATCTGTATTAAATTTCTTTCAAAATAGCAAAAGTATACTTCAGATTTGTCTTCTGGTCTCAGGCTCAGGTCTTCCTGGTTCTGGTGGAGCCGTAAGAGTATTAAAGGTGCCATCTTCTCTCTTCATTCTTCCTCTATTTTTATGCTTTAAACTTCTCTGGTTTTGTGATTGACAAACAAGTTCATTACTTCCTTTTCCTGCTTGTACCGAGATCTGCAAAAAAATTGAAAACTTGGCAAAAGGAAAAATCGAAAGAAAAAGGAAAGTATGTCATCCTCAGTTGTCTTCCTTGAATTCCTTGATGCCACAATGATAGATTGGAGAAAACTTGGCTTCTTTATCTGTACTTCATCTATCTTGCCCTTGGTATGCCATAATGTGACAATTAGTATGTAATAATGCCACATAGTTGACTTGGGACATAATATATTGTACCTAATTTTGAATTCTTTTAGTATTATTCTTTATTTTAGGGGAAGATTGCTAAATGACCAAAACAGATTAAGGATAATATATCAAAATAGAAAAAAATTGAGAGAAAATTCCAGTTTTTTTTTTTTTTTAAAGAAAGAAAATCCCTCAACTTTTCATACAAATCCCTAGTGACGCTTACAATTCTTCAAAAAACAATTTTAGATTTAATGTAATTGAGCAAATAAATTTGATTATATTACTCATTTAGTTTCATGTTGAATTCAACTTAAGTCCTATAATTTAAAAACTGATTAAACAGACTCCTATAATTTTAATTTAGGTCAGCCAGATCAAGGTGCAAATCTAAGGTGCCTCAAAATATGAGTGTCAACCAGCTAAAGGTGATTATTATTTTTGTTTTCTTTTTTTGTGCTTCAAGGTAGCATTTGCTTTCTTGAAACTATGGCTCGCTGGTCTGCAGAAAATGCCACAAAGGCCTATCTCAGCAGTTTGACACTAGCGAGTATTGTCGGATTTGTCTCAAAAGAGTCAGAACAACCCCATCAAAAAAAATTTTCTAGCTAGCTTCTTCAATCTCTTATTAGAATTTTTACATAACAATTTCTGATATGATTTGGGTTCTTCTTCTCAAGGTCAAAAGGCCAAAGAAACAAATGTTGCTGGGTTTATATCAGGACTAACCGCTGGCAATAATGCGCGACTAATGTTTGTGGCCTGTGCTGGCGTAGCAGACTCCACCACCCTAGCCTTGGTGGCTACTGCTCTTCAAACTGGTGGCCATGTCATTTGCATAGTCCCTGGTCATGAAGAGCTAAATGCCTCTAAAATTGTCCTGGGATATCTGCTCGGGGAAGAACATGTTTATATCATAAGCCCTTGGATTGTCAAGGTAAATAAATACATTTTCTAACCCATGCTACTCCTCCATTTCTTACTTTAGCAAAACTCTAGCAAAATGGAGCATATAAATTTTGCTTCTATTAAGAAGCACTAGGAGTTAGTCCTATTTTAAGAAGTATCTAAAAAAATATATATACATATATTAGATAAATTGGTTTGAAAGTTTTGTTTTGTTTTGCATCTGTTAATCTAATGAAGAGGGACTAAAGGTCACATATAACCATTATAGACTATTGATCAAATTAAATTGTCCATCCTCTTTGTGATCCATAAAATGGACAGAACAAAAATATCTTTGTCAAAAGTTTTCTTCAAGACACTAGAAGTCAATAAGGCACATGTAAATATTAGAAAGAACTCTCTCTCTCTCTCTCTCTCTCTCTCTCTCTCTCTCTTTCTTTTTATTTATTGGACTTGGAGTAAAGTACCTACAAAGAAAATGGAAGGGCAAATTAAAGAAAAGATTGATTCATACCACATGTGTACATTCTATCTTCAATAGAATACTCAAATTCTGGATCCTTCAAATTAACAGAACAGAATTTTTGTTTCTTACGTAAAAATTAATTAAGACTTCCTTCTCCATTCCAACCTTAACCACTTGAGTTAGGCCTTTGTAGAATAAAACTTTATAATTTCAAAAAAGAAAATAATCAAATATCATATCATCTAACAAGCAGTCATCCCAAGAATTTTCGAAACTGATCTAGACCAACTTGGCATTTTATGCTATGTTAGCATCTTATCCTGTTTTATGCTCGCTTTTCAGCATCTTACATCAATCAAGTCAAGAAGTGGATATTTTTATGTTAAGTTTCGCTTTTTTGACCTCTAACAAGCATGGCATTACTCTAATTTTGGTTCTTATTTATGAAGATGAAGAGAAAATTTTAGAAAGCAGTTCGCATAAAAAGAAAGTATTCTGTGACGAGACCAAACCTTCTACAAATTAAGGCACACTGATAAAGTGAAAATAAGGAGAAATGCAAAGCTCTTATGAAATGGTAGAAATTACTATAAACAATACCATTTACTAAAATAATTTAGAAAAATTGCAAATGCTCAACGTTGACTAAATATTCCTTCTTTGTTATATCATCACACAACTTTTTTTTATTAATAACTAAAATAATTTTTCACATTATGTATATATTCAACTTCATTTTCCATTGTATTCTAACAATGTTCGTCATATCATTATCAAATATAATACACTAGAAATTGTTGATGTAGTTAGTGAATGCAAATATATTAAAACTTACACTCGACCAAAAGAAAAGGGTGATAAAATTAGCTGCGCAACGTGCGGCTCTACATCTAGTTAATATTAAATTACATAAAATTTAAATAATAAGGAGATTGCTAGGGTGTTACATTTCTTATCTTATTTTAAACCTCATTAATCTTTATTTATCATGAAACATTTAAATTGAAATATTTAAACTAAGTAAAGTAACTTAAATAAATTAATTACCACTCCATATTTTACTTCCCTTTTTTATCTTTATAAAAGATTTATTCTTTAGTGAAGTTCTTAAAGAAACTTATTTTACAATTAATTTTCCTTTCTGAAACCTTCATTAAAAAGGCCGATCCTAAGTATTTTTTTAATTTCTTACTTTACCCTCTAATATATAAAAGACATTAAATTTAAGTGCACTTTCCTTATTAAAGACTCTAAACTTTCTTATAATATAATTATATATAAGTATAATTTTTGGGATGTTACGATATATCTCAGGAGCCACTCAAAATATGTTAGATGAGTGCTATTGTAGAGGGGTTGCTTGGGGTTTAACAAATCATACAGTTAAATAAGGTTGCTTGCTTTTTTGCTCAGCATGTGAGCTACTCAGTGTTACTCTAAGGACAAAGTAGAGTTAGATAGAAGGAAAAGGATGCTTTGGATATTAAGTTAGTCTTTACTTTATAAGGATTTTTCGAATTTACTCCTTCCAGAGATCTGTAATCAGGGTATCTTTCGAATCTATTTAACAAGGAAAACTGAAATGCATTAAGCCACGATATTTTGGTCTCTCTTTCGCCCTTTTGGGATGTCATAAACTCATATGAACTGCAACTGGAACTTTATTTTGCTAAAGAAGATGCACACACATAAGTGGAATTTCACAACCTCGGGAATGAGTGGAATTTTGTCCTCATTTAATTAATGGGAGTGAGGATAGGGATTATGATACATGTCTCTGTGGTCACCCATTATATTAAAATGCCCCTAGGTATATAAAATTATTTTTTGAAATCATAACATAATTTCCTAAGACCCCTACCCCAATCCCTTTCAATGCAGTAGTGCTTCCATTTCCCCCTTCCTTTTTGGCTGTGCCGTTGCTTCTAAAAGCCCCTTTTTCGTTCGTGCCGCAAAAGGAACAAGTCTGCCACTGTTTGTGGGCTTATGCATTTGTTGACTCTATTCTTGGCCCTCCACTCGTGGTTTGTGGCTCTTCGCTTGTTGTCTGCATATATAACTCCATTTGTATCATTGTAGGAGAGCTTCCACCAGTCCATCTAGTCTATTTGTGGTTTGTTGCTACAGGTAAGGTTCTTCTTCATCCCTTTAAATTGTTGTATTTTTTTAATCTATAATTTTCATCTTTATGAAAAATGCATATCATAGCTAAAGGGTAGACCATACAGAAACACATGAATCATTTTCAACTAAAAATTTCATAAATTCTTGGTTGCTATTATGGATGCAGATATTTTCATGCTAGGGTTTTCACCCCTGATGCTCCAAAGCTAACACGTACTAACGTTAGAAAACATAATACATACTTTTCATAGTGCAAATACACACCATTTTCCAATTATATTCTAAAATTCATTCCATAGGGAATCATTCATAATAAGTCCATCACCAATATCCTGTTTCAAGGTGTGCATCGAATATAAAATCATCCTTTTAAAAGTGTTCCTTATCAAAGAGAGTTTTCAAAAGTACTTATTTCAATAATTTATTAAACGCTAGTGACACATAATATAAAATTAGTTTCAAAAAGTGGTCACCATATAAATTAACATGTAAGCTGTTGAAAAATTCGTAGTAACGTGACAATATATATTTCTAAAATTTCATGAACAGATTATTGAAAATAAACATATATGAAGGATATGCAAAGAAGGATAGATTATCGAAATGAAGTTGTATTTGGTTATCCTACAATTCTAAAGATTGATTCTTGGTATGTGTACCTTGTTTGTGGTCTTAGATTCATTAGAAGCTTTTTCGGTTGTTTCCATTGGTTTCGCGACACCATAACTTAAACTCATTTGGTTTGGCTTGTGTTGTAAGTAGACTCTATAATGTGATTTTTACAATTTGCATATCTTACCTATATATATATATATATATTTCCAATGCTCTACTTGTAATACCCAAATTGATATAGGTATTACGTTATGTAATAAATCATAAGCTGTTATTCATAAACTAAAAATTAATTTATTTAATGATTTAATTTAATTCATTTAATTAACAATTACGTTTCAATTTAATAAAACAATTCAATTAATATCGAATGTAATTAAACGATTGTGTTTAAAATTAAATATCATAAAGGATAAAAATTCTGAATTACATACCTAAAATTTGTAAACTTTATACCGGAATATAAAATCAACCTCACATATTAAATAATTATTTCTGACATAACAAAAATCTTGATTACATGACATATCTATTAAATTTAACTAATTTATTTATTTGATTACATGACTATTAGTTGAAAAAGCATTTTTAAAAATTTAACTATAACATTCATAAACTCTTAAATTCCTAACTTTATACATGCACGAGGATAAATGATTTCGATCATACACCAAATATGACATAACCTCATACACTAATATTTTATGTTTGTAATACAACACATAGAAGTACACATTTATTTATTCTTCTACTACATACTATACGTCCAAAAGAGTGTTAACATTAGATTTTCACTTGTAGGAAAGACTATGTACATATCTATATTAAAAAAAAAATCAGGCCTTACTAGGCCATGCAGGAAAGAAATCCTATGATAACATACTACGTAATCAACAAGCTCTCAGACAAACCAACGGTAGGTTATATTCTGAACCACTAGCTCAAACACATCATGCTCAGGATTGTAAACTAGATCAACATCAATAACCAGGAAAACAAAAACTCTCATCTTCACTTTACTGTTAGAGAATATGGAAATATCACATATAACAGGGATGGGAAATATAATTCTCAGTAGACACTCAAACAGATTTAAAAATAGTAATTGAAAATATGACATTTCCAGCTGTATAATATACAGAAAAATAGTTTCATGGTTAGTAAACAATCAGGATATGGAAAATCTACAACAAGTTACCTCATTACATCCTTTCAATTAATTACATGCTCACAGAAACTTTTACTTAGGGCTTTGCCCTCCTTTAATCATCTTTGCCTACATGATCCCATAACATAATTATTAACCATAGCTATGACAATTTGCATAATTGAGAATTCTCTCTTAACATAGGGTGTCTCCTAACATAAGTGGTCATACCACACCCTTTTGTTGGATTCCACTCAACATATCCACAAAGTGGACCATAGACATATGTAGAACTTCTCATGGACCTTTTTTCATTATATCTTAATAGAAATTCTTTTCTAATCTTTCCGGATCACCTTTAGTTTATTTTTCTTTATTTTGAGGATCATTTCCAAATTTTTCTTTGCATCTTTCACTTAAATTAAAGTGAGCATGTAATCATTTTACTCTTAGTTACTGAACATACTCAAAGGTGCCTAGCTTTCTTACAGAATATCATCTTCTACCTTAATTTTCATAGAACAACTAAGGACATTTATATGACATCTAGGGTTCATAAGCCTTATAAGAACCTTTCTAAGTTTACACTACAATGAATCATTTAAAATGCATTAAGGTGACACTAGAATACCTAAGTCTCATTAATATTTAAATGATTTAACTACAATCCTTTTAACTAACATATGGCCGTGTGTCACATATGACTATAACACAATTTCTTTTCACATTTCTCATTTTAACTAAACAATGGCAACATTAAAATGCCTAACAACCAACTTATACTTAATTAACCCACATGATTCCTCAAATACTATGCTATAGTCGTGAGCTCTAAAGAAAAGCATAAAATCAAATTTAGCAATCTAAGTATAATTTGATCTAATTTATCATTGAAGCATCATGGTTAACTCATAAACTCCTAATCACTCACTCAAATTCTTTTGATTAGTTCATAGCCGTATAGTGCACCTAAGAGCATCATGGTTTCTTTTTCATTTTTATCACTAAAATTATGCTAAAACAACATCAAAATACCTAAAGATTCACTCATACTTAACTAAAATCACAAGGTTCTTCATGAACTCCAATGTATCCGTGTACATCCTAGGGGAGTCTAAAGTGTTCTTCAATCACTTAAACATGATGAATGACCAATAGATATCCTCACAACACCAAAAATTATAATCTCATGACTTATTACTAAAATTTAGAATTAAAGGAAGTAAATCACAAAATCATCATCAAGAACCCTAGGTTGGCCGTGAGCTATTAAGGTCTCCAACACATGATTTTTAGCCATTTTAATAAAAAATCACATATAGAACAAGTCTAAATCATTTCATAGAACACATATCCAAACATGACCATCAAGATTAAGCCATGGGTGAAATTATTCAAACCAAACCCTAGCTCTGCCAACATAAGGAAAGTTTATCATTCATTTGAGATTAAGCTCACAAACTTCACAAAACAATGCTATCTTGCCATAGATCACCCATTTTCAAGCTTTAACCTCAAAGAACATGGAAACCCATGCATTAAAGAGTTGCAACCACCATGAAACTCCTTGATTTTCCAAAAGAAAAGATGTAGTTTGAATCCCTACCTCTTGAAGCTTGAGTTTGTTAGTGTTTTTAGCTTGATTTTCTTTTTTCTTCTCTTTTCTCTTCTTCTTTCTCCTCCACCTCTCCTGGGCTGTGACTATGGCTTCTTCTTCTCCCTTCCTCTTTTTTTTTTTCTTTTCCTCTCTTGTTCTTGGTTTGGCCATGGATTAGGGAGTCATTAGGGATTAGTGTGTTTGTGTATTACATAAGCAAATTTGTCTTGTTAGGTAAACCAATCAAATGTAAGCCTTTTGTCTCATGGTTATCTAATTAATTATGACACTTAGTTAGAATGCAACTAAGCTAGTTGGATTGGAACTAGATGGGTGTAACTAAATTAATTTGGTTTAGTTTCTTTAACTAGGTAATGATGGCTTTTTTCTAACTAATGGTGAGCTTTCAAGTGTCACCATGTCATTGGTTAATTTCTTGACCAATGAATGGCTTCCAAATGTCACAAGTCTATTGGCCAATTCTTAGCAAATCACATGGTGCCATATGTCACTATGTAATTAGCCAATATTCTATCCAATCATAGGCCTCCATATGTTACTCTCTTATTGGCCAAATTTTTATCCAATGATATGCTTTCTCATGTCATGCTCTAATTGGCTAATTTTATAAATGTCACTTTTCTATTAATTTTGTTATCTTATTCTCATTTAATTAAATTCTAAAGTGACTAGAAATAAATTAGTGGACTCAATGGTCAATCTCAGTTAATTACTGATTTTTAATTTTTTATTAGACAAAAATGCCTCTGTTCACAGATTCAAAATTATAAAATTTCTACTATTAAGATTTCATTATTCTATTAGGCATTTCAACTGGTGCTTAGTTCCCCTAGATAATTTTTAGTGCTTTCTTTAATTTGGACATCACAACATAATTATTAAAAATCAAGCAGGACAATAAACAACAAATAATAAATGAATGACTATTAGGGCTAATTAGGGCTTTTAGAATTTAGACTTACGCAAATAGGGATGTTACATTTTTTTCCCTCTAAAAGAAATTTTGCTTTCAAAATTTATTTACCTGATATGAATAACTCTGGATAATCTTTCTGTTGATCTTCCTCCATTTCCCAGGTTGCCTCCTCAAGAGTTAACGTTTCTCATAAGACCTTAACCAAAGGGAATGCTTTCCCTGTTAGTTGTTTGAGGCTTTTGTCAATAATCAGTACAGGTCTTATTGAGTATTTAAATCATCTTTTAACTGCACTGACTCACTTTCAATAGTGTGAGAAGGATTTGGACAGTATTTTCAGAATTAGGAGACATGGAAGACATTATGAAGATTTGAAAGATTTGGAGGAAAGGTTATTTGATAAGTAACTGGCCCTATTTTTTTAAGGATTTAAAAAAGACCAAGGAATCTATGACTCAACTTTTTGAATTTTAGGGATCTGCCAATTCTAGTTGTAACATCCGCCCTTAACGTAGAACAAAATACATAGCTTTAATTGTCCTAATAGTTAATATAACAATTATTATTATTTTTCACTTTGTTTAACTTTTATTATTAAAATAAATATGCTCTAATTGAAGAAAGTATTGAAAACTACTTAGGAGAACGAAGTATCAGTTAAAACACCTAATGGAAGAGTGAAAACTGAATATGGGCAATTTAATAATTTTGAAGTTGTGAATAAGGGCATTTTTGTCCAGTAAAAATTAGAGAATAAGTAATTAGCTAAGATTGACCAGTGTGTCTACTAATGTATTTCTAGTCACTTTAGAATTCAATTAGGTGATAATAGTATAACAAAATTAATAGAAAAGTAACATTTATGAAACTAGCCCATGAGAATATGACATACTACATGTGGAAGCATGTCATGGATGAGAATTTGACCAATGAGAGAGTGCCACATGGAGGCTTAGAATTGGCTAGAAACTGGCCAATGAAATGGTGACAAGTGGTGCCATGTAATTGACTAAAAATTGGAGGTATTTTAAGTGGAAAAACCTAAGGTGAAACCATGATGCATCTAAGAGGTAAAGTATGGCCAATTTAAGGTTATGAAGGAAAATAAGTTATTTGAATGTATGATGTTAAGATTAGAATGTTTTAGTAAAGTTTAGAGTGATTCAAAAGATAATTAAAAGAAAAACTAGAATGCATAAAGAAGGTGAATTTGGCAATATTATAGCTTAAATGTTAGTTTCATGCAAATGGTTTAGAGTGACAAGTATGAGAAAGTTGATTTCAAGCTTTGGCCTAAAAGTATTAAGTTACCTCTTATTGTGATATTTTGGGCATTAAGATATAATATGACATTCTACTTAAGGGTGGAACAAGTATTATAAAGTTTTAGCCTTGAGAAAGTAAGAATGATCATTGGATTGTTAATTTGTGAGGTTACGATTTAAGAAACCTCTCTTGTATAAGTATGACTCAAGTTGTAATTTCAAGGTAAAAAATGATAATTAAGTATTAATTCTAATGATCTATGGCCGTTGAATGTTATTATGAAGATAAAACCTTGAGCTTGAAGATGTATGGCCAATGAAAGTAAATCAACAATGTATGACCATTGAATAAGATTGTGATAGTAAAGCTTTATGCTTGATGAATGGCCTAAGAATATGTTGTTGCCTTAAAATCACACTTATGTCAATTGCATGCTCACTATAAGTAAAGTAGAAGAAATAATCTAAGATTGTAAATGATTCTCAAGAGAAGAAAAATGAAAAAGAGGTGATCCGGAAAGATTAGAAAAGAAATGAGAAAAAAAACACCATGGAGATGATCCAAAGGCACGTGATTTATGAAAGTCTTACATGTGTCTAAGGTCCACTTTGAGATATGGGCCACCAAAAGGGTGCGCTTATGTTGAGTGGAATCCAACAAAAGGTATGGTATAGCCACTTATGTTTAGAGAATGCTCTATGTCATGGGAGAGCTCTCACTTATAATAACGACCATTGATGATGAAAGTTATAAAGGGTTATGCCCCAAGATATAGACTATGTAAGCAAAGATGATTTAAAAAGGGTTAAAGCCCTATGATGTTAAAACACATGAGCATATAATTCATAAGGAGTCTAGTGCTTGCTAAAATAAGATAGAAAGCCTATAATTAGTTAAATGACTAATAGCAAGCCTAATACTTGAGGTTTAGTTATGAATTATCCATATTCTAGAAAGAATTAATACTAACCATGAAACAATTTTCTATATGATATATACAGCTAGAAACCCTATAGTTTTCTTAATCATTTTTATGTGGTTTAATGCCCTATTGAGAATTTATAATTCTCGCTGCTTTCAAATATGGTATTTCCAGAGTTTACAGTATTTGAATAAAGGTATGTGCTTATATGATGAATGAGGTGAAACCAGGATAGGTTGCTTTGGAAGATAATGTTTTAATTTAATAACGTTTAGATGTCACTCATTTGATGTGTTATTATATAAATACAAGATGTGTACCAATTATTGTATATGTGTTGGGGAAACATAAATATTTTAATATGTGTATTTTAATGATAATTTCATTTAAGTAATATAATACCATAATTCATTGTTTTAGATAAGTAATAGATAACTTTTTATTTTAGTTATGTAATCGTGATGTCATATACACCGTTTAATATTTTAATTAGTCATGTAATTACATAGTGTAAATAATAACTTATAATCTGAAATTTTAACAGATACGTAATTATTTAGTTATGTAATCAATCATTTTAGTTAATTGAAAAAGATTTAGTTTAAAAATCTACTCATCTCTAATTTATCAATATAAGTTAAATTTTAGTACGTGACACTGTGTCATATAGGTAAGTGTTACACTAGTCATAGGAGAGATTTTAAGAAAAACATATTCTCCTTCTTTAAATTTTAAAGGTTTTATTCTTTTATCTGCATAACTCTTTTGCTTGCTCTGGACAGTGAGTAATCTATCCCTGATTATTTTGATTTGATCTGTGGTTTCTTGTACAATTTCTGGCCTTAACAATTTTCTCTCTTCATCCTCATACTAGCACAATGGGGATCTATATTTTCTATCATATAGAGCTTCATAGGATGCCATCTTAAGACTAGAATGGTAACTATTTTTATAGGTAAACTCTACTAATAGCAGATAATTTTGTCTAGAAAGGAACCAAGTTTAAGGAGCTATATGGATTCTAATATAATCTATAAGTTACATCTTCAATCTAAAATGATTTAAAGGTTAGACATCTACTATTGATGCATGAAATTTAATTTGATTCAAAGTTAAGTCTTAAGGAAATCCAAGGTTTGAACATGAGTAGTTAAAAGATAAATAGGGAAGAGAACTAGTGTTTCTTTTGTTTTAAATGGAACTAACTTTAAGGTTTTAAATCAAGTTTTAATGACCCTTAAATTAAGTTAAAGTTTTAAAACTTAATCTTAATAGTGTTGTGAGAAAGCTTAGCAAGTAATCAAGTATGTGAAGTTAAATTTTGAATCTTAATTATATGTGTAAGCACATCTGTGGAGTTTTAAGATTCTTTATATTAAGTCAAGGATAGAAAGCACATCACTTGAAAGGTGTTGGGTTACTTTAGTTTATCTTCTTAATAATCTACCATAGTTAAGCTAATATTAATGGATTTATAAGCAACTATAAAGAAAGTACGTGACACAATACCTCTAAGGTAGGGTGTTACATATTCTCTAAGTAAATGATGCTCAACAGATAATCCAAAGTCAATTTTTTTGAACCAACTACCACCTTGATCCCTTTGAAAAAACATTTTGATCTATTAAGAAAAACTCTTGACTTGGACTTGACATATAAGGATATAACATTCTTACAGACAAGCCTATGTCCTAGAAGAACAACCTTGAAGCAATCAATCTTGGGCTTGATCTTTTTGCAACCATTGTTATCATCAAAATCCTTTAGAGCGTGTCATTCACATATAGGTTCAATAGATGTCTAGCAATCAGAGCTAAATTCAAGGAACCCATTTTGAAATTGGACTTAGCAGGGAAAGTAGCAACATCAAAGAGAGAACCCTCTCAGTCTAGCTCAACAGCAAGAGCCTTGAAGACCATGTTCAAGGCCCTTAGAATGAGGGGCAGGGACTCAATGTTAAATGTAGGACTAGGACAGTGACAACAGCAGTAGACTTGAAGCTACTGTCAGAGGACATGAAGCTAAACATGCTCATTACTGAGAATTATAACTGATGGTTCCACTGAAATCCCCATCAAATGGCAAGAATTAATAGCATGTGAGCTCTTGGGAATCCTTTGACACAATGCAAGAGCTGTTTTCAAATTGCCAACCTTTACCATCTTTGCTGTTAGAAGATTGGGAGCTAGAGGTATCCAGCTAAGGTTCTAAACTTAAAGACTACAACAGAGAGTCCCACTGTAATTGAGAGCTCTTGGGTACCCTTTAAGACAACACAAGAACACGAGCATCTCCTCGAATTTCACCTTATGGACAAGGTGAGATGTTTTGGGGGGGGGAGTATTGTTAGCACACCTACTATTGCCAAGGTGTACCGTAGGAAGAAAGGAAGGAGAAACGTGGGATTAACACCCCATAGGAGCATAGGAGAAATATGACTCCAGTCAACGACTTGTGTGGCAGGGTGTAAGTGTAAGGTATCAAGCAACAGAACACGTAAAATGTGGAAACCAGAGAATGCACTCAAAATTATTAAAATGGATTAATATAGTAAGAAGCAACCAGAAAGTGATACTGGGATGCTCAAAGTACAGACGAGGAAAGCTTCAGGGAAGGGGAAGAGTACAAGGGAGAGAATCAGAATTCAGTACATAAACCACACCCCTTTTTCCCATTCCTAAAATGCTCTTATACTCTATTAGCACCCCACCCGAAATCCTTCAAGTGTTGCCACCTGTCCACTCTTCACAACTAACTCAGCTGCTGCATGTTGATTGTTGTGGTTTTCCTCGTGGGTTGGGCCTCCACTTCATTTGGGCTCATGACAGTAAGGAAGAATTGGGTAAGGTTTGGAAAGGGAGGATGCAGTCCCTCAAGTATTGCTCTATCTTTACATTCTTCTTTTCTATTTAGAGTGTTTTTCATTAGCTTTTTGTTTTCTGTGAGTCTGAGAGTCTCTGTTCCTGTGAATCTTCTTATGTAATTGGCAGTATTCCCATTTTTCTATAATCAAATACCAAGGTTCCTATCAGATTTCTGGGGTTTCACTCTGGCCTTGTTTTCATTTTACTTAATTTGATCCATGTTATGGAAGCAATTTCTTAGCAGTAACGTTATTGAAGTAACTCATTCATATCTTTAAACGTCTGCACAATTTCTCTTTCTGCCTATTAGTATTGGAATTGCCTGAAACAGGAAATACATACAACAAGCTAAATTTTTAATTCCAACAATGTATATGCTGCCAAATATGTGTTTTGGCACAATATTACTCATTCAAGTCTTCTCAGCTGTTCTAGACCTCTCTGTAAAAGATTTTACTTTCTTAGTATCTGCATTAAAGCCTTGCTACTAAAAGATTTTTTCTCTCCCCGCCTCCTTTTTTCATGCTCCGCAAGTCCCTTTGTACTTTATTCAACTTAAGGTGAACTGCTGCTTCACTTGACCAGATCAAGAGGCATTTCTACAACCTTAAAACCTCTATTTTTATTTCTTAATGAATAAAATAATAGAATCCGATACTGTTTTTATTTTTTAAATCAACAAAGTAATATAAACTAAAACTAGTGAAGGTTTGTCTCAGGTAAACTTGGTTGGAAAGATTGCATTTCCCTTTCCTTTCAAATAATCAAATCAGATGGTTGTATTTGTTTAGCAAGATATTTTATTCACAAATGGATTTGTCCACACAAAATGTAATACCTTAACTTAGAGGTATTGTGTCACATACTTACTTAGTTAATTGCTTCTTTAATTAGTTATAATTAGGTCATCTTATGATAGATAATTGAGAAATAACTAAGTTACTCTATTAACTTTTTATCTTCTAATCTCAACTTCACAAAGGTGCTATTACAAATAATTAAAAACTCAAAATTTAACTTCATACACTTGATTACTTATTAGCTTTTCATACAACACTATCAGAGGTAGGTTCTAAAACTTTATCTTCATTAAAAACCTTATTTAAAACCTCAAAGTTAGTTCTATTTAAGGCCAAAAAAAAAAAACTAACTTATTGTCCATTTCTTTATTCCTTCTTAATCATGTCTAATCCTAAGGTTCATTTAAGATTCAACTTGGATTCATGCTATTACCCATGCATAATTAGTTGATATCTAACCCTTAAAATCATATTAGATTGAGGATGTAAATTATAGATGGTATTTGAATCCATATAGCTTTCTAAACTTGGTTCCTTTCTAAGCAAAATGACACAAATTCTCGACCTAATCATCGCCTGGGCATTAGGATTTCACTGCCTAGGCACCCAGAACCCATAATAGGATCTTGTTTCGGGTTGGCCACCACTCAAGTGCCCGGTTTCCACTGCCTCAGTGGTGGGACACCGCCTAGGCGCCCAGAAGCTAGCGCCTAGGTGCCCAACATGCAAAAAGTATGTTTCATTTTTCTTACTTTCTATGTTTTTGGTTACTTGCTTATATACATGTTAACTTCTTTAAACATGGTTTTACATATATTGAGGTAGGTTTTAAGGGTGTTAAACTTATCATGAACCACATAGAACTAAGATTAAAGTTGAGAGAATTTCACATACAATCATTTACAAAACACAGTAATATTATTTATACTACATGATTTAGAAGTTGATACATCAAGAAGTCACTTAATTAACTATTTTACAATCAAGATGGGTGGGGTTTAGATACATAACCCCTTGTCTTATATTTACATCAAGTCTCAAATAAGGTAAAAAAATAGCTCTAATCATGGGATGCTATCATCCATGGGCATATATACATATGTCTTGACTGGATGAATGGGGATGTTGGATGCATTAATCAGCATAAACTCAATCTGAAAACATCACGAATAAGGGTGAGATAGAAATCTCAATAGAAAATAATAATAACTAATTTTTAAAACCAAGATGTTTTCAGCTGTACTTAATACAGAAAATAGATTCTCTTCTAACTTTACTCTTATTCAATAAGTTCTTTATTCTTGATATGTCGTATTATCAATCTTTCTTGTCTTTCGAGACCTTACACTATGATCATAAACTTAACTTAGGAATAGTACTCTTTCTGCTTGTAAGGGTATTCCTTCGCCATTGCCATCGAAGTGACTTTACCATCGAAGTGGCCTTACCACCGAAGTGGTTTTGATCACGTGGGATCGCCTCCTTTGAATGTCATTTCCAAACTTGTGAGATCACCCCCCAAAAGGATCATTTCTCTAAATCTTCTATATCACATCCTTTGAGGATCATTTCTAGCTTTTGTTAATAGAACATATTCTTATTGAATTTCATAGTCCATGATCTTAATCTTTGAAAATGAAAGTATCATAAGCTTGAGAAATAAAACATATCATGAGCCATGGAAATAATAATAGCATATCCATCAAACATTTAAAAATACATCAAGTAGAAACATATTCAATAAGAGAGAAGGAGAGAAGGTTATTATTCCCTACCTTGTGTTTGATGGAGATCTCCTTCTTTCTTCCTCTATAGAGCTACTTTCTTAGCTTTCTCTTTATCATACTTGCATAGTCTCATTTCTAAGTATTTTTATTTTACTTGGTCTTGTGTGTATAAAAGGAGTCAAGATTGGCTATTATAGGTGAGAGTGGCGTGAGAAGAAGGAAAAGGATCTTTCTTGCTTTGGTGTGGTGTGCTTCCTCTATGCATGAGGAGCGGGTATTTATAGATGTGGGTTTTTGGATGTGTGTGTGCTGTGAGAGTAGCTTGGGAAAGGGGAAAGAATTTTCTAGTTAAGACCATGTGGTCATATGCATTAATTACTTATCTTTCACTTAAATTGTTTAGGGTGACTACACATGTTTAATTATCTCTAAGTTCATCATTACTTAGTTGTTTTTTCTAACTTAGTTAGCTTAGTTTGGTTAGTTTCTAACTATATTTCCTTTCTTTGAGTCATGTTTTGACTTGGTTGTCTTAGTTACGTTCTAACTTTTTCATTGGATTTCAACTAGATTTCTTTCTTTCTAGTTGAACCAACCATAATTACATTCATTTAATGAGTCTTATCTTTGAATTTAGGCTAACTTAGAGGACTAGAACTCTCTCCCTAGTTCTCCACATGGGGCTCCTCCTTTCTTCCATCACTATTTAGTTCACACTACTTTTTATCTCCTTGCTTGTGCCTTCCTAGTTATGCTAACCATAATTACATGTCTTTTGTGAACTTTATCTCTTTGGTTTGGTAGTTGCTTGAAAGACTAGAACTTACATCTTGGTTCTCCACGTAATGGACTTGGTATTTTCAAGTCTTTTTGTTTTGTCTTTTATCTAATTAATGCATAACTTAACCAGTTAACTTAGGTAACTTATTTGACTAGCTCATATATTTCTATTTTATTAATTCTCCTAGCCTAATTTTGTGTACTTCTTAATTTAGAGGTAAGCTTTTATCTTTTATACATTAATATACTTAGTTTATACGTAGGAATATTCTTTACTTGTTTCATTTTGCTTCTTCTTCCTCCATGGTTTCTACATGTGTTTAAGCTTGCATTACAAGATTGTATCATTTTATCTTTTAGTTATTTAATAGCTAACTTATCTAAGTTTAGGTAACTTGTTTGACTAAGTACTTACTTTTCTTAAAGATTCTTTTCTTCCTCTCTTAAGGCTCACATGAACTTGGCTTAGAAAGCAAGTTCTAGGCTGCTTCTTGGTTAAGCTTACATGTCTTTTAATGTTAGCTTATCTTTGACTAAAAAGTTTCTTGTAAGACTTTCTTCTTTAAGGCTTCTTTCTAGTAACTTCCTAGTGTGAAACCATATCTTCTTTCTCATTCTTTATGTATCTAGGTTAATTATTAGTCTAGATTCATATTAGAGACACATGTGAGTTTTTCTATCATAATTACTCTTTAATTGTGAGATAAGACTTTAAATGAAGGTAACTTAGAAGACTTTTTTTTTATAAGAAACTTACACGTAAACTTCTAAACTAGAAGTAGGTTTATGTTATGTTCACACTAGTTTTCTTTCTTATCTTTGTCTTTTTGTTCATAATTACATGAAGAATTATTTTAGAGAATATTCTAATTTTTCTTGAACAAGCAACTTCACCTATCTTCCTATTAATTTGCCTTATTCTACTAACATACTTATCTTGTTCAACAAGTTTAGTCTTTTATCTTATTTTACTAATAAAAATCTTGTTTATCTTTTAAGAGTAGTCTTGTATCCTTATTCTACTAATCAAGTGAATACATAGTTATTCCAAATAGGTTTCATTCATTTTTTAACTTTGACTTTAAACGTCTTGACTAGTTATTTAAGTAACTATGTGTTAATCTTAAATTAATTTTAATTATTACTTTTACTAGATTGACTAGTATAAAAAAAATCAATTCTAACATCTAATTAATGTGAAAGGAATCTATTTTAATATAAAAAAAAATCTAATTAGAATCTGAGTGTGAAAATAATCATCCCTTATTTTATCTTATTAAATTTCTCTTTATTATTTTAAACTTTATTCTTACACATAATATTATTTTTAATTAGTAAAAATTGTCAATAGCTTAATTAAAAAAGAGAAGATGTTACACAAAACGACTGCACACTCAGCATTCTTCATTTCAAAGCAATTGTTTACTTCTGAGGCTGTAAGATGTGGACATTGGAAATTATCTATAGCTGCCGTCATCTGTGTTTGAGATTATGTAAATCAGGATTATCTGATCTCTGAATTGAGATAGCTACAGATAAAGATTTAATTTTTCCAAGAACTAAGCTTTTATTGGAAGGCATTAAATTTTTCTCTCCCCCTCTTTTTCAATTGGCCAGAGGCATTATACCAATCAATGTTGGGTTTTTGCAGGGCCGTACTTGGCCTCATGAATGACAGGATTTAAACTGACCTTGTGTTTATATGCATGCATTAGAGCTGTCCTTCAAGTAGGGCAAGTCCGAAAAAGGGACAGTCATAAAGATTAGTGTCGCCATCTATTTTCGTGGTGATCGTTAAATGTAAATACATTCATCTAATATTTAATGCAAGTTCCAATATATTTGGCAGGGAGATAGTCCTATTTGGATGCAACCTTGAATTTAACTTAACCCAATGGGTTGGGAAGGTTTGATTATGTTTCCTGTAAAATTGTATTCAACGTTGTCTTTAAAATCGTAAATTTAATTTTGGTTGGCACAAACAAACTGGTTTAAAAATATTCTTTTTGCACGAAAAAAAAGGCCTTAAAATTTAACTTGATACAAGGTAGAATTTTCATCTAGGAAAATCTGGGAAAAGTTCACACGAGTAGCAACATGAGAATAATTTTTCTTTTTAATTTATATACATGTATATTTCTGGTGAATGGAAGGGAAGAAGGAAAAATTAATTCCATCAAGGTTTTTACTAAAGTTATCTACATGAAGGTTAATGGCTATGACAGAGATTGAGAATAATGAAGACAGCATTGTATAAGTGTGAAATGTTGGGTCTCAGCCCCCTTCCGTTACCAAAAAAAAGTGTGAAATATTAATAGTCCACGAGGAAATCTGAAGAAACAATATAAGGGATCGAGAGAATAGCAACTAAAAAAATAAACAAAGCTGTCGCTAAACACTTCTCATATATTCCCACTTCGAATAATTCACAGATCTCTGCGTTAATGATTATACCTGCTGCATTTCTACGCCAAAAATGCCTTCTCCTTTTATCACAAATTCGCAAGAAGATTCAGGCAAATGCGGAGCAAACACAACACTAAGTCTCCTCCTCGTTTTGGTTCGCCGATAAACTCCACCGTCCCCGTCGACCACGCCGCTTTCTGCTCCGACGACCTCCTCATTCCTCGACAAGAACAGCCTCGAGTTCACGCAGTTGGCCCACGCCAGACCCAGCGCAGGGCACACCCGTCTACCCGACGAGTACAAGCTACCCAAGTTCCCAATCCTTATCCCATTGACACCCTCAGATGCCCCAATCAAATCAACCACCTGGTTCGTCACCACCACTGCCAATCCAAACCTCTTCGCCAATGACTTCAATTTCCCCGAAATCTTGAAAAAGAGCGATGACCTGCGCCTAAGATCCAAAGGGGTGTTCTCAAAATCAGACCGGAAGAGGGCAGCAATGGAGTCAATCACAATGACTCTAATGGGCCACTGGGTGCTCGAGTACAACAGAAACAACTCAATGCTGGGCATTACATCGAGCAATTCGTCCGCAGAATGAACGCCATGGACGAATACACGGTCGCACGGGTCATGGCCATTCCTTTCGGATGCAAAAAGATCCCGGTGTGAAGAACGGAAAGCGACCGAAAGTTGTTGAAGGCGGCGCAAGGGAAAATGGAATTCAGTGTGGATGTATAACGATGACGCAGATAGCCCGCCGTGGGACGGCGGCAGCTGAGCAGAGAGCACGAGTTGGAGGCAGAATTGGGTCTTCCCGCAACCGCTTTCAGCCACGAGCTCCGTCATCGAGTTGCAGGGCACGCCACCGCCAAGGCAGCGATCGAGCACGGGGCACCCCACGCTGCACTTCTGGGTTCTCAGACGAAGCTGCTGCAATAGATTCTCTGGGCTCATCTCCGCTCTACCTTTGAACTTGGAATTGGAAGATGAATCAAGACGAAGAGGTAAAGTATTACAGAGGGTAAGTAAAGAACGTAAATCAAAATCATCATACGATGTCGTTTTGTCACACAATAAAGTGAATCAATAAACTACTTTCCACGAGTTAGACACTCTAACTAGGATATGGCTCGTGTGCGATACGAGACGAAAGTGGTGGATCAGAAGACCAAGAGACCACAAATGGAGGCCGTGAAACTGGTGGTAAATTAGGCATTGCTGATGGAACCACAGCAGATTTTTGCACCCGACAACTGTAGAAATGTGGGAATGGAGATAATGGACCAACATAGGTTGGGCTAAAGCTGTAGTAAGCTGATGTACTTGATACACAAGGAAATCCGGTAAATCATGAGAAGAGGTGGAGACAGAGGAGGAAAAAGGAGTACACTCGAAGAAATTAACATCTGAAGACATCATATGTCAACCTGAGCAGGGACAGCCCCCATTCCCCCTGTGCTACCTGCTAGGGTGCTATACCCAGATTGCAAACTTGTGGCAGAACCATCCGTGGATCATGCAGCAGTCGTATCCTGCAGCAATTCCAACCACAGCATGAAAGAGGAGAGAAAGGATAAAAGAAAGGGAAGAGAAACGGTGTGCTGGTGGTTGTGATCACAGCCCGGGATTAACCTAGAGCTTTGATACCATGTTAAGAGATAGCTTTTTGCTCAAGCCTTGACTTATTTCAGTCAGGACGTGTCTATTTATTTACACATGTACAAGGTTTACAAGAATATTGAGTACTCACTAAAATACCTTATAATCACACATAAATCTATCTACAACGGTATAATTAATAGATTTTAAATTGGATTGGATCCTATTTCCCCTAAAAACATGAAAACCCTTCCTTCTGTCTGTTTTACTCTCACCCAATGGCTAAGGAGCATTAATGCTGACACAGACACAAGATCCGACAGAGACTCGGACACTGCAGCATAGGAAAATCTAAAGTGTCCAAGTATTATTTTTTCTTTTTTTCAAGTGTCATGGCTCACTATGCATGTGTCCATGGCTCCATATTTGAAGTATCCTTGCTTCAAAGATTATTGGCATGCGAGCTGCTAGAATAATATAAAACAGTTCCGTTATGTATTTTAGTTCTGCCTCTTTTAGTACTATTACCTGATGACCTGTCAATACAATTATGTAAATAATAGATAATCTACATTCATTGCTCTGTGGAGGATCGTGATCATGCTGTTAAGTTTCATCTAACAGTTGTGCATTTTTATTTGCATAATTTTGCATCTCCTGGCATATTTCTTTAGGCCCCTCATTCAAGTTATGGTTAGAACTTCTAATATGTCTATATTTCATTTTCTAGAATGCTGCAAATAATGCAGATTTAGCCTTGAAGAAAGCAACATCTGTGTATACAAATGAAATGGACAAATGGCTTTCATAAGCCTTGGAGGTGAAAAAGATAGAGTTGGAGACCGAATCACACTTTGTAAGTGAAGCTCACTTGGAGTTGAATAATACCAATGAGCATTCAATCCAGGATGACAAAAGAGAGAAAGAGATCCTTTGTAAAAGAAAGGACATGCTAATGGATTAATTGGAAAAACAACTTGCTTTAGTTAAACAGAAAGAAAAGGAGATAGCAGACAATGACGCTAATTTAAAAGCTGTAGAGAATAAAATATGTAGTGTGGTCTCTGGATTTGATGAGATTCAGTCAAGCACTGATGTCAAGTGTGATAAATTGCAATCTGGCCTTGCTCAAGCGAAATTAGAGACTGAAATTTTGGCACTAAAGAAGGAGGAAATTGATAACTTTCTCATTTAGGAAGAAGAAATGGAGGCAAAGCTAAGGGAACTTGCTAGGATTTCTGAGGAGGAAGCAAAAGGATACAGGGAAATAGTTGAGCTAAGAAAAAGTCTGATGTCATCTATGTCGAAGTCCAGGGAGGACAAATTGACACTTGCAAACAATGAGGAAAAGCTTTCTAGAGAAGTCAAATTGTTTCAACAGGAGGTTTCTGCTGCAAGAGCTTCTTTGCGGGTTAGTTCTTATACTGATTCTTATGTGTTTTGAATTGTTCATAGGGCTGAAATGTGATGAATAATCAGACTCCCTTTCTCATGCCAGGCACCCCGTGTGCTACCTAATAACCTTTCTTTTGCCCTATGCTCGGATGAATAGAAAAGGGAAAAGACAGAAAATGAGGGAGGAGAAAAGGGGTGAGGAAAAAATTTTCTTTAGATTAGATAACAGGAGAAGTTAGGAGAGAGAAAAAAATTATGATGGGACCACAAAAAAAATTTCTTCCCAAGAAAGGAAAGAAAACTCATCTGTGGAGGAGAAAACAAACACATTTCCATTTTTACCCCTTCTCCCCTTCTCTCCTCCTTCGTCAAACAAATCTAGTGGAGCAAGAATTTGTGTGAAAATTATTATTTTTATATTAAAATTTAATTTAAAATTTAGTTATTTCATCTAATTTATAAAAAATGTATTAGATATGTGACATAAAAAATAACATTATACTTACATTCCATTTCATTAGAATAAAGGTATATTTCTCATTTTATGTGAATATATTCTTTTCTTTTACTTTTCTATACAACCAAACAAGAAAAAAATTTCTTTTTCATTTTCTTTTTTCTCATTTTTCTCTTCATCCATGCAATAAGAGAGAAAATTTCTCTTTTCTTCATTTTTTTTCTTTTTATTTTCTTTCCTCCCATCCTCTTTCCCAATTGAAGCATAGTGTTGAAGTTATACACAAGCTAACTGCTTGAATATACATTGAGTCGAGAGAATGCCTAAAATGGTCCCACATGTAATCATATTTTTCATATCTTATATTTGTGTTGTCTATCTTTGGCAAAGGACTTTGGTTGTTCGTTTGTGCATAGGTCTACTGATGTTTCTTTTCCTGCTCAAAACAAAAAAAAAATAAAATCTTTTGGTAGTAATTTGTTCAGCGAATGTCATTACACTGTTTTTAGGAACTATCTTCAAGAAAGTCAAGCATGCAGCAAGATAGAGCATCCTTCAAGCAGAGGGTTATTTTCATAGATAAAAGAGTCCCAGAACTTGAAGCAGAAAAGAAAGTTGCTACTTCTGCAAGAAATTTCAAGGAGGCTGCACAGTTAGGTGCTGAGGCCAAGGCACTGTGTGTTGAAAAAGAGGGCATGCAGATAGACATGGATACGGCCACTTCAAATCTTGAGAAGCTTGAGAAGGAAATCAAAGACACCCTTAATAAATTGCAGGAGACCGAGGGAACGATTTTACTGAAGGAAAAGGAGTTGGCAATGGTAAGATATCAGAGGCTACTTTTGACAGGTACTACAGCTAGAACAGAAAAAACTGCCGCACTAGAAATGGGTGATGTGGAAGAAGCTAATCTCCTGCTTGCAGAAGCTGAAGCAGTAAACTGTGAAGCTGAGAAACTTCAATCTAACATACAGTTTCAAGTTGGAAGACTTCACAAATTTACGAAAACATTTAATCTCAATGGATCTTGTATCATCATATCTTGACCGGAAGCAGTTGGCAGAATTAGCGGTGTCACTTCATCCATTTGCTGACTGATTGTTGAAACCAGATTTCAGTGGATATAAAGATAATCAAGGGAAGATTTATGAACATGATACAAATTCTAATAGTTACGAAAAGTACTGAAGTGCTACATGAATGTCTAACTCTTGGAGTGCTCTGACACTAGGTTTCTATGCATCTCTACATTTTGATGATTCCTAACTCTAGTTATGGAGGCTCTAATACTATATTATGAACCAATAATCCTAAAAGCTTAGGCTATTAGATGAAGACACATAAATAATTTATATCTCTAATAACCAATGTTCTGAAAACCAGACCGAACCGGCCGGTCGGACCGGTTGAACCGGGAACCGGTCATTTAGCCGGTTCGGTCAGGTTTACAAAGTCGGAATGCTTGAAAACCGGTATTGAACCGGTGAACCGGAGCTAAACCGGTCAAACCGTGTGAACCGGTCACGGTTTGGCTGGTTTCCGGTTGAAAGTTAAATGTTAGGAAAAAATGGAGCCGCTGGGGTTCAAACACGGGCCGTGAGCTTACGCGTCCAACGCGCTAACCACCAGGCCAACGTGCTCTGTTAGTTATATTGTTCCTTTTTTTTTATATATACTATGAGAAAATAATCGAAATACTTAACATCCTTCGTCAACCAAAAACTCCATTTTTCTTGACCCTTAACATCAGCAGAAGGTACATAACTTCTTAATATGATCTTTCGTGAGTAATATATTTATAAAATATATAAAATGTGCAAGAGTGTGTGTGTGTATATATATATATATATTTTAATTAGTATATATATTAAAATTTTAATATATATAAATATAAATATGTATTTAATTATATTATTAGTTCTACTACAATAAAACCATTAAATCATGAATCAGCTTATTCATTGGTTCAATGACCAGTTTGATTTTTAAAACTTTGTTGATGATATACAAATTGAGATTTAGTTGATTTGCATACTTTATAAGTTTTGATGGAATATTATTGAACTTATATTGTTGACTTGTTTAAGATTATTATTGTTAGTATGATTGACTATAATAGTAGATTAATATTATGTTAGTGTAAGATTATAAATTGTAAACTATGTGAATTATGTTTATTTTAGTTAATTTATATGTTATATTACTATGTAGATTAATATTGTGTTGCTTATATGAATGTAATATTTTTTACTTTATAACACTATTTTTTTATATTTCAAATAATTTTATTATTAATTTATATTATATTTTTATAATTTTTATATATTTATTAGTATATAAATAATTATATATATATATATAAATATACTTATATTCATATATAAATATAAATATATATTTAATTATATTCCGGTTCGACCACGGTTCGACCACGGTTGAACCATTGAACCTTGAATCAGTACCTCGACCGGTTCAATGACCGGTTCGGTTTTCAGAACCTTGCTAATAACCCTCACTAAAAATTGGATGGAAGAACATAGATCAACCACAAAAAGTGATATTAGTAAAATTGCTATTATGTTTGAGGATATTTATCCGCTGCGAAGATTGTATTCAATCTCGAATAAACTGCATGATTCGCCATGCCAAAATTACAACGTTGAGTGGCTTCTATTTTCAAAAATTGATGTTTGATATTATACTTTTATATAAAGGCAAGCCTTCATTTTTGTATAAATTATATTCCTTCCGATTTGCATAGGATTTAAATCTTGAATTTGTAAAATAGAGTAACTAATGCTCCCGTTTCTCTGGAGACATTTGTTTGTTGTTTTCAAGTTTGATGCCCATTAACTTAATCATCCATGTTCGTTCCCCACCGTAACAAAACCATTGTCCACTTTAGAAACACTAGATGTAAACCCCGTTTTTCTTTTTCCTTTTTCCGATTGAATGTGAGTTTTAATTTAGTTACACTCTATATTATTTTTCCAATGACATAAATCTTTTCTGTTGTATAATATATAACAATAAAATGCTAAATATTGTTAGAATATGATGAGAACGAAGTTGATTATATATAATGTTCAAAATTTCTTCACTTATAAAGCATGAAGACAAATCATTAAGCCACCGAAGAAGCCTTAATAGTTATAATTAGAGTTACAATGATATTTTCATTTTTGTTTTGATAGAAAACAATATACTTATTCAACAATTTAAATAACAATGACAAAACAGCTAAATAATTCAATAAATTTTATCATTTGTTAAAAGTACATAAATAATTAATGTGTAAAAGATCAAGGTATGTTAGTTCAAATAGAAAGCCTGCAATTCTTGAAAGCTTAAGAAATTCATAGAAGATTGTTACATACTGCAATTCTTTAAGCCAGCACAAGTCGGGTGCTATATGGGTTTACATTAGTAACGAGAATGTTATCAACAGGTGATTAGGTGGGTGGCATTCTGCAATATCAGAGATGGAATCAGACACGAAAAATTTCATCTTTGAATATTAATGAGACACCATCATTTGATCATATTAGACACAGAATTTTTATCATTTACAAATGGAATTTTCCGTCCCAAAATGATAAATAGGACACGATTTTGGTTGCCCTTCAGAGACGAAAATTTCATTTTTAGAGATGGAGGAAATCAAAATCCGTGCAATGCCACTTTCTGTGACATTTCATATTTCACGCCTGATTTCGTCTCTAACAAGTTTAGAGATAGAATTTTAATGCATTAGAGATGAATTTGTTCTGTTTCTGAAACCAAATTTTTTAGTAGTGAAAACTTAACCTTCAATACAGAACCATACATTAACATAACTTCATAACTAAAATTTATCTCAATTTATTTTCAATTAGGATATAGTTTAGTTACTCACAAATAAACTGTCATTTTACCCAAAGTCTGTCAAGCATCTCTTGAATTTTCAAAATCAAAACTCAACTATAACTTAGATCTTCAACATATAATATTGTTAACCTAAGAGCCATTAGTAAATGTATATGGATTTTTCTTTCCAACATCAACACATTTATGGTTGATCAACAATAATATGAGCATTCATAAAGCCTCTATGTAATAGTACTGATTTAGAATAATCTCCCACCAAGTTATAACTAAAAGTCTATCTAACATCTAAAATCCTCAAGTTATCCACTATTATATTTACTTGAATTTTATTACTAATTTCAACTATTCCTTATTTTCTCTTCTCTTTGCAGTTCCCATCCCACATATATATTGTTTTCTATCTTCTCTCATATTCAAAGTCTCTAAAAGTAGCTTCGTTGAACCTGCAGAAATGGAGGAAGAAGCAAGTAGGTTCCAACTAGTAATTAGGAACCTTTAGTCCAAACATCATCACTCATTTTTGTTTGTTACTCTACAAGTTGTTGCCTAATCCAAGATAGCATAGATGCTCTTTGTTCAACCTAGACGAGTCAACGAGTCATCCAGAACCAATCGGTTCATTTTGATTCTCTCTAGTTCAATTGTATTTCTGATCTCATAAGTTGTTCAATCCAGTCAAATGATCGGTTTACCAATTCACCTGTTCACTAGTCTGACCAACTGATCTGAATGGATTTTATAACACTATTTGTCAATTCCACTTTGAGATGTTTCAAAGTGATTTCTTTTTGCAAATTATTATCAATTTTCATGTGAAATTTTTGTGAATTTGAAATATTTGGTTTTCATCAATGTATTACTAGTGACATGGAAAGAAAGTAGGCACTCAACATTTTTTTTAATAATTGAAAAGTTAAGGGGAAAGGGGCTTGTCTTGTTCTAAGGCTATAGCCTATCATATATTTATACATATTTCCTACCAGTTATGAATCACTATCAAGAATTGAACCCAAGATCTCTAAGTCAACACACAACTCTATTTTGTTAAATGAGCTAACCATCATTTAAATAATTACTACACATCTTTTTAATGGATATAAGTGAAACATAGGCAGCATTTATGTTTTTGTATGAGACAACCATAATTATATCTTCAGCAAACAATATAACCTCATTAGTTCTATAAATGCGATGAAGCTATTGGGGTATATCCAACTATAGTTATATTATTCTGAATCATGTAACATGCACGATCTATAAATGGCAAAGGAAGAATCCTTAATTTTGTATTGATGAAGGTGTTCTCTTCCCCATAGAGAAATAGATGAGAATTAGCCTTTTCTTATGCAATTTTTTTGTTTGTTGTACAGAATAAGTAATATACTTTGGTTAGCTTTCGCTGTATTAACTCATGAAACTAATATACTTTGTTGTACAGTATAATATACTTTGGCACAGTTTTGAGTGTACCAAAACTCATTAAACTAAGTATCTTTTGTTGGGCAATCTTAAGGATGCATCTCCCATATATATCCTCATTTTGTGTATTAAGAAAACAATTCTATAAATGCTAGTTCGTGGTTTAAACCAAAGTAACGTAATCCAAGCATCACTAAAACTTTTACAATTTAATGTTAATATTTTATTGTTTATAGAAATTTATTAAAAATCTTCGTTAGTCAATTTTGTATTTTCTTTTTTACTTACACTAGTTTTTAACACGTGGGTTGTATGTGAAATTTAATGTATATATTATTTTAACAAATTTTTTATTTTTTACAAATAATATGATAGAAATACGCTTCAGCAACCAGAACACAATAGGAATTTTACACAATCTAGAGGTACATTGAGTCCTCTAGCCAGATGGATCCCACGGATGCCCTTACTCTTATTACTTCTCAAAAGTGATCATTCTCTATACACTTCAGCTATTATAGCTGCAGATGCAAAGTTCCAATAACTAACTAACCAATCTAATGACTCCTAGCAATTGGTACGTGAAGTATTTACAAGTTATTAACAACTAGTTGCTATCACAATATTTTGTATTTAAATTTTAATTAAAAATAAATTTCTTTTGTCAAAGACTTGTTACAATTATTTGTAAAAAATATTTAAAAAATTTTCAATTTTCTATAATAAAAAGTAATCGAGTGGATATTTGAAGATATCTTAATAATAAAAAATATAGTTTCTAATATTATAAATATATTAGGAAATTATTTTTATTTTTTTATAAATTCCTTTAGACCAAAATAAAGTTCTACTACAGTCAAGAAATTTAAAAAGTTTTGTTATTTCTCGAAAAAAATAAAAATATGTTAGTAATTAAGGTAAATAATATAATAACTACTGAATAGAAAGTATTTTTTACAAAAAATATAATTATAAAAATGTAGATATAAATTATATAATAATTGCACATCGTCTATCTTTTTAATGAGGCCCAGTGTTAATGGTATCAAACATTGCTTATAACTCTGTGGCTAATCTTTGTGGTAAGTTACTGAGTTCTTTTAACGGGGTCTTAGCTTCTGTGGTATTGGTAGGTTAGTGATTAATTTTATCTCAGTGGAATTAGAGTCTACCATCTGGTGGACGTTTCTTGCGTTAGCTGCCTGAGATGCTTGAGTTACCCTGTTCTGCCTCGTGGTGTTCTATATTGTAATTTTTGGGAATTATTATCTCGTTACCTTATTCAAGGCGGCGCGAAGCGGCCAAGGGGTTTTATTGTTGGTAACTTGTCATGGGATTTCACATTATAATTTTTTGGAAATTCTTATCCTGTTACCTAGCTCAAGGTAGCACGAAGCAACCTAAGGTATTTTGTTGTTGGCAACCCATCGTAAGGCTCCACATTGTAATTTTTAGGAATACTTATCCCGTTACCTAACTCAAGGCAACGTAAAGCAGCCAAGGGGTTTTGTTGTCAAGAACCAGAATGTAAAAGATGTCATCGTCTGATAGAGAAGTCTTTTAGAAGAATTCAAACTCCGTATTTGATGTGGAGGACCTAGCCCCCATTTATAAGTCAGGGAGAGGTCCCTTAATTGTAGTTGATAATCTTCTCTTACAAATAGGTCTTTTAGTGGAATTCAAACTCATATTTGATGAGGATAACCTTTAGTAGTTACTAGTTTTGATAAGGATAGATGTTGTTGAAATCTTTCTAAATGTTGAGCCACATAATTGAGCTAGCCAATTCAGCTTAAAATATCTATACTGTACGCTTGTCCCCCATTTTGGTATTCGACAAGCAGAGGTACTAGGCATGCTGAAATGCATATGTTGTAACTTAATTCAGTGGATGTTGGCACACTATGTGGCCTTAGTCGAGATCAAACTGTAGTCGATCTTAGGTATTGATTTTTTCGTCTGACGTTAGGATAGAGTGAAGATCGACAGTCATCAGAGGATATGTAGGGCACGTGATCAAGATCAACCATGATTGGGTAAGTTTGACATCAAGATTGAGTTAACCGCGATCATATCGGTAAACAATGTGCTTAGTGTAGTAACTGCAACTATATTGGTTTAGTGTGGATCTTGGTGTGAGTATATTGGTCTTCTTTTTTAATTTTACCTCTTAGAGGACTTTATAATCCTCATTGTGCTTTATTAATTTTTGGAGGACCTTAGTCTTTCTTTGAGTTTATGCTTCTTAGGCTACGTTTGTCTCTTTTTGGGACTCTACCTCTTAAAAGACCTTAGTTTCCTTTGGAATTTATGCCTCTTAGGTGACGTTTGTTTCCTTTTAAGACTATACCTCTTGAAGGACCTTAGTCTCCCTTTGGGTTTATGTCTCTTAGGCAATGTTTCTCTCCTTTTGGAAATTTACTTCTTGACAGACCTTAATCTCCTTTTGAGTGTTTGCCTCTTTGGTGACGTTTATCTCCTTTTAGGACTTTACCTCTTGAAGGTCCTTAGTCTTCCTTTAGATTTATGTCTCTGAAGTAACGTTTGTCTCTTTTTAAGAATCTACCTCGTGGAGGACCTTAGTCTCCCTTTAGGTTTATGCCTAATAAGCAACGTTTCTCTCCTTTTGATACTTTACCTCTTAGAGGACCTTAGTCTCTTATTGAGTTTATACCTTTTAGGTGACGTTTATCTCCTTTCGAGACTTTTACCTCTTGGAGGACCTTAGTCTCTTTTTGGGTTTGTGCATCTTAGATGACATTAGTCCTTTTGGGACTCTACCTCTAAGAGGACCATAGTCTCCAATTGAGTTTATGCCTCTAAGGTAAGTTTGTCTCCTTTTGGGAGCCTACCTTTTAGAGGGCCATATTCTTCTTTTAGGTTCTATGCCGCTTAGGCAATTCTTCGACAATATTTATCTCCTTTTGGAACTCTACCTCTTGGAGGACCTTAGTCTCCTTATGGGTTTATACCTCTCAGATGACGTTTGTCTCTTTTTCATACTCTACCTCTTGGAGGACCTTATTCTTCTTTTGGGTTGATGCCTCTTAGGTAATTCTTAGGCAACGTGTGTCTCCTTTTGGGACTCTATCTCTTGGATACCTTAGTCTCCTTTTGGAATTCTACTCCTTGGAAGACCTTAGTCACCTTTTGGGTTTGTCCCTCTTGGGTTTCCACCTTGGTCCTAGGTTCCCTCCTGCCTTTCCTCTTGGGTTTCCCTTAGTTTTTACCTGGGTTTCATCTAGGTTCCCTTCAAGGTTTTCTTTTTGGATTTCTCTTGAGTTTTCACCTCAATGGATTCGTTGATTTTGAGGTTGGGGAACTCTAGTAGCATTGTTAGCAATAGATGCTTCAACTCTTTTATGACTTTAAACTTGTCTTTTGATATTAGACATGATAATGATGGTGGGTGGGAATAGGAATTTATCGTATTCCCACAAATTGTGCCAATGTTTCGAGCTTGATTTAAGGATTTAGGAATACCTGAAATCTAGTTAAGGTGTATGATGATTTGCTACCTGCTCCATCGATCAAGGTGGAAATATACTTACAAAAGGCACTCCAATGCTCAAGTTAGAAGTGATATCAGTTTGCAAGTATATATGATAATAGGTATATTTACCTGAGGAGGTAGACCCCTTTATATAAGCAAGGTAGCCTATTTTATTTGGAAAATGATTCCTTCAAAATAACGATAAACCCCTTTCATTGGCTCGTATTTGTATTTATCTTAATTCTTTGAAGACTTATTCTTGAATTATCTTTTACAACCAAAGTGGTTATTAAGGCTATGTTAGCATGGTTGTTATCACTATCCTTTTAATGAGATCCAGTAACAATAGTATCAAACATTAATAAATATCTAACTTTTATGTTGTAACATCCTCATTTGCCTAAGTCTAAATTCTAAAACCCTAATTAGCCCTAATGGTCGTTTATTTAGTATCGACTGTTTATTGTCCTATTTGATTTTTAATAATTTTGTTATGCCGTCCAAATTAAAGAGAGTATTGAAAATTATCTAAGAGAACTAAGAAACAATAGAAATGCCTAATGAAATATTGGTATCTTAATAGTGATAATTTGATAATTTTGAATCTGTGAACAAGGGCAATTTTGTCTAGTGAAAAATTAAAAAACAGTAATTAGCTGAAATTGATTATTGAATCCACTAATATGTTTCTAGTCACTTTAAAATTTAATTAAATAAGAATAGTATAATAAAATTAATTGAAAGTGACATGTATAAAACTAACCAATTAAGGCATGATAAGTGGAGGCATATCATTGGATGAAAATTAGCTAATGAGAGAGTGAGACGTGGAGGCCTAGGATTGGCTAGAAAATTGACCAATTAAATCATGACATGTGACGTAATGTGATTGGCCAATAATTAGCCAATAGACTTGTGACATTTATAAGCCAATCATTGATCAAGAATCTAGCCAATGACATGGTGACACTTGGAAGCTCATCATTGGCTAGAAAAAAGCCATCATTACTTAGAGTAACTAAACTAGTTACTATTTAATTAACCTCATTTAGTTACCATCCTTCCAAATTAGTTCAAATTGAACTAGAAGTCATCATTAGTAGGATGACTCATCTAGACACATGAAGGCTTCCCATTGGTTTGCCTAACAAGACAACATAGCTTAGGTCATTATAAACAAAGCCAATAATTCCCCATAATTCCTTAACCCTCACAGCCAAAGCAAGACCAAAGGAGAAAAAGAGAGAGAGAGAGAGAGACAGAGAGGAAAGAGAAGAAGCCATTGCTCACGGCTAAGGGAGAAAGGAAGGAGAGGAGAAGTGGAAAAGAGGAGAAAAGTGAAGAACAAGCCCAAGCTAATCAAGAAAATTCAATCTTCAAGAGGTAGGGACTCAAACTTTTTCTTTTCTTCTTGAAAATATAAAGGTTCATGGTGGGTTATTACTATTTGATGCATGGGTTTCCATGTTCTTTGAGGTTAAAGCTTGGTTATAGGTAATCTATGACTAGATAGCTTAGTTTTATGGAGTTGACGAGCTTATTTTCAAGTAAACAATGATTTTCACAATGATGTTATAGTTGGGTTTGGTTTGATTAATCTCATCTTTGGCTCAATCTTGATGTTTAAGTGTGGATCTATGTTATATGAAGTGATTTGTAATTGTATCTTGTTGATTTTTAATAAAATAGCTCAAAATCATGGTTGGAAGCCTTGGTGGCTCACGGCCCCACTAGGGTTCAAGATAGAGATTTTGTGATTTATTTATGTTTATTATATTCTTGTTAATAAATTATAATTTTTGAGGCTTCCATAAATTGTTAATACTTGTTCATGCTTTGTTGGATTTATTTGAATTGAAAAGTGACAATAGTCACTCCATGAGACTCACAGCCATATGTGGGTTCAAGGAGCAATCTTGTGATTTGTATAGAAAACCCCTTGTTGTATGCTACTTTAGTTGAAAAGAAATGGAAATAAAATTACTATACTTAGATAAATTAAAAAGTACCTTAGAACTTCTTTTGATGCTCATGGTCAAAATGGCTTCTTGATGAGATTATTCAAATTATAGGTGAATATGAACTACTCATAATGCATTGATGTGAGTTTAGATCAAACTTTAGTTAAACAACATAAAACTTACTTGATGCACCTCTTTTGAAGCTCATGGGAATTATGTGATTTAACTAGGTGTTAGTGAATTTTAGGCATTCTAAAGTTGTCTTAACAAAATTCAAGTGAAGAACATGAAAAAAATTGGTAGTGACACTATATGTGACTCACGGCCTAGGGTGGTTTAAGAGTGATTAAAATGGAAACAGCTTAGTATTGTAGTGAATTGGATATTTTAGTATCACTTGATGCAATGCAAATGAATTATGAGAAATAAAGACCCTAGATAGCAAGCTTGGCCTTAGGCATATTACACGGCCATGATAGCAAGCTTTAGGGATATTAGTGATTTACATAGGGAATGTCATGTAAACTTTATTGTGAATGAAAAGTAATGATATTCTATGAAAAGTTTGGCCTATGCTCATGCCTAAAATTAGTAAGTGCTGAATTTGAGATTTAAACTCTTTAATGGAAGCTAATTGATAGCATTGAATGTGTCAAACTCATTCAAATTAATTACATGCTCACTTTAATCAAAATAGAAGAAATAAGTTAAGCTTGGAAATGATCCTCAAACTAAAGAAAAAATGAATTAGAGGTGATCTTAAAATATTAGAAAAGAGTTTCTAATAAGATATCATAGAAAAAGGTCCATGAGAAGTCCTACATGTGTCTATGGTCTACTTTATGGATATGTTGAGTAGAGTCCACCAAAAGGGTGTGATATAGCCACTTATATTTGGGGATGTTCTATGTCAAGGGGGAATTTCCAATTATACAAATTGTCATGGTTATGGTTAATGATTATATTATGAGACTATATAGGCAAAGAAGATTACAGGAGGGCCAAGCCTTAAGTAAAAGTTTCCATAAATATGTAAGTAATAGAAAGGATATTATGATGTACATTGTGGTAGATTATCCATACTCTGATTATTCACTAACCATGAAATTGTTTTTCTGTATCTTATACAACTGAAAATATCACAGTTTTAATTACTGTTTTTAAATTTATTTGAGTGCCTATTGAGAAATTATATTTCTCACCCCTATTATATGTGATATTTCTAGATTCTCCAGTAACAGAGTGAATATAAGAGTTTTTGTTTTCTTGGTTATTGATGTTGATTTGGTTTACTCTCCTGAGCAGGATGTATTTGAACTAGTTGTTTAGAATATTACTTACAGGTAGTTTGTGTAGCTTTATGTAGAAGCAGGATATAGGATTTCCCATGCATGGCCTAGTGAGGCCAAACATACATTTTGATGTATAAATGTATATAGTTTTGCACACGGGCAAGAATCTATCTTTAGTTACTGTTTTGGATGTAAAATATATAGACGTATGTTTGTATGAATAAATCTATAGAAAAAAATGACAGTTTAGAAGTTTATGTTTATATTATTGTGTGACTAAAATTTGTATATGAAGTTATAACTGGTGCAACTAGAATAATTAATTTGGTTAGAATTTAATATTTAATCCAATAACGTTTATCAATTTATTAGTCATGCAATACAATAAATAAAGGAATTGAATTTATTGGACATATCACATAATCAAGATTTTTAGTATGTTAAAAATATTTGATTATTACGTGATGATGATTTTAGGATTTGGTATAAAGTATAAAAATTTTTGGTATATGATTTAGAATTTTATCCTTTGTGAATATTTAATATTAGACATGTAATCAATTAATTATATTAAATAATAGCATTATTTAATGAATATTTTTATTCAATGGACACATAATCCTTAAGTAAAATAATTAAATTTAATTATTACATGCATAGAATTTTTAGTTTCTTAACAAGGATTTATGATTCATTACGTAACGTAATGCCTATATTAGTGTGAGTATTACGTATGTAATATCAATATTACCCAATTTTATTTGAACTATACCTCTTGTATCTATTAAATTGTCTAAGAAAATATCATTAAGTAGTGAATAGAAAACCATTAAACCAAGGAGTTAGAGGTAGAGATAATCACTTTATCTGATAATGTTATGTGTTATAATAATGGCAAACAAGATACATGCCTATTGGTATTAGAACTCTTCTATGACGTGGAGAAGCTGGGCCATTATTCTACATGTGCCGGTAGGCTCATGAGGATTACGCGTAGCTTTTTTCGATCTCCCACCTGTATCGTTGTCTTCCAATTTTTATACTGGTCATTTTAGTGATTTTTTTAGAATTTTTTTATCACTAAAAGTATTTTTTTCCTAATTTCTCTAAACTCTGACTAATATTTTAGACATTATACTTTCTAAAATTTTGAATGAATTTTTTGTGGAAACTTTTAGTATATTGATATGCATTATATAATTTTTACTCTCACTTGTGATATTGTTTTCAGCCTAGTTTGATTTTGTAAATATATATGACCATTTATGTAACTATGCATTATGCATTATTGAATGCACCTTTATGATAATCTCTTGTCTTCAACCACTTAATCATGGTGATCAAAGTGTATCGCGTTCACCAAATTTTATGAATGGAAGTATGAAGTCCATTTATATATATATATATATATGCACACACGCGTTGTGAATCCTAAAGCATTGAAGATGTCACGTGTCATGCATGCGTATGCGTTCAGGATATATAACATATCATAACTAATACGAAGCTATGAAGTTGGTATATATCCTGTACAAGTCCCTTATGTATTAGTTTTGTTTTGAATTAATGTATAATATGCCACTGTGTGGTTAAAATATAATTCATCTAATACCATGCATATGGTTAGTTTATTTTATAGTTTATAGATTAGACAATTGCATATGTTTTATTTTATTATCCTCTTCAAATAAAGAGGAAAATTTATTTTTAATTTCTAAAAGATATATTATTTATTAATTTTATTCTTCAAAAATTATTTTATCGATTTAATTTTTCAAACTTTAATTTTACAATAAATTCATTCTTATGAAAGACTAAATTGATAAAATTCAAATGAACAAAAGAATAAAATTTATAAATGATTTGAAATTTAAAGGATTGAATCAATAAAATTAATCTCTAAAAATGAAATTGATAAATAATATATTTTTTAAAAATTAAAAATAGATTTTACCCAATAATAAAAGGATAAAAGCCTCTCACATTCTAGGAGCACACAAAAATAAAGCAGATAGAGTGTTTTTTTCTTAGCAGATGGAGAGGAAGACTTAATTATTCTTTATTTTTTAAATTTGCTAGTTCAAATACTAGAGTTTGAAAAATTGGAAGATGAAAAAATAAGTATTTTATTTTCCATGTATTGAATCTTGATTGAGAATTAAACATCAATTGTTAGGTGTTGTAGCTTATTCAATCATTTAAGAGAGAAAATTATAATCTCTCCAATACCACAAAGGATTTATTCTACCAGCAAGGTGTAAGAAGCACAGTCTAACAAATTTTTTGTGTAAACTAGGAGTATCCCTACAAGTTCAACTCATTTGAACAATCCCGTAGGCCTCCTTGGACTGGGAAAGTCCAACAAAATTAGTTCTATGTTCTATCATTTTTAATTAATGGACAATTACTGCAAAGAGGTATGGTTTTTGGTAAGTGGGAAAGGGTATTTTTCAACTCTATAAGTTATTTTATTCAAATCTAAGCCTTTGATGAAGAAGTGGGCGAGATTTTGGGTTCCCAGTTTGTGTGTGTGTCTGTTTTTTTTTTTTTTCTCATCCCATTAGGACTTAGGAGCAGTTGGTTCCATGAATTTTGGAGGCCTTTGCCTGTGTATTTGACTCTATTTGTGTGGTTATGAAAAATCAGTTAGTAGCCGCATAAATATATGTGAAATGTATTTTGATGGAGTAACTAAAAAATGAAATTCAAGAGAGCCATAGAACGCTAAACCTCTTTTTGAGAAACATTAGAGCAAGAGATCCTGTAGACACTACCACAAAGAACATAAGGGATTTGGAAAGTAGTTTGCCAATGCTATGGGAGTAGCAGCATGCGCCCGTCCTATTCAGCAATTGACGACTGTGGATTAAGGAAGCAAGCAAGGAGTGCAACTTAACCCATCCATAGTTTCTCCGATCCCTTAGCATAGCAAAGGGAGAGTGCACCATCATTTCATAAGTCATGGATTGCTGCGAATCATCCTTCCTCACAGAGCCTCACCACGAAAAGGACCAGAATCAGCCACGTCAGCCACCAACTTTGACCTTGAAGGCTCATGTTCCAATTCCTTCTGTCACCTTCCTACAAAGCCCCACTAACCCATGTCGTGAAAATCAAAGCTTGAATCACCCTAAACCCATCATTCACAATGGAAGGAAGAGACTAAAACAAGTCAAAAGTCAAGAGCTTGTTACCAGCTTCTTTAGGAGGGTCGCTGGTGAGTGGCATCTCCGAAATTGGGTGAGATCATTGTTGGAATGGTGGTGAGGAATATGAATGTATGAATGATTATATGAGAAGAGTGGGTGGGAGAGGTGCAAAGAACAGAATATTGATTAGTGTTCATCTAGTTGAGGTACTTAAAAGACAATATAACAGTTGATGCCACTGTAACAGTTAATGTCGAGGGTGGGAGAGAGAAAGTAGAATTGAGGTGGCTACAGAGAAAGAAAGTTGAAAGGTCAAAGAGAAGCTAAAAATCCAAAAATTTTGTTGATGTCACTTAAGAAGAAAATAGGGAACAAGCTGATTTGGCCATTAGTTAGGGACTTAAAATGCTGAAATGGCAGTATCAAAGCCTTTGTCTCATAAATTATATATTATAAATAGATAAATAGATAAATAGATCGGCCATCTGGGTCGTGCATCCCAAGATTCAAACAATAAACAAAAGGAAAGAAAGAAAAGGCCATTGTTTTCTTTCTCTTTCTACGGAACCGAGTGAGTCTAACGCAGTCCTCGACCAAACTCTGATCTCTCTGTCTTTCTCTGTGTGCCACCGATATCATTTTTGTCTACTGCAACCTATAATCAATAATTGGATTGAAGCAATTGCAATTGCTCTCAATTTTCAATTTTTAGTTTTCAATTTTTGGATTTAAATTGAAATGGTTTTGGAACCCTAGTGGGGATGCACAAATAACAACATTACATCATCCTAGTGAGATTAGAGGATTGTCTTGCTTAGTGCTTTCATTATAACTCGCAAACGGATCCTATATCCAGCTCCAGACCTAGAAGTGGTTCCCATTGCCTGTGCTCTCGGCGCCCTTTCCACCTTCCGCCAAACCTGTCACGCCTTAGCTACCAACAAGAATGCCTAACCCTCCAGTGATGATGCCTATGCCGCTGAATCCATCAAAGATGATCCACTCGCCACCTCCAGTGGCCAAGTTATCTCAGCATCAAGAGCTGCTACCACATTATGTATCAATTAGTAAATGGGATTTATGTGCTCAGCATCATCATTGCCGATCATGACAAATCGGTGAATATGTTCGAGTGCATCCGCATTGTCAACCAAGCTGTTAGTGCTGTTATTACTGCTTGCCGCAACATCTTGAGAAGCTAAGCCAGAAATACAATGAGATTTACATGGCTTTGGACATTGTTCTCAGGGGTGTTAGCAACATTGGCCTCGCCACCATGCATGTTGACAGCATTGCCAAGTTAGTGCATTTGGCTCTAGACACTGAAAATAAGATCCGCGGTGTTGATAATTGGTCTTGTGAGGAACTGTATTCCATCAAGTACCAAGCAAGCGTTAATGTCTTCTCAAATGCTCGGGTTGAGTTGCCATCTAAGACACTTGAAGCGGGTGATCAAGTAGTAGCTACCTTTGCTCCCGTGCAAAGGTCATGGGTGAGCAACAAGATAAGCTGCAGCAGGAGCAGTCTCCAATAGAGAAGGACTTATTTTTGTACTTTTAAAACTAGTGGGGTCATGCATTTGCATCAGCATTCATTTTTGCTAAAAACTTATTCTAGAATCATGAAAAGGATCTCCCTAGATCCATGCAGGGGTCTATTTTTTTTTTGGGGTAATAGGGCAAATGGAGAGGAAACAAAATATTAACAAAATTTAAACAAGGATGAGGTGATGATCATTCCACCATTATTGCTATTCAGAAGGATGTCCAAGCATGATAAACATTGACCATCCTTGAATCTTAGTCAATAACTACCTTGTCAAGCTAAACATTTAGCAATAAGGAGAAACACATAATGTCAATTTAACTACATTGAAAGTGACAGAATCAATTACATATCAAAGAAGCTCATTTTTGTGATCTTTTTCAAATATCAAGTAAAGAGAGGAGTGACACAACATCCACCAATAAGAATTTCTTTTAGCCACTCGAGTCCTTGTTCACTTCTCCTCTTTTGATTTGCAAACACTGCAGTGGCTTTTTGCCCCTGAATGGGTTTCCTATCTTGCATTAGGGTCATATATCATTGCTCCTTCATGATGCTTACAATGCACTTTTTGGACTGCAGCTCTTAGTAGAGGAAGTTTGGGTTGACCTTGAAGAGAGGTGTTTATGCTTGTAAGGGTATTCATTTTGCAGGCTGGAGGATTATTTGGTCTTTTCTTTTAAACATGTAAAGGGTATTAAGGTTGGGTGGGTGGATGGGGGAATGTGACTTAGGAAGACTAGATATAAATGGATGAGCAGTGATAGAATTGTGTTTGGATTGGATAAGTGGGGTGGAGTTCACATGTAGGATGAAGTATAGTGAACACTTGGATAAGTCAAAGATCAATACACTGATCAAGCTGGAATCCCGAATGTTAGTCTTTTTCTTCAGTTGACACTTCTTTGAACATGTCAATATCCTTTCCTAAATCCTATTGTATATTTTTGCATGCTTGAATTCATAGCACCACGAAGATCTAAACTCACCTTGACTAATCCATTTAATCATTTAATTGGAGGGAGAATCATATGCGATTGATGAGGAATCCCTCAATTTTGCCAATGAGATTAGAGGAATTTTATTTTATTTTTGCATTGATTGATAAATTATTAACTCGAGTCATTTGCAATCTTATCATGACTCTCATTTTCAAAAGTTCATAGTTTTAATGAAAGACATGCACCATGTTACCAAAGATTTACTTTTTGGTTGTTTTTTTCTTTTTTTCTTGATTTTTATTTCCATTCTTTTTACAACACTTTAACAGTTTTTGAAAGACAGCCACTTTACTAAGAGACACAGCTTTGGGTCCTTAAACAACTTTAGAATGGAAATTTTCTTTTAAAGTGATTGCAATAAAAGAGCAGCCTTGATGGGTAGCAAGCTTATGTCCTTTTTCAAAGTTTCACATATTTTTTTATATTCTCTATAGCTTGAGCCAATAAGTTTATTGATCAATGACAAATATTTTCATTATTTTATTCTTCTTTTTTATTTATTTTTTTTACAATGAAATGCAAAATGTCATGTTTTGCACAAAGAAAATTTTTTTTATGACAAAACAATCAAACAACAAAAATTGGTAGCATACTAAATTTAATTGAATCTCTTTTTTTTTTTTTAGAATTGAGCATGGCTTCTCATGAATGGATGTAGCACAAGTTAGTAAATTGTCGGCCCATTAATAATGACTTTATTTTTCATTAAAAAAACTCTCTTTTGAAAAGCTTTCATGACGATTTACAAGTGTGCTTTGTCATATAAGTAGAATTGAACAATTTTTCCAAACTCATGTATTATTCATGCATGAAATGCAAGGTATGACGAGTGGTTTAAGGAATATTGAAAAACTTATGCTCCCTTTGTGTCCTACCTAGGGGTGAAGCCTAATGGTGAGGTAAATTGATAGCCTTAGATGATTACGACTCTAATAACTGAGCTTGTATCTAGGCTCATCCTATTAGTGCATAGTTCAAAGGACAGTTCTATGTTCCTATTGGCAAATCGTCCCTAGATTGCCTCTATCAAGAAGATAAGGATCCCATCCCATAAACTCAATCACAAGGGTGGATAAAACCTCCGTATCATGATTAGGTCTATGAAATAGATTACAACCTGAGCGGAAGAGTTTTCGACTATCAAGTGAGCACAAGGCTCTACAATGACATCACAAAAGCCTACCGTCTAAACCTATGTCAAGCACAGGCTCGAGTATAAAGCATAAATTGTATGTGAGGTAAGTGACTGTGCAGTGTGTGCAAGGAGTATATAAACTTGAAAAATCCTAAAACTACGCACTTCCTCCAGAACAAAACCAAACAAAGCAAATATACAGTTGACTTGACTACCCTAAGGTTTGAGAAGCTAACGATGAACAATGTATCATATAATAGCAATAATTATATACAAATACATTATGCAAAAATCAGATAAATAACGTGATAAAATGAAGCAACAAATAAAAGGGATAAAAGAAACATGTAAAGGCTATAATATTTTAAAACAATATCAGATAAAAATAGCAACAATTATATACAAATCAATTATGCAAAAGCCATGCATATAACTTTTGATAAAATGAAGTAACAAATGAATGGGGTAAAAGAAACATGTAAAGGCTATAATATTTTGCAAAATTAACTATGTTGGACCTGACTATCTAACTATCTCCAGTAGAGTCATCAACTCTCATGACCGTCCCATAAGGATATCGCGACGAAATGACAAAAGAAAATATTTAAAAAATAAAGTCACTACAACTAATTATTGAAGTAGAAAAATTATTAAAAAAATATTTTTGATAAAAATAAAGGTAAAATTGGTTTGCAAACCAAGTCAAGTTCAAGAGTCAATTATGCATAGGGAAGGGAGAAACTTAATCTTACTGTACCCTGATACATTTATCTTAAGACGATTACCCTAAATTAATTAGACAAATTATTGATAGCTCTAAATATTTAATTTATCCTTTTAAATAATAATAAGATTAAAACAATAACAAAAATAATATTAACATAAATTAAATAAAAATATTTATAATTTTACCTTGTTCGAAGTGCTTACATATCCTCACAGAGAGGAATCGAAATCCCGTAATTCGTCTAGAAAATATTTATGAGTTGATTGATTTTATTAAAATTGATGAAGATTGATTTTGATTTGTCAATAAATCATTTTTAAGGATTAGAAAAAGCTTCCAATAAAAAAAATTAGAAAAAATTTATTAAAAGGGCATCTAAGTCGAGAGGTTTTTTCTTCTTCCAAAATCATACAATCAATCCTCTCATACTCAAGCAATATCAAAGATGGCATGTGTCACGTACAATCGACTTCGGAAAATTGCTACACGAATTACTAAAAAATAAATTGTTAAACTCGCTTTTAAAAAAAGAAAAAATCAAAAGTTGGCATATAAACATATACAGTCAATTCTTATAAATTCAAGATATTAAAGATGACACAATACCACACAATCAATATTTATTTAAGAAAATAAGTAAGGTTTAAGCCAGCACGAGGCACGAACAATCAACCTCGCCAATTATTGTGAACTATCAAGATAATTTTTCTTTCTTTCATTATGCAAAAATAAATTAAGAAATAGTGCAAATAAGTCAAAGAATATATAGGACGAAAAATATAATAAAATAATAATAATAACTATATTCATTCTAGATAAAATAAAAATAAAATAAACCAAAAATTAGTAAAATAAAGAGCTACTGGAATATGGTTCCTTTTATTATTATTAAAAAACAGAAAAAAAAGCCACAAACAATTATACGAAAGCATAAACTCCAAAACATGCAATCCCCCTTTTCATATAATACCACACGAATTCAACAACTGGCACCAAGGGGTGATGAGACTTTATTTCCTCTGCACCTATGTTACTCACGTGTCAATTACCCAAGTTCAACCATCTATACCCACAAGCAAGGATTTAAATTGCGACGGCAACATCTCGGTACGGCAACAACATCTCGGTGGCGGCAACTGTCGCGATGGCAATGTAATGTGATTATAGCCCGCATTAGTCCACATCAGCATACAACAACCACAACGCAACAGTAACCGCAACGTAACCACAACTGCAATTTAAAACCTTGCCTACAACTATTACCTAAGTTTTTGCATCACCAAAATCCATACAGTAACAAGATCATAAAAGCCAGCAATGAGTCAAATTTTACAAGGCTGTTAGAGTTGTTTGTAGCACCCTGAAGCAGAGGTATTATGAAACAAACAAAACCAAAAAAAAAAAAAAAATCTGAGACGATTACCTCTAACCCAAGCCGAATGCACTCTCTATTTTAGCTATTTTTGCCCTCCTTTTTTCTTCTATTTCTCTTCTTCAAAATCTCCCTACGTAACCAAATGAAGAGCCCTCTCCTCCAGACCAGTTTCAAGTTCCCTCAGTACTTTAGTTTCTGAATCCTCTCAAAGACTCCCACACGCTTGAGTCCCCTCCTCTATTTGCTTCTTTTTTCTTTGGGTCTCTCTCTTTTCTCCTTTTTCTCTTGTTCCCCCCAAACTCAACCCCTGCTCCTCTTCTTTTAATCCCTTTCTCCTTTTTCTGAACTCCTTCACTCTCTCCTTCTTCTCTGCCTTGCCATCCCCCCTTTTTAATCTCTTGTGCGTGATTCACCCCTCTCTTAATTTCTGATGATTTTTCCCTTCATGTTCCTTCAACGGAATGCTCTCTAGCTGCTCCTTCTCCGTCCGAGTCCCCCCTACCGGAACTCCACTTGCCCCTCTCTTTCTCTCTTCCTCTTAAAATGTGTTTTTGGCTTGTTCCGTCACTCCCTCAGTACCAAAGAAATGAGCTCTTGTGCAGAGGGTATGGCAGATCAACTTCCCCCATCATTTCTCTGTTTCTGCGTTGATCCCCTCTCTTAGACGTGGTGGATGTGGTTTACTTAACTTTTGCAATTTGGTTAGGAATGAAGAAGAGAATGTAATGAGGTGTTACTTTCCAACTAGAAGATTGACGAGGGCATTTGAAATTGGGTAATGGGTAGAGTGGGTTGTGGATTATAGGTCTTGGACTTTAGGATCATGGGCCTCAATTTTTAAGATGAAGAAGAATTATTTTGTGGGTTTTGAGACTTTTTTTTGTAAATTTTTATTTTCAAATTTTTTTATTTTTTAAATTTATATTTTTTTTTTGTACTCTAGGAAAAAATGGGGTGTTCACGTGCCCCATCAATATAAAGGATCCATCTGCTGTCATTAGTCATTGAATGTTGGGATCCAAAAGATTCTGGCATGAAGTCTGCTAACACCTACGATTTGATAGGCCCTCTCAGCTGGTAATTGATTCCAAATTCGAAGAGCACTATTGACCAAAGCTATGAAAATTGAATCGATCATTGAATCGGTTGAGGTACTGATTCAAAAGTTAATGATTTAACCGTGGTCCAACCGTAGTTGAATCGAAATATAATTAAATATATATTTATATATAAACATAAGTATATTTATATATATATATATAATATTAATAAAATAAATAAAAATTATAAAAATATAATATAAATTAATAATAAAATTATTTAAAATATAAAAAAATAGTATTATAAAGTAAAAAAATATTACATTCATACAAGTAACACAACATTAATTTACATAGCATACAAATTAACTAAAATAAACATAATTCACATAGTTCACAACTTACAGTCTTATACCAACACAATATTAATTTATCATCATAGTCAATCATACTAACAATAACAATCTTAAACAAATAAACAACACAAGTTCAACAATATTCTATCAAAAGACTTGTAAAGTAAGCAAATCAACTAAATCTCAATTTGTATATCATCAACAAAGTTCTGAAAATCGAACTGGTCATTGAACCAGTGAATGAGCTAATTCATGATTCAATGGTTTTACTGTGGTGGAACTAGTAATATAATTAAATATATATTTATATTTATATAATCAACTAAATCTCAATTTGCACATTTTATACATTTTATAAATATATTATTTACGAAGGGTCATACTAAGAAGTCATGCACTTTCTGCTGACGCTAAGGGTCAACAAAAATGGAGTTTTGGTTGACAAAGTATGTTAAGTATTTTAACTATTTTCTCATAGTATATAAAAAAGAAAAAGGAACAATATGAGTAGAAGACCATGTTGGCTTGGTGGTTAGCAGCTTTGAAGTCCATCCTCGTGTTCCAGGTTCGATTCTCTGTGCGTCCTTTTGCTTTCAAAACTTTGAGATTTAAGTTTGAACCGAAAACCAGCCAAACCATAACCAATTCACACGGTTTGGCCGGTTTAACTCTGGTTCAGTAGTTCATGACCAGTTTTAAAAACAATCTGATTCTGTGAGCCTAACCAAACTCGCCAAACGACCGGTTCACGATTCAACCAGTCCGATCGACCGGTTCTGTCCGGTTTTCAGAACCATGCTATTGACCATAATACCATCCTTCTGACAAGTTTAGGCTTACGTAAGACATGCCTGAATGGTTGGTCAATTCGAAAGACTACTGGCTAGCTTTGAAAGTATGGTCGTAGATGTCGAGCTGAGACAACCAATGCCAAAGCAAATTTCGCTATCTTTTGATACCTGACCTCAGGATTTTATCCTGGCTTTGAAAGTATTGTCGTGCACAAGATTTTCTTCTTTTCCATGCTAATGAGCCCAAACTGAGCTCATAACGTGATTTGAAACTGATAAATACAAAAAGAGAATTTCCCTTGAAGCTGGCCTTGTCAAAACCAGAGGGGAAGCTAGGAATTTTTTCAATTTGATGAATGCCTCTTCATACTTCGCAGTCCATTCAAAACTGTGAGGGTTCTTTCAGCATTTGAAGAAGAGAATGGCCCTTTGGGCTGCCCTTGAGAGAAATCTTGATAAGGCCGCTATGGCTGGTGAGTCATTGAACTTCCTTCAAGGTTTTATGGCTCTTCATATCTAGGATCACCCAACACTTATCTAGGTTGGCCACTATTCCTTTGTATGTCAACAAAAACCCTAAGAATTTCCTGGCTTGGACTCGAAGGCACACTTCTCATGATTAAGCCTTATGTTATGCCTCCTCAACTGTCGAAAGACTCCCTCCTAGTCACTGCAATGATCACCTCCCTTGGTGGTTTTAACCACCATGTCATCCACATAGATTTTTATATTACACCCCATTTGCTCTTTGAATACCTTGTCCATTAGGCGCTGGTCGGTTGCATTGGCATTCTTTACCCCAAAAGACATTACTTTGTAACAGAAATTGGCATTCTCTATGATAAATGCTGTTTTATTTAATCCTGACGATGCATACGGATCTGATTATATATCCTAAATACGCTTCCATGAAGCTTATAAATCAGCATCCAGACACTCCATCTACCAACTAATCGATGCTAAGTAAAGGGTGAGTCTTTAAGGCAAGGTTTATTCAAGTCAGTAAAGTTTATGCAAATCTGCCATTTGCTATTAGATTTTTTAACCATTACTACATTCGAAAGCCATGTAGTCTATTGTACCTCCCTTATGAATTTTGCTTCAAGCAGCCTAGATGTCTCTGTTTTACTATAGGCTCAAATACTTTCAATAAATCACCAGCCTTATTCCAAAATTCACTACTCATAACAATTTTTCGTGCTTCAAATGCTGGTCCTTTTTTCTCTTTTTCAAATTTTGATCTTCTAAACTCTTCAAAATTGAACATATTTCTCAAACATTGTTTTTGCTTCACAATAGCCTGAAGCTACAAGAACTATGTTGCAAATCGAGTAATGTCAGGACAAACAATTTCCTTACCTTCAGTAAATTTTTGCATTAGATTTATTATCTATATGTGGATACAAATGAAAGTTGTCACTATTTTTGTACCATCCAATAATTTTTTTACATTTTGCTTTCTTCCTATATCTTCCAAGTAAAGATCCAAACAGTGAGCTGCACATGCTGACCGATAGAGATATGGTCTCTTTTCCATTAATTTTTTTACTAGCTGGTTTCAGTACTTTTTCATTATCTGTAACCGCTTGAACAACATATTCTTCTCTTACTTCTTCTAGAACTTTATTTAGTAAGTAGAAGTAGTAATTTCTATTTCTGTTATCAATAGTAGAAGTATCAAAAAAATTTAAGAAATTTATCCCCTTGCTGCTATATACAAGTAAATTCATAACATGTGTTTGGTTTATACTATCAATCTAACCATCACACATTATTGTCACTCCTTGTTCGTTCCATGTAGCCTTTACATTATTTATCCAGTCATGCATTTTTTTATACTCACACTCCAAATATGCAAATGAAATTTCATAAGGAGTTGGGTACTTAACTCCTTGTCCTACCTCAACAGTTGCAATAATTAAATTATGCAATCAAGGAGATTCAGATAAATTCATAGGTAAACACTCATAAATTATAAACTTGCTTACTGCTTCTCCAAGTTTCTTCCTTAATGTTTTCATCAAGCCACCACTAATTTTTGGTTTTTTCATACTTCTACTTCTCACAAGGTAAACATCTGTAATCTAATACTCATGCTAATGTAGGCATTATGTTACGTAATAAAATATAAGTAACTAAAAATTTAATTTAAATAATGATTAAATTTAATCATTTAATTTATGATTGCGTGTCCATTTTAATGAAAGAATTTGTTATAAAATTTAATTTAATTAACTGATTATGTGTTTCTATTTAATTAGTCTTAAGAAATAAATTTTGTGTTACATACTTAATGGTGGACCATATCTACAAAGTGGACCATAGATACATGTAGAACTTCTCATAGACTTCTTCCATGATATCTTATTAGAAATTCTTTTATAATCTTTCTGAATCACCTCTAATTTATTTTCTTCACTTTGAGGATTATTTCCATATTAGCTTATTTCTTCTACTTTGATTAAAGTGAGCATGCAATTAACTTGAATGTGAATTTGAGACAACTTAATGCTTTCATATAGCATCTACTAATGAAATTAAATCTCTAACTATCTCATCTATCTCAAAATTCACTACTTGCTAGTTTTGAGCATAGGCATAGGCTAAACCTTTCATAGACTGTTATTATTTCTCATTCAAAATAAGATTTACATGACATACACTATGTAAGTCACTAATAACCCTAAAGTTTACAATCATTGCCGTGCACTATGCTTAAGGTTTCTAGAGTTTTTCTTTCTCATTCTTCATTTAAATGGCATTAAGTGACACTAAAACATCCAAATCGCTACAATGCTAAATTGTTTCATTTTTAATCACCCTTAAACAACTCTAGGCCATGGGCTACATATATAGTTAGGAGGGATCTCTTTCTCACATTTTCATTAAAATTGTATTAGGGAGGCACTAAATCACCTAAAAATTTTCAAATCTTAACTTGGTCACTAAATTCTCATTTGAACTCTAGTATAACTATGAATGTCCTAAAAATGCACAAATTCATATATTGGCATCTAGGTGTAATTTCTTGCCTAAATTACTATTAAAATATTACAATTAACTCACAAGCACCTAGTTATCTACATAACTTCTCGTGAAGTTATGTTGGCCGTGCACACCCAAGAGGTGTTATTTATCACTTTTCAAGTCAATCAAGCATAATAAGGCATGAATAAATATCAACTTCACATGGGAGTCTTAAAATTATAACTCACTAACAAGATCAAAATAAAAATCAGTAAATCACAAAGTCTCCATTTTTAACCCTAGCAAGGCTGTGACTTAGAGGGATATCAACCATGTGATTTTAAGCAATTCTCATATATTTTATCACTAAAACAAGCTAAATCATCCTATGAAACTCATATCCTAGCAAACTTATTAAGATTTAAACCAAATAGAAAATAGTTCATATAAACCCTAGTTATGACAACTTCAAGAAAACTCATCATCAGCTTAAAAATATGCTCACAAACTTAATAAAAATAGGTGGTCTAACAATAAATCATCCATATTCAAGCTTAGAACCTAAAAGAGATAGAGTTTCAAGCAGCCAAGAAAAGTAAGCAACCATGAAACCCATTGATTTTCCAAGAGAAATAAAGGAGTTTGAGTCCCTACCTCTTGAAGATTGAAATTTCTTAGTTGTTTTAGGCTTGTTCTTTACTTGTTTTCTTCTCTTTTCCTCTTATCTTCTCCTTCCTCTCTCTCTTGGCCGTGAGCTATGGCTTCTCCTCCCTTCTCTTTTCTTTTCTTTCTTCTTTCCTCTTGTTTCTTGTTTTGGCCGTGCACCTAGGAGCTAGAAGGAATTAAGTGATTTGTTTATTATTACTTAAGCTAATTTGTCTTGTTAGGCAAGCCAATGGGAGCTTAGCCTTTTTAATTAGTCTTATCTAATTCATGATTGTTTCAAGTTCTATTTGAACTAATTTGGTTGGATGGTAACTAAATGAGAGTAACTAAATAATAACTAGTTTGGTTATTTTAACTAGACAATGATTACTTCTCCTAGCCAATGATTGACTTCCAAATGTCAAAATCCTATTGGTTAAAGATTAACCAATGGATTGCCTCCAAATGACATCATTCTAATGGCCAACTCTTGCGAGCTAAAACTAAAAAATATTTGTTGCTTTCCCTATGTTTTCTCATATTTTCAATAAAACCCTCTCATAAAAGTATTTTAACAAAGTTTTTGGTGATGTTAATAGATAGTATTCGACCCCTTCCCTTTCTATGCATGTTAGCATTTCGTATAGAGGTTATTATATAAGCGATGGTGTCCTTACCCGTGATAAACGAAAATGATTCTTGTCCCGAACTTTCGATATAATCAACATGCTCTTTTTTACATTTTTTATTCAATAAAATATCTAATATTGAATATACTAAATATAATAATAATATAATAATTAGCCAATCACATGATGCCACTTGTCATAATTTCAGTGGCCAATTTTCAACCAACCCTAGGCCTTCACGTGTCATTCTTTCATTGACCAATTCTCATCCAATGACATGCTTCCACATATCATGCTCTAATTGGTCCATTTTCTAAATGTCACTTTTATATTAATTTTATTAAGCTATTCTCATCTAATCAAATTATAAAGTGACTAGAAATATATCAATGAATTCAATAATCAATTTTAGTTAATTATTGGTTTATAATTTTTTATTGGATAAAAATGCCCCCTGTTCACAGATCCATAATTACCAAATTACTACTATGAAGATTTTACTATTCCATTAAGTATTTCAACGAGTGCTTAGTTCTTCTAGGTAATTTTTAATACTCTCTTTAATTTAAATAACACAATAAAATTATTAAAAAGCAAACAGGGTAAGAAATGACAAATAATAGATAAACAATCATTAGGGCTAATTAGGGTTTATAATTCATACTTAATCAAATGATGATGTTAAATGTAGACCTCAAAGCAAATTGTGCATCAAATAATTGTGGCCCTGTGGTTCCACTAACACCTGCACAAGAGCTTCCACCCTAGTCATTATATATTTTGATGTCCTCCTATTTGTTGTCTGAATCATTGTCTATCTTCCCATTCACAGTATGATTTAAGGCTCTCTTACGTAGCTAGCCTCATTTGCTCATCAATTAAGTCATCCATATCATCCTTTTCATCATCTTCTCTTGAGTGTGCTTCGAATTCTTCTTTTCTTTCTTTAGAGTCATTTTTTTTGCTTTTTCATCCATGATGAGTTTTATCATATTCTCCCTAACAAAAGTATTAACTCTACGATAACCCTCTACTTGTCCTTCATAATGTGCTATGTGCTGTTACAATCTAGTAATGTCACCTTTTATTACTTTTTTAGAAAGTTTGCAAGTAATATTGTTCCGATTTCCAACTACAAGTATTCCAAAATGACATCCATTGTCATCACTTGAAGCACCCTCCAACCTTTAAGTATATGTTTGGTACGATGGTAAAAGTGAGTGTAAATTTTTCATGAGTGAGTTTTATGTACAAAATTATATATAAAATTCATCCATGAAAAATTTATCCCTATATTTACCCCTATACCAAACATGAAGTAAGTTAGAAATTATTCTTTGGAAGGCATTATTTAAATTTTATAATATCTGCTTATAACAATTAACTTCAATTTTAAGTTTTAATATAGGCTACTAATTAATAACTACTAATTTTTTCTCTAAAAATATTAGTTCTACTTTATTTATTAAGTGTGAACAATTAATTAATTAACTTAATTCCTAAAACATATTACTTAAGAAGTCAATTAATAATTAATTTAAATTTAATTTCTAAAATGTTTTAATTTCTTTACTCCTAGAAACTCATGCCACATTGCAATTTTTAAATTATAAAATAATTTAATTTTCTAGTCTTCTAATTTTTTCTTTTCCCAATTATCTCCAAATTTCCCTTTTTTCTCACACTTTGATTTTTCAAATCCTCCCTAAATTTTTCCATTCCCCTTCTCCTCAAAATTTCTCACCCCTCCTTAATTTTTCCCTCCCTCTCACGTTCTAGTACCTTCCAGTTTCTCCATTTTCTAAAAAAATTAATCTCAATCCCAAATGGCCAAATCCCACATTATAGTCTGGCTACTTTCTTCGTGAAATCTTGTAACATCCCCTAAAGTTATAAAATATATTTTTATACTTTGAATATTGTAAGATTATGTTATGAAGTTCATCTTAAATTTTTAGAAAGAATCCAAGCAATATAATATAAGTTAATAAGGGTGATGAAAATAAATTAAGATTTAATTAAGTAGTGTTATTAGCTAATAGGTATTGGAAATAGGATTAAGCTCAAATTAAAATTTAATTACATGATCAAATGACTAAAACCTCAAGATAACTCGACAAGTTAAAAGGAAGAAAATAAAGAATTGACTTCCTAAATGAAGAACACGTGAAAAAAAAAAACAAGGAGGGAAGAAGCAAAGTAAGACAAGAAAAGTATATGCCTAGAATTTAATCAACAAGAAGGCAAATAAGTCTCCTTGCAAAAGAAAGACAATGCCACGTGAGAAAAGAAAAAGAAAGAGAAAGACATGGGTAACTTCTAGGAAAATCACCAAAGGAATTTTCTCTTGACTACTTAATCACCAAGTTAAATAATTAGTGCATAAGAAAAGATGAACACGTGAAACCTCCTTAAGAGAGCTAAAGACAATCTTTAAATTACTTAGTCAAGTAAAGCAATTTAATGAATTAAGAAACAAAAAGAAACCAAGAAAGCTTCATGGAGTCTCTCTCACATGAAAACCTTTTGGAAAGAAAGAAAAGTCTTTCAAGTTATCCTAAAATTAATAATAAGAAGTGGAATCTAGTATGAAACTAAAGAAAAATTAAAAGAAGATTAAGTCAACCCAAGTCAACCTTAAATAAACTTAGTCAATCCATAAACATTAGTCAAAAAGTAAACAAATTAAGTCAATTAACTAAATATATTTAGTTTATTATAAGATAAAAGAAAAAAAACACAAAAGAATTAAAAAGAGAAAAGAAACTTTATAGTCAAAAGTTGTCATAAAACCTTTGAGTAAATTGACACCTAAGAAGCTAAAAGCACACGGCAAAATGGGGAATCTTTCTTTGTACCACGTGAAACTTAACCATTAAGGAGAAAATAAAGTAGCCAACCTTTCCACAACCTAAAATAAACTATAAGTATCTTAAACAAAGATAGTCAAACATAAAAACTAAAGCTCACGGCCAAGAGTAATAAACACATGTGATCTTACTCACTAAGAAAATAAAATAAAATTATTAGGGTAATTCTTTTAAGTACATGGCCAAGACATCTAGTGCTCATGATAGTCAAAAATTAGAAGAAGAAAAGACCAAATCTAAAGCATAAGATTCTATCACATGTTAGAAGAAAAGGAAAAGATAAGAAAACAAAAAGAGAAAAGAAGCTACTGAAAAGTAAGTGGCCCTTAGTCAAAAAATAGCAATCAAAGGTACTTGGAAAAAACAAAGAGAATAAACATCACCTAGGAACTAAGATGCACGGCCAAGGGTTATCTCCTCATACTAGGACATGTGAACTTAATTGTTAAGAAAAGAATAAAGCTACAAGATTCAAACTCATGGCTACCTATGTCCCATTTTATGTAATCATTAGCCTGAAAAACTACCTAGTGTCTTAACCCTATAAGTAACTATCAAAGAAATTCCTTGGAGATCATACACGGCCAAGTACATGAAGAAAAAGAAAAGAAAAAAATAATAAACTAACAAATACCAAAGGTACAAGTCAAAAAGCAATTGATAAAGTATCAATCTAACTAATCACATGGTCAAAGAATCAAAAGAAGAACTCACACTCCCACGGTTATTAATTCAAGACAACTTAACCATTAAGAGATAGAATCCTTAAGAACATGCACAGTCAAAAACTTAGAAAATAACCACAAGAAGCTAGGAAAAACAAGGTACTAAGGAATGATGTCATGCATAGAAGTCAAGAAGACATGAATGGAAAGATAATTTTATAAACAAGTAAGAAAGAAAGACCATACATCCAGGGCCAAGATTTGCATAAAGTCATAATGAGATAAGTCATGTGGCAACTCTCTAGTTAAAGCATTTAATGAGTACATGACTAATAGTAACTCAAGTACAACTAGATAAGTTGACTAACCTAAAAACCTAGGAGCATCTAGCCTAGCTAGACTCTTAACATTTCAAAAAGACAAGAATCTTAGAGAATAAGAAGTGCACGGCTAGAGTACATGGCCTTTATGACACCATGTGACTTTAGGCATATGCACTTGAAGACACTCACGGCACACACATCTCTCACACCGCACTCATCCTATAAATACCTCACTCCATACACTCCATGCACACATTCACTTGAAACTAGCAATCTCTTTCACTAGGGCTGTGAATCAAGAGACCAAAACTACTTCACTCAAAAATCATGTAGAGAGTGATAACACTTCTCTTCTCTACTATTATTTAATATGTGTTCTTATTTTTTATGAAATGTGTTATTCTTTAAAAGATGGTTCATTTTATGTGTTTATTTATTATGATGTTTCAATTTCATTTTATAAGTCTTTGTATTATTTTAATGAACAATTTAAATAAAATTTATAATAAAAATAACATAATTGTTATGATAATGATTATAAATAAATCTTTTAAAATCTATTTTCTAAGCATATATAAGTATAGTATTAACAAGGGAGCAAAAAATTTGACAATATATAAATTTAAACAAGTTTATAATAAATTTGATAAAACCATGTCATATTTTATAAATTGATAAAAAAGGATCAGACTTACTTAAAAAAGTACAATCAGCTATAATATTCATTAAGCTATCAGTCATCAAAAGCAAAGTAACAATTCATAGATATGACTTCACTACTAAAGAAATCATGATAAATACTCACAATTAATATTTTAAAAAATTTATGAGCATCACAAGAAATTTTTTCATTAAGGTCACAAATAATGAAGTAAATGTCCCTTAAAAATTCTAAAAATAATAAAGTAAATTGTTAAATTCCAAAAATAATAAGTAAAATAAATCAAAGATAATATAAATAAAACTTACTTGATAATTATTACCACAAAGTAGAATGGCGTGGAAAATCATGACCTCCACTTTCACTCTGGCTATCACCCTGTGTAGGTCCTTGTGCAAAAATGTAATCATAAAATCCACCACTTGATTGATGATAATAAGGATCCTGGTAATTCATTGAAGATTAGTGGAATGGTGAAGCTTGACTACTTGCATACTGATCATATGTATTGAAAGAAGGATGATGAAAAAATGGTGGATAGTAACTTTGACTACTCGGAGACGATTCACCAATGCCAAAGTCACTAAAACTTTGTGCAACAGTAGAAATGGAAGAATCTTTAAATGTAACATTTTGTTGCCTTCTTCCTGTTCTAGGTTGGGATCCATCTCTTTTGTTATCACCAAATGAACTATCAAAAGGAACCATATCTGGCCTATAAGTTGTCATATCAATCATAAGGTTCCTATCATGCTGATGGAATGGTAATTCCTAATATGGATTATTTTGTATATCTTCATCATCATCATGATCACTTTCTTCAGCTTCTGCATCATCGCCATCATTACCACTGTTGTTACTTGGTGGACTTAAACCACTTTGACTATTATTTTCATCAGAACCTTCATCATTATCACCAACTTCTACATCTTCATCATCGGTATCAATTCTAGGCAATCACTCTGAATTTTGTACACCATCTAATAGTGGACCTTCCTTTTCTTCAATCCATGGAGATAATGGATCATCTTCTTGAATTATATAGTGAAGATTGATGGGATTAAAACTAGTTTCAATTTCTTCTTGACTTATCCTCATTTTATGTCTGATTTTTAGCTTCATATTATGAAATGTGAAGACAAGTTTTTGTAGTCTTTAATACTTGAGTCTATTTCTTGTCTTCGTATGAATATAGCTAATGGTGCTCCAATTTCTCTCACAATTTATTGCTGAAGTTATTTGATTAAGAAATTTTACTACCACAAGTTGAAGTTTAGGAGCATACGAACCAAATATCATCCACCATTCAACTATTTAAATGATCAAGCAATATAAATAAATTATTTGTCATATAAAAAGTAATGTTAAAATATATTTATTTGTATAAAAAAAAGAAAAAGTAAAAGTATTTTACCTGGTTTCATTTGAGACCAACCTCTTTGAGCTTGTGGTGTACCAAATGACTCATTCCTTTCTCTAAAAAGAATCAACTATATAACATAATATAATATATCAATATTGAAATATATAATATTAAATTATAAATTTACAATATTAAAATTTAAACATTTATTACTGACCTAATTTAAAGTTTTAATTTGATCATCTATATTTCTTTCTAATTTGATGACAATATTGCTAGTTCCATCAAAAGTTTTTTTTTATATACATCAGTGTCATGTTCAACTCCATATTGAAATTACAAGTTAAGAAAATAACGTAAAAAAGTAAAGTTAATCAATTATTGTGCATAAAGTCAAAAATATAAAAATTTATAACAAAACACAAAATTATAAATCATATTATTGACATACTCGCAGAATGAAGATCAGAATGCATCAATCTCCAATATTGGTCTATTATACCGTTATATTTAGAATTATAACAATAATTTTGTTGAATAGATTGTTTGGCTCGGTCTACAGTTTTATAAATAAAATTCATCGTTGGCTTTTCATCACCGTCAACTAAGCTTAGAACTTTTACTATAAGTTTAAATACTTTTAATAAATCACCAGCCTTACTCCAAAATTCACTGCTCACAACAATTTTTCATGCTTCAAATGCTAGTCCCTTTTTCTCTTTTCTAAATTTTGATCTTGTGAACTCTTCAGAGTTTGAATATATTTCTCAGACCTTGCTTTTGCTTCACAATAGCCTAAAGTTGCAAGAATTGTGTTGCAAACCAAGTAACACCGGGACGAACAATTTCTCTACCTCCAGTAAATTTTCATTAGATTTACCATCCATATGTGGTTATAAATGAAAGTTGTCACTATTTTTACATCATCCAATAATTTTTTCACATTTTGTTTGTTTTTTCCATTGTCCTCCAAGCAAATATCTAAACAATGAGCTACACATGTAGACCAATAGAGATTTGGCCTCTTTTCCATAATTTTTCACTAGTTGCCTTCAATGCTTTTTCATTATCTGTGATAACTTAGACAAAATATTATTCTCCCACTTCTTCTACCACTTTATTAAGTAACTGGAAGTAGTAATCTGTATTTCTACTATCAACATTTGAAGCATCAACAGATTTTAAGAAAATTGTCCCCTTACTGCAATGTACAAGAAAATTCATAATATGTGTATGGTTTATACTATCTGTCCAGCCATCACACATTATCGTTACTCCTTTTTCCTTCCATGGACCTTTTATCCATTCTTGCATTTTTTGTATACTCAGATTCTAAATATACATATGAAATTTCATAAGAAGTTGGACACTTAACTCTTTGGCTAACGTTAGCAGCTACAACAATTAAATTATGCAACCAAGGAGAATCAGATAAAGTCATAGGTAAATGCTTATAAATTATAAACTTGCTTACTACTTCTCCAAGTTTCTTTCTCAGTATTTTCATCAATCCATCAGTAATTTTTGATTCCTGCATGCTTTTACTTCTCACAAGGCCAACATCTGTAGACCTCAGCGCAAAAAAAAACATCTTGTAACTCAAATAATTGTGGCCTTGTAGCTCCACTAACACTTGCACGAGAGCTTCCATCCCAATCATATATATTTTGAGATCCTCTTGTTTGTTGTTGTCTGAATCGTTCTCTATTCCATTCACGGCGTAATCTAATACTTTCCTATGTAGCTTGCCTCATTTGTTCATCAATAATGGCTTCCATATCATCTTCTTCATCATCTCCTCTTAAGCGTGCTTCAAATTCTTCTTTTCTTTTTTTAGAGTCAATTTTTTTTTTTGTTTTTCCATCCATGAAAAGTTCCATCATATTCTCCTTCACAAATGTGTTAACTCTAGGACAACCCACTACTTGTCCTTTATAATGTGCTATGTATTGCTTCAATCTAGTAATGCCACCCTTAATTACTTTTTGACAAAGTTTGCATATAATGTTATTCTAATTTCCAGTAACAAGTGTTCCAAAATGCCATTCAATGTCATCACTTGGAGTACCCTCTAACTTTTCTGTCAAAAATTCTTCTCTCGGTGACATTGTTTAAATTTGTAATATCTGTTTATAAAAATAAATTATAACAATTATGAATCAACAATTTACTTTAATTTTAAAATTAAATATAGACTACTAATTATCTTTTATATAACCAACAATTAATTATTTAGCATTATTCCAAACGCTCAATATGACATCATTTAAATTTTATATACCTATTTATAAAATAAATTATAACAATTATCAATTAAAAATTAATTTTAACTTTAAACTTTAATATAAGCTACTAATTATTTATTTTTATTAAATAATTAACTTAATTATTATAAAATTTTGAATTAGTTAACATTATTACATATGTCTAATAACATATTTCCTCCTCTATTCAAAGATATACTTATTTCTTTCTTAAAATTTCTTTCCTCTTCCTCAATTTATTTTTTTATAATCAAACACAAATTTTTAACCAATAATTAATGAATTAACTTAATTATCATAACTTTTTTTATTAATTATCATTATTCCTATTGTTAAATACGACAATACTTATTTATAAAAGCAAATTATAATAATTATCAATTAATAATTAATTTTAAATTTAAACTTTAATATAAGCTACTAATTATTTATTTTTATTATCCAACGATTAATTAATTAACTTGATTATCATAAAATTTTGAATCTATTATTATTATTATCAATTATATTGAATAACTCATTTCCTTCTCTCTTTCAAAATATACTTCTCTCTTTTTCAAAATTTCTTCCCTCTTCCTCAATTTATTTTTTTCTTAATCAAACAAAAATTTTTAGCTAAAAATTAATTAATTAACTTAATTATCAAAAATTTTTGATTAATTATTATTATTCCTAATGCTAAAAATAAAATTATTTAAATTTTATAACACATATTTATAAAAACAAATTGTAAACACTTAACAATTAATTTTAACTTTGAATTTTAATATAAACTACTAATTATTTATTTTTTAAAACAAAAATTAAATTAATTAACTTAATTATCATAAAATTTTGAATTTATCATCGTTATTCTCCTCTTCCAAGATATACTTTTATCTTTTTTAAAAATTTCTTTCCTCTTCCTCAAATTATTTTTCATAATTGAACACAAAATTTTAATTAAAGTTTAATTAACTAGCTTAGTTATCATAAATTTTTAATTAATTATCAGTATTCTTAATATTTACTATGACATTGTTTAAATTTTATAATACTTATTTTATAAAATTAAATTATATTACCAATTAAAAATTAATTTTAACTTTAAATTTAAAATAAACTATTAATTACTTATTTTCTTTAACCAATAGCTAATTAATTAATTTAATTACCATAAAGTCTTAAATTAATTATCATTATCAGTTTTTCTTAATAAATATTTTCTTATCTCTTTATGAAAATTTCTTTCCTCTTCGTTACAAAAAAAAAAAAAATCTTCTCACTTTCTCAATTTATTTTTTCATAATCAAACATAAATTTTTCAACCCCTTCTTCAAATTTTTCTTAACTTTTTTTTCTCTACTAATTACTTCCCCCGAAATTTTCACACTCCCTGTAAACCCAAACCTGCATTTCCCTCTTCCCAAAGATTTCCCTCTTTCCCAAATCTGCAAGATTCACTTTCCCTTTCCCCTTCCCTCTTTCTCTTTCTCTTCTACTCACGCACGGCACGCACAAGCACGACCTCACATTTACCCCTTCCCCCTTTCTCTTAGTGTTTCTCTTCCACTTACGGCCCGGTAGCCCTCTGTTTTCTCCCTCTTCCCTCATTCCTTTTCCCCTCGTGGCCGTCCCTCTCTCACGAGTCCCTCTCTCCTTCTCCCCTTATGCCTTCTCGGCTTCTCCCTCAGACAAAGAAAGACAAACAGATAACAAAAATAGAGGAGAGAGAGACCTGTGAGAATATGGCTGATGGGTGAAACGGTGAGTGCTTGGCTAAAGATTGAAGAGTGAAGTCCAATGGTCCTACTTCGATGACTTTGATCTACAAGCTTGAGTGGCGATATGGCGATTTCGAAGATGAGATGAGATTTTTAGAGAGAAATTGAGACTCGCGACTGAAAGGTAAGTCACTAAGTCCGTAAATGTTGATTGCTTTGTCTAAAATACTTTTTCAGAATAGAAAATCTATCACAGTATCATGATTAATGTTTTAAAACTTTGATTTAAAAAAAAAATATTGGAACAGAACGGAGTTGCGGCCGCAACGCCGTTCTGTTGCAGTTATAACGCCGTTTCGTGGCAATAATTTCTGTGATTTGAAGTCACACTGTAATTACAGTGTGATGCAGTTACTGCCACTTTTGCCGCGTCATGTGATGCGGTCCGAAATTTAGAAACATGCACATGCACTCCATCACACCACAACACCTCTCACCAACACACACAGTACCGGCACCCAGACACCATCCCCTGCACTTCCATTCACCCGCAGCATACACCAAAACCCATCACGGTCCTGACGACTCACACAGAGCTCTCACCCCTGTTTTTGGGACGCAAAAACAGAGCACCTGCACCTACCACCCACGGTTCCACACCCAATACGCAATAGTCTACGGCACGTCACTCGCCTTCGCACCGACACCATTTCGCAGTCACATTCACGGCACTCACAAGGACAGCACCATCGTCACTCACACACCAGCACCTCACCATCGACACTCCCACACGCATCTCACCTGCACCTCACATTTGCACTTCAACAACTAACACAGACCCATCCATCACAAGCATCCCACACACAGACCTCCACCCTCCATCACAGACATCTCACTCCATTCACAGTGCTCTGCACTTCACCCAGCGTTGATTCACGACGCCCAAATCTCACCATCCATTCACTCACACTCAAATTCACAGCCACCTCCGCACAGCACGCATGAGTCACCCTTTTCACTCTCACCCAATCCATGGCACACACTCTCTGGGTCACAGCAACATACACCCACCCCACACGCACTCATAGCTCACAACTTCACTCACCCACAAGCCATGACAGAAGCATCTACACAGCTCCACCACCGTCACGGCACCCATAAGCAACCATCATCAACCCCTCACGCACTCTCACAGCACCCATACCTCACAGCCCATTGCACCTTCACACATGGTCACGCCTCAAGCTTCATCCACGCAAGCATCACAGCCACCACAACTCACGCCACTTCACATAGTCTCACCTTACACACACACCCTGTAACCACTGCAACATCACCATTACAGAGCCACCACACTTCACGCACAACACTTCAACCCACTCACCAAGATCACTACACCTTCACATTACCATGGAAGCACTCACCGCTACAGATCTTTACCCTCACCCACTGCACAGCGCTACCCACGTACTCCAAATTTGCTCATAATATTTGGGTATACTTGCCTGATGAATGGTCCATAATATTTGGGTATAGGCTTTAAGGTTCTGGATTTCATTTTGATGATTAAGTGAAGTGGGCTTTGCATTTTACCTAGTCACAAGCATTGGGTTCATTTATTTGGTTTCACGGTTATAATATTCTTTTTACTTGTTTGTGTTAATATATGTTTACTTGTGCTCTTTCTTTCACTCTTAATGTTCTTTGTTATTAATTGTCTGTTTATTATATTATTTGCTATTCGATTTTAGTTTTGTAGCAGTTGTTTAACCTTTTGAGATTGTGTTACCACAAAATGACCCAGTCACTAACAGTCGAAAGAACCAGCTGACACTTTTCAAAAAAAAAAAAGAACCTGCTGACATAACCTTAGACCAATCAACAAGCCAAACATCGACTCCAACCAAAATACAGACGGCAATGACAAGATCTACAGCATTCGACCTCTGTTCGACATCGACTGCTGTTCGACATCGACTAGATATCCGGAAATGGTCAATCGAGCGAGGGTAAATTTGTCATGATCCAAACCCAAGGGAAGCAAGTCAATCTCGACGGTCAAGAATAAGAATGTCGAAGGATTTGAGGGGAAGCCCAGTGGCTTAATACGAAGCCTCGCTTGTGAAATCGACAGCTGTCAAATATAAAATCCCAAGCCTAAGCTAACCCAGTGACGGTCAACAACGAGATCACCTAGTTTACCCGTAGGGTAACCAAATTATCAAGTCATTGGCAATGGAAAGGCTTGACACAGTTGGCAAGTGCTCAACGGCTCAAAACTCACTTAACTTCGACAAAAGAATAAGATACCGCAAGACCGAGGTGCTTAACAACAGGCTACGTCGACCAAGTGCGAGCTGTCACTCGAAAAGCCACAAAGCCGACATATCGGGGCACGTCTAGTAAGTTGTCAGGATAGGCTTGCCAGTTCGACGATTATCAATAACTAAACCGACAAAGTTAAGACTGTCATCAAAGAATAGCCTAGGTCTGATAACTAGTCAGTGATCGACGAATTAATAAAGCACATTGATGTCAGACGAAGGGACGAGGCTTGATTGACTGAACTTTGCAAAACTGGGCCAACGACGTAAATTGGCAGTCAACCGGACAGTTACTAATCCCAGGGTTTGAAGACAACCTTTTAGAAGCCACGAGACCTCTACAATCGAAACGTGGGAAGGAACGTGGGGCAAAACATTGAAGAAAAACCGCCTCGTACATGGTAATTTCTCGGCAAGCTTGGGACACACGTCCAAATTAGGTAAATTACTAAATTTAGACGGTTAAGCCAAGCAGTCTATAAATGTCAAAGGAAGCCAACGAAGAGGGCGCTTCAAACACTCACACTCCTCACTAGCGAAGAAACAGCTACTTGGAGCACTCATTTCTTTTATTTACATTCTGTCATTATGATGATTCAGTTTGAGTCATTGTAAATTTTATTTTGTTTGCTTTTCTTTACTTTGTATCGTTATTATTATTTTATGAAAACATGTCCTGTGAATAGTTTACCATTTCATTCAGTTTTTACTCTTAACTCAACAATTAACCATCTCTTCTAAGAAAAATCAAAGACACTGGTTAAGAGCAAATAGAGAACTCATATAATTGGAGGTTGGTTCCCCTTCCAAGACAATAATTAGGACTAATTTTGCCCTTGGCAAATTTACCCAAGAAACATATTGCCAACATTAGTTTATACTTCTGTTTTGTTTTTTAATTTCTTGTATTATTGCCTCTTGTATATAATTGGGTGTGGCCATCAGGCTAGAATGAATAAATGTAAACAAAACATGAAATAACGACTTCTTTTAGTCCAACAATATTTTTCTTTTCTAGTAGTAGTTTACTTTTGAATTACCACACATTTCTTTTATTAAAATTGAATATGATAAAATTTATTATTAGACAAGTGCATATAAGGGTTTTGAGGAGCACATATTTTTAGGATGACTATGTGAGTAATTCATAACTCAATCAAGTGGGAATTTATTAATAATTAATTCTTTTTTATCAATCCATCAAACATTTTCATTTTTATCAACAAAATATTTTTAATTTTATCAATCCTTAATTTTTTTTAAAAATCTATCAATACACAAGCATTTTCTACAAAAATTATGTGGCTTTGACTTTCCATTGCATTTGAGAATACATAGACACGTAAGCCACGTCAAAATTATAAGTATTTTTATGAGTAAACTATAATTTGGTTCTCCAAAGATTGTGCCGACATCACTTTGCTCTTTTAAAGAATATCGATATTAATTTAGTCTTTGAATTATGAAATATGACATCAAAATCATCCTTTAATGTATGGATAGGGATTAAATTAATATAATTTTTATTAAGGTTCTAAATTTATATCAATTTTATATAATTGAAGGACTAAATTGATAACATTTTTTATAATTGAGGGACTAAATTGATGTTAATTATTTTGAAAGACTAAACTGATGTCACTTTTCATAATTTAATGATTAAATTAATATCAACGTTCTTTAGAAGATTAAAATAATATCGACATAATCTTTGGAGGACCAAATTGAAAGCTTAGTTTATTTTTATTTAATCCTTTGTCAGGCACGTAAGGCAAGTCAAAATTATAAGTATTTTTATGAGTAAACTTCAATTTGGTTTTCCAAATATTGTATCGACATCACTTTGATCCTTCAAAAAATATCAACATCAATTTAGTCCTTGAATCATGAAATGTGATATCAAAATCGTCCTTTAATGTACGGATAGAGACCAAATTAATATAATTTTATGATTAAGGCACTAAATTTATGTCAATTTTGTATAATTGAAAGATTAAATTAATAACATTTTTTATGATTGAGTGACTAAATTGTTATAAATTATTTTGAAAGACTAAACTTGTGTCACCTTTCATAATTCAATGACTAAATTAATATTAATATTTTTTAGAAGACCAAAATGATGTCGACATAATCTTTGATGGACTAAATTAGAGGTTTAGTCTATTTTTATTTAATCCTTCATTTGTTTTACATCATTGCTTGTTTTTGTTATTTTTGTTTTAAGGGGTAAACTAAATTTTTATGAGGTTATTTAATATGCGCAATTGACTTTGAGGTAACCATTTTAGGACAAATGATAGGATGTTGTAGGATCAAGTTTTTACCCTTTCTTGTACATAATTAGACTCTCGAATCTGATCTCATTTTTAAATACCAGTTTTCATTAGAAGAATTTTTTCAATTATTTTTTCTTTAAAATAAAATTGGTGGTGACTCTTTATAAATTTTATAAATTTAGTTTCGGGATACCCTTCAAGTACTTTTTGACAAGGAGATATATCAATTTGTTTATGTTTTCTTGCTATGATCTGACTCGGTCTCTAACAGAATATTCCAAGACTGGTTCTATTGAATTTATCTATTGCAACTATTACAATCATGATTGTCAAACTCGAGTTAAGTCTCAAAAACTTATCAGTTTATGATCCTAGGATGAGAAGTCGAGTTAACTCCGCATCATAACTCGCAACTTGATAAACTGAGGTGAATCAATCAAACTCACATAAACTTGTGTGGACACTCGAGTTTGAAGGTGAGTTTATGGGTCTAACACTGGGCTAATTTGGGCTAAGCTTCTGTTGATTTTCTCAAGGCTATATGCTTTGCCCACATGCTCTGTTGCTTCTCTATCTGTTGCTTCTCTATTGAAAGTGTCTGGAATTGTTGAATTACAATTAAGGCCAACAGGCAATAGAATTCCTACTGCTAAAACTAGAAAGAATGTCGCGGGAAATAGGTCTGGTATTGGATTGAAATGTCAGAGTCTAGGACTGATCTTCAGTATATGTCTGATATTTCCTCTGTTTGCTTTATATGGAATTGGGATATTGAATATTAATTATGAATGTGCTATTAACTATGTATTTTCTACTTTTAAATACATTATTTACTCGTCCACTTCACTCTAGAAAGATATTATGTTTGTTTAGGTCATCTAGTCACTAGAAATTACGACATACAACCTTAACTATTTCTCATCATTTGCTTTTGTGATGTACATATTGAGAGTGGGGACAAAGTGAGAAATATTGAATAGAGTACTTTCTAATCTTTGGTTTGTCATGTAGCACTATGATAAAGATTGCAATCTTATGATGGTCTTTATAAACAATACTAGTTAAAATATCCCTTTTGAAACAAAAATTTTTACAAGCAGTGTTAATGATACATGTCACTCTTTTTCTGGTTTTTTTTTTTTTGGAGGTGAGGAGGACGAGAAGGGTACTTTCAGCAATTGATTCCTCTAGATTTTTAGCTATATATAGGCTTGGTATCAAAATATAATAGGTTATGTCTCTGATTCCTATTCATACTACACAAGTAGCAAGTGTGATAGTTTTTTTTTTAAATTTCTCGTTTATCAAGCCCCTTAATTTTTGGTCTAGCTTTTTTGAAGTTTAATCATAAACTCAGCTATCTTTTCAACGCAAAAGTTTATGTAAATCTAATGTTGGATATCATGATTTCCTATGTACATCAGGATTTAAATTGTGGACTGCATCACCTGATGCGACTGTAACATTTCAGTCATAGCCGCGACATGTCGAGATTGCTACCCGTATCCAGCCGTATCAGCCCACAACGATGGCAACATGACCGTGACTGTAACTACAATTTAAAACCTTGATGTACATATTTATATAAGCATTTTCACCATGACTTAAGGAAATGCTATATGCATTATGTGCCACGAATATGGTTTTACTAATGGGTTGCTGGGTAAATTCTACATTTTCCATCATTTCTTTTGAACTGTTCTATTATATATCGATCGTACTTAGAATTACATTTTTTTATTTGAGATTGTGTATGAACTTTTTTGGTCCCTTGGTGGGTTCAAATTTCAATGAGTTAAAGCAAACCCTTATGCCCCTCAATGACCATATTGAACAATTGTTATGTCCCATATTGAATAGCCAGTAGGGCTCAATATAATATTTAAGTCACGAGGAACTCCCACCCAATAGGTAAGTCTTTTGGGATGGGTCTCTCATGATCTTGAGTCGTAACAACAATATAATTGGTCGCAAATTCAGAGAAGTGCCTCATTGTAAAGCCTTCTTAGTTAACACATTGTTTTCCCTAATACTTTTCATGCAATGCTTTCATTGTAATGTGCCCAAGCTAAACCTCTACCATAGCCTGCACTGTTCTATGATAAATTGATGTTTTCGTCCACAAACGTAGATGTTTACAAAACGAGCATTTTATGAATATACTTTTAGTTGGTCCTGTTTGTGGAAAGAGTGAGGTTATTGTTGTCGATGCATGCTATGGTGCCTTGCCTTTTAATTGGGTTCTGAAACCCATCCATGGTGGCCCAACTAGAGATGGACAACTAAATTAAATTTGGTGACATGGAGAGCTGATGTGGAAAATAATATAAATTTTCTAAAATAACCCTGTTTGTGTATTATCCTCAACCTTGGGACGATGTATTTGATATGCCTCTGTCACTTAAATCCAAAATCCACACAAAAATCCGGCAGCCACCCTCGTTAACTTCGGCATCCACCCTGAAATCCGGCTCATTCTCTGATAATCACTCACTCAAATTGGCCTTACAAACTAGCGGCATTCTCACTCAAATCCTGCAACATTCTCACATTAAAATCTAAAATTCGGCGAGATCTCACTCACTGCAGTGGGTTGTGCAATTGCCTGACTAGTTGCCCTTTTAGACCAATATTTTGATATGTCAAATTCGAGAGGAGGACCAATCAAAGGAGCAACAATAGGATAGTTGCTCCTTTACACCAACACTTTCATAACACAAACCTGAGAGGACGAGCAAATAAAGGAGCAACAATAGGTAGTTACTCTTTTAACCCAAATGCACATCAGTGAAGTATTAAATCCGAAAAACCGAAATCCTCATACTCATTTCGTGTTAGGCATTTCAACTGTTAAGATTCATACTGAGTATTAGAACAAAGGAAACAAACAGAATTGACGTACCTGAATTTTGGTGTCGAAGTGAGAGAGAGGAAGACCGACAATTAACAGTGCTCGTAGTTAAGACAAAGACAAAGATTGTAACACCTTATGTGAAATGGCTTTGGAGTTAAGAGAGAGGAATGCACCGGAGTGGGTGTCTATACTTTATGCGAAATGTTGGAGTTGACAGACGCTACTGGGAGTGCACAGGAGTGGTGCCGGAAAACACAAATGCATAGGAGCTACTAAATTAGGGATGACAAAGACGATGTAAGAGTTTTTTTTTTTGGTCATTCAGAAAATTTAGGGTTATAATGGGTAATCTCACATCTCTCTCACATAATCAACTTCCACATCAGAATACCACCTCAGCCATTTTAATGTTGGTATCATGTTCTTATTGGCCCACTTGAATGGGTTTTAAAACTCAACAATTTTGTAGGGTATCATAGAATCCACCATTGTTGTCATATAAAACAGTAAATGTTTGAATGTCAATTCATGGAATTTGATGAAATAACTATTGTCACTAATTCTCATATGGGTAGAGCTTTTTGAAATTCACTTATCTGATGAAAAGTAACGTAGAAATGAATTATCTTGTATTGGGTAGTCAATAGCGGCCGTGGAGCTTTCCCACTCCCAAACACTCGTGGCGGAGCATTTAAGTGTTGCAGCCTCTTCAATCACAAGCCACCGCAACCAAGAATAGCAGCTACAGCAGCCGCAATGCTGTATGCGGTGAAATTCCATAAAAGCATTTTTCTGGTGAAAATAATTTCCTAAATTAACCTCACTTAAACCCACCTAGAAGCACCAATTTACGACTTCTATGTCTTTATTTATAGTTTTCTTCTTCATTCGCTCTGATCGTCCGCACTGAAACTATCTTCAAGTCTTCAACGCATACAATGTTTTGCACCCATGAATGATGACCTATCTTTGTTTTGTCCATCAACCACACCCATGACCCATTCACCATTTTCGCACTAACCAGCCACTATTTCACACGTGCATTGCAGCTGTTCCTCTGTTTTGCACGGCTGCCCCTATTTCGCATGCTGCAACTCCCTATTTATGCTCCCCGCTTCACATGCAGCAGCTCCCTGTTTCACAACGACAACGCATCTCACTCGTCTACAGCAACAAGTAGTTTAAATGTTAGGTTCTCTCTATCCCTAGTATATGTCCGTGTATGTTGCTCTTTTCCATGTGTTTATTTATTTTTGGGTATGTCTCTGATGCATAGTTATTTTGAATAGTCTATTTTTCTTCCTAATTCCTAAGTCTGCTTTGGAACTCCTTTGTCTGCTTTCTTTGTTGTTGTGGCTATTCTATGATTTGCTATGCTACTATAACATTTTTTGAGGTGGCCACTCAGCATTGCATTATGCCATTAACTACTGTATCTTTGTTGCATACTTACTTTAAGTCACAAAATTGTTTGTGGCATTTTGAAATCATTTTGACAAGGATATACGTGAAAACAGAAAATAAAAAATTTATGTTAATCTTTCAATAAATTATCAGATATGTAGATTGCATCCAAACCTCCTTTTGAGACCACACTTTTGAATGAAGATATAAATTCATTTTTGAGATTTCACCTAACAGCTTAAGCTTTTAAGAAAGTTAGTCCTTAATATGGTTTTCTATTACTAAGTTGTTAGAAGTTTGATAATTGCTGCTTTCATTATTAATAAATAAATTAAATTTCTAGAAATTTCAGGACATGTTAAAGTGGGTATGTGCTTGTCTCAGCTTCAAGTCTAAAGGGTTAGTGTAAAAGGATGTATTAGAAATATGAAACTTTTTCGAATCTTTACCTAACAGCTTAAACTTTTAGGAGGTTGATAATTTATAAAAAAAACTTTTCTGTTAATATGCATATTTGATTAAACTTGGTTAGTTAGATGTCTCTGTCAAAGATACAAGCATAGGAAACCAGATTGAGGGATTTTATGAGCTATGAAACCAGTTTTGTTTGTCTCTTCTTCACATGGGTTCGTAAAGCCAGAGAATGTATGCTGCTTTTCTAGAAGGATTTTTTACAAACATGGAAAGAGAATTCCTATAGTTGTATGTGACTTCCCAAAGGAGGACTAGATGAAGTTTAATGTAAACAGCTCCGTATTCTGCTACTTATGGCAGTGTTCTTCTAGATTTTGCTGGTACTTGGTAGTCTGGTTTTGGTCAAAATCTAATACATAGCTGAAGCTGACTCGGTAGTGGTGTGAAATAAACCATTCATGCTAGAGTCTAGTTAATTCTGCTCTAGAGTATTTGGGACGGGACTAGACTGTGCAGGTCATTCATATTATAGGCAGTTAAATCGAGTTGGTTGGCAGAGCATGCTCGTGGTTTGGAGCAAGGGTTCAGGATTTTATTCATCCTCCTAATGGTGCTGGATGTTTGCTGATCGATGACCCACAAGGTTGTAGCCCTTGTTTGGTTGCTTCTTAGTTCTGGCCTTCTGGGTTGTTAGCTGATACAAGCACACAGGAATATATGTGGGATTCTCTATTTAATGTTAATATTATGAGCAATTGAGTTCAAAAACTGATGGCTCATCCATTGCCTTGTATATCTTATGAACTTCACCTAAAGAAACCAGGGCACTCACTTGAACCTGGGGAAGAGAGAAAATACTATTTTGTTTTATATTCTACCAACGATTTTTTTTTTTTTTACACTTTTGAGTTTCTATTTTTGTTTTATATTCTATCAATGCTCTTTTTTTTACAATTTTCAATTTTCTGATACCAGAAATGCTTTGCAAGAAGATGGATTTGCTGGGGTAATAAAGAATAGTAGCAAAATATGGTGACTTTGTTTAATGGAGACTCTTTCCAAACAAGAAAGAAATGTTTACATGGAAAACATGCATCAGATTGTCAGCATCCACAATGGACAGAAAGGTGTACTGTACAGTACCAAAGGCCTAATGAAATCAGCCCACCAAGGCCCAATTAGATCCACCTCGATCATTCATCACAACTTGGCATCACTCATGCAACTCGGTCCCTCACAGACGAGTCCAGCTCAGGTATGTTTTTATCAAGGTTTTGAAAATCAAACCGATCATTGAACCGGTCGAGGTACTAATTCAAGATTTAATGGTCGAATAGTGGTCGAACCGGAATATAATTAAATATATATTTATATTTATATATAAATATAAATATAAATATAAATATAAATATAAATATATATATATATATATATATATATATATTATATATATATATATATATATATATATATATATATATATATATATATAAATTTGTTTGTGGTTTGGGAGATTGTGAAGAGATAGGAACTGGTTGAGAAATTATCTCTTTTTGAAGTTAGACTTCTGGGGAGTTGTTTTTTGACTATATCTCCTGAAGGTAAGATTTTGATTTGTTTGTTTTTAAGATTCTGGACTAGGATAGCCAATGATTGGGCTTCTTCGTCAGAATCATCTTTAGAGACTATTTCTGCCTAAGATTTTTTAGGAAGATGGGTTAAGTCTCTATTTGGATTGTCTAAAATTTGGATTGGCAAAGCATAGTTGGCTTTAGTTTGTTTAGAAATCTACTTTTGAGATTGCTGGGTGGTTGATTGGGTCGATGACCCAGTTTGCTTGGTTTGTTTCTGGGTGGATGACCCAGATGGGGTAGATGACCCTGTTTGTGGTTAACAACTCAGATTGATCAACTAGTTCCTGTAAAACCAGTTTACCTTTACCTTTTCCCCTCCCTCAAGAGGAAGTCATTGATCGTGGCATTTTCCTTTTAATGTCCCTGTAGAAATTCACGAGTGAGGTAGTCAGGGAGACTGTTTGAGGTGCCTTTGATATACTGAATTTCAAAATCAAAAACACTTAAGATTGCTTGCCAACGGGCAAAAATTTGTTTTTGATGCTAAATTTTTAACATCTTTTTGCAAAAATGTCTTTTGCTGATTTCCAATCTACTTTGATCAAAAACTTTTGATTAAGTAAATCAGATTCAAATTTAGTTATGCAAAGAACAATTGCTAAAACTTCTTTTTTAACAGTTGAATATTTCTGTTGTGTAGAATTCTAATGTTTTGAAGCAAATGTAATGACATGTTCTTTGTCTGCGACTCGCTGCTTAAGAATGCCACCATAACCTATGTCGGAGGCATCAGTTTCAATGATTTTGAAAGATTGTGGATTTGGAAGATAAAGGCATGAAAGATCCTTTTCCTGAGATTTAATCTGTTTGACGATATTTGTATGAACATCTGTCCAAGGAGGAGGATCCTTTTTCAGACGATCATGGAGTGGTTTGATTAGATTACTGAGTTGCGGGAAGAAGTCTGCAACATAGTTTAAGCAACCTAAAAATCTTTGTAATTGATATTTATCAATTATTTGATTAGAAAATTTGTTACAAATTGAATTTCTCTATTGATTGGAGTGATTGTCCTAAAGTGTTGATTGCTGGACCTTTAAGTTTTAAAGGTTTTGGTTGAGGTTGAGGAGTTTCTAATGCAACTAAGGCATCTAACTTCTCATTTACCTTTGCAAGCATAATTTTGTCTTTGGTAATGTTTAGTATGGCAAAACTTTCCTTAAGTTTTGGTGTCATTTTAAATGGTTTAAAGATTGGTTTTTGAATTTTTGGTTTGGATGTTGAACTAGTTGAAGGTTCAACTGTTTTAACCTTTTCACCTATGGCTTGAAGGTATTTATTTATATAATTGGATTATTCCATAAGATTTTTAATATCTTTGGAAGTGACTGGCTCATCTTCGTTCTTTGTTTTAAACGGTGCTGCCATAACAGGATTGTTTTTCTCATCCCTAGTATTCGGGAGTTGAAATGGTTTAGTTGGAGGAAGTTCTGTATGAACTAATTCTCCATCTTTAAGGTGCCAGAGAGTGTTTATGTCTGTAGAACCTAAAAGATTTTCCTTTTCCCAAGGATATTCCAGATTATTTTTGACTGTGTATGCTCCAAACCAGTCAAAGAAAGGAATGTTTAATTTAACCCTTTCAAAAAATTCGTAATAAATTTTCTGAATTGATTTTTCTGTTTTTACCCTAATAATGTTTGAAAAACCATTCCCTTTGAGGAGTCCATTCCCCGGAATAAAAGTTTTTCTGAAGGGATTTTTTGTCTATTATGAAGTCAAATAACATCATAACCTTTATTAATAGAGGAATAGGTTGGAGATTGAATTGACTTTTGGTCGTCTTCAACCTCTGGTTCATAAGTTGGTCTGGGTATACTTGACGATATGTCAATACCCTTAAGTTTGTGATCCTTAATGGATATAGGGATTGTGGAGGTAGATCTCCTAGAGATTGCAAATTTAAAATCATCAGACCTAAAGTCATCAGATTTGACTGAGCTATTAGAGCTGAAAGATTTTCGTCTATCAAAAGTAATTTCTACTTTTTCAGATGGATATTGTTTAATTTTCCTAAAGTCAGGAGTTATCCTAGGTTGAGAAGGGACTGCTTTGTCTAATGTCCATTTTTCAGGAAGATTTTACATCCTCCCACCTAATGGTTTTTGGAACATTGACATTTGCTTTGGAGAAATCTGTAAGAAACAGAGTAGTTTCTCCTCGTTTGGTTTTTGGTTTGATCATCTGGACATAGAGGAATTCATAACCTTATACTGAACCCTGTACATCAAGGATAAAGGATGACAACCTTGCAACATATCTATACCATAGGTATGGATGTCTAAGTGCAAGACTTTCATGATATGTCTGTCTGTTAAACTAACAGTCAGATCTGAAAAATTGTTAAAATAGATTGGTCCATGAGCTAGACTGGCTTCTACGGTTCCTATAAGGGAATCGTTATATTTGTTATGCCTAGCATCTCTAAAACATAAGAATACTGAAGCATTTATTGCTTCTGTAATCATTGGTTTGATGGCAACTTGTACACATTCTATATGGAGGAATTTATACTTTTGCCTATGTTTGAGGATTGCTTTAAGAGAAAGAAGTTCATATTCATCCTTCTCTCCAGGATTGAAAGGAATTTTTTCTTCTACTGTTCTGATTACAAAATCAGAAATAAAGAAGAATTTTCCAATTAGTTTGTAAAGTTCATCGGTAGGTATCTTGGGGATTTCTCAATTTCTGATGTCTTGATTGAGATCTTCGAAATGAATTTCTTCATCGAAGATATTGGTTGGCTCCTTAATTTGGGATTGGGATTGTTGCTCAGTGAGCGAAGAAGAGTCAGGATTAGAAGAGCGAATGAAAAAGCGAAAAGAGAGGGATCTAAATAAAGACATAAAAATATTTATAGATTTCCTTCCCCGAGATATCATCACCATCCTCTGGTTTCATAAAAATAAAATAGATAGATCTAAACTTAACTTTATTAATTGAATTGAATATTATTTTCTCTTATGCTAATCTTATTATCTCCTAACCCTAGTCAACGCTTTTAATTAGATATTTCTTAATCATAGCCACCGATTCTCTGGTGATCGTCACCGATCTATGCAAGTATGGACGACTTAGACTTACTGCCCTATCCGTCAGGTCTTACTGCCTTTCCCACTCCATACACAGACCTATTAGATCTAGAGACTCGTACTATCTGATAAAGAAATATTAATCAGTTATGTGCGTACTATCAGATTAGGTTATAATAAACAGCATTAAGAAAATAACATAAAATTCAAGTAGATAAACAGAAATTTAGATCCAGCCATGTATTCCTATTTCCCCATCAGGTTCTGATACCAAAAGGGGGGCGGAAGGAGGCGGAAGGAGGCGAAGGAAGAAATAAAAGAAAAGGAACAGAAGGAAGAAGTAGGCAACAGACGGACTGCTTAATGCATAAATCTAAATGCAGAAGTTAAATAAAAGAAAAAAAAGAAAAAAAAAATCGGAACGGCGGTAGTCCGCACAAAACCGGCAAGAAGGGAGAACAGAAAAGATTGAAATACAAATGTATTGATTGAAGAAAGCTTACAGAGGCACTGGAGGGTCTCTCTCTAAACTCTCTCTAGGATGGGTTATTCGAAGGGTACCTCACAAATGAGACGAGGCCTCGTTTTATAACTACAGATTCTACTGTTTCTACAGTACAGGTTGCCTAAGTGCACAGTGCAGGTTTCAACCGGAATTATTTAAATAGTACAAGTTTGCTACAGTATCTGTTACAATTATTACTACAGTACTGCTGATGATGACTACCAATATGTCAGCAATCTTCATCAAGATTGAGGCCAAAGTCTGGGTCTTCATTCTGATAGAATGCTTCTGCCGAGTCTCCGGAGGATGAAGGAGAAGAAGGTAGCTTCTGCTCTGAAGGTCCTTCCTCTGTTTTGAAGAATTTGAGAATATCTTGCAACTTTTCTGCAAAATCTTCTCTGCTGGTTGAAGCTGTCAAAGCTGCTGTGACTTGAGCTCTCTGGTTGAGGAATCTACAAGTTTCTGGGTCAGCTGCTTTGAGCGATTTTGGGTTCTTTTTGAACCAAAGATTGATGCTATCAGGATAAGCTCTTGAGCCATCAAACTCCTACCACCATTTGATAAAGGCTTGCTTTTTGAGCATGGGGAGCAACAAACCTCTATCTGTTTGAGAAGATCTGGGTCCGAAATTGTTACTCCATTGAAAAACCCAGGCCAAAGATAATTTTGAAAAGAAATGTAGGTCTACTGGGAAAGGATCATCCAATAGTTCTATTTTCTTAGCAAAGATTGTTAATCCTTCCAAAACTGGTGAAAGAAGAATTTCAATGTTTGGTCCGAATAAATCCCACCATTTGGAAAACCAGTGCGGGAATCTATATTAGATATTTTGTTTGAAATAAATTAACCAAGAGTGATGATTATTTTATTTTGATACCAGAACACATTGGTTCAAGCATCGATATAATCCCAATAATTATAACCGATTGGGTCAAATATTTGGGAAAATCTTTTGATTTTATTCAAATCTTGTCCGAATTCTTTAGGTTTGATTAACTTTAGAATTTGGATGGTTGAATGGGTATATTGATCCTTGTCTTTTGGATCAGGGTAGTGTTTGATTGAAACGGAGTCAGAATCTACAAGGATGAATTCATAAAACCGTTGAGATTTGTTTAAGGTTTTCGGTTGAAAGTGAAAGTCTTTTGGAAAGATTTTTCTAGGGATTCTATTTGGGTTGGTATCCCAAAAATCTGGTTCTGTTTGGATTACGTCAACAAATTTATTTTTGGCAACGTAATTTGTTTGTGGTTTGGGAGATTGTGAAGAGATAGGAACTGGTTGAGAAAACTATCTCTTTTGAGGTTAGACTTCTGGGGAGTTGTCTTTTGACTATTTGACTGGCTTTTGCATTGAAGTCAAAAGTGGCACAGTGAGATGTTGGGGAACGAGCCCAATCTATTAACTATACAGTTTACACTGACTTTACACGCTTTCTTTCTCTGGGCCCTCCCCTTTTCCCTCTCCATTTTGGTTTACATCTCACCCATCTTTAACTTTTCAGTTTCACTGTTGTCGCATTAGAAAATTAGCACTGCCTCGAAGGACAGAACAAGAAAATTTTGTATCGGAAATACCACAACTCCTCTACTCGCCGCAGGCCTCGCCAGTCGCTGCTGAAACCGACCCATCATCGCCGCTAATCGCCTCCGCCAAAGCTCGCTTGATCCTCTCCAAGCTCTCCGAGTCCTCGATCTTGTTCCCATTGGAATTGGTGACGAAGAACTTCTTGATAAAGAAGTCGCCCTCAAATTCAACGGTGACATGTTGATGCTGAGGCCGAGGACATTGAAAACCTTGGTGATGACCTGAAGGAGGCCAATCGGTTGCGAGCTTGGATCACGAAAGCAGTGGAGTCGTCGAAATCAGAGTTATCGACGGCGATGGTTGACGCGGAAGGGGCTGATTCGCCGGGTAGGAACTCGCACACAGTTGTTCCCGGCTTCCCGCCGAGCGATGCAGCACGGCACCAGCGCCGTTTTGTATTTTTTTTTTTTTGTAAAATCAGAACCGGTAACCGTACGGACCGGTACCGGTTTGACCGGTTCACCTGGTTTGGTATCGGTTTACCAGTTTTTGACACCTCCGGTTCCCGGTCCGACAAGTTGAACCGGCCGGTCCGGTCCGGTTTTCAGAACATTGGTTTTTATATCTCAGCGCTGTTGTAAGTATGGGAGGATCATCCTAAACCTTGAATCCCATCACAAACTATAAAAGGGTTACCATCACAAACTATAGAAGTGTAATTAAAGAGAGTCCATTTTTATCAATGGCTAATTTCTTTCATAATTTCTTCATCTATACCAGTTACGACCAAGAAAAAAATGGATTCATGGATAGATACCGCGGAGTACTGATTGTTTATGAATGTGAAAAGTTGACATGAAAAACTTCAACCTATATAGAACGGAAAATTTTGAATTAGCCTATAACGCAATGTTGATTATATACTGTATTTCCAACTCCATAACCCAGAGGAAAGCAATTACATGGCTCACAGCGAAGGAGCTAATGAATGTATTTTTTTTTCTTTTTTCTTTTTTGGTGAAAAGCTGATGAATGTATTTTTATGACAATAATTTGATTTTTCCACTGAATTAGCTGAGTATGAACTGTATCAATTATACCAAAGCTTATTATCTTCAAGTCATTTGAAACAATCACATTATTAGAGTAATAATACAGGAAAAAGATATTACAGAAGAAATAATTGATTTTGCCCCCGCTTGGACTAGTCTCTATCCCTAGCGCAGTGCAGAATTACATAAAAGATAAGGAACCCTCTTTTCTCGTTCTCTCCATATCAAGAACAGTTATTGTATTTTCCTTTTCTTGTCATTGTTGGCACAATAATATTGGCCTAGTTATGAAAATGTAGAGTCAACGTTAATGTCTCTGATTCATACGCTACCTAGTGTTTGTCTTCATTGAGTGAAAATTATTACTTGGACGCATCTCAGGTCTGGAACAGTCCTATAGTTATGATAATCTAGCTATTGTCATGCTCAATGCATCCACAATTGATGGAAACAAGGATATGAAAAACTATCTATCCAATTATATAAATAACTATCATAGGTTGCTTGCTTGAGAGATAAGTAAGGCTCTCTACACTCCATTATCAAAGAGAAGTAATAGTGGCAGTCCCCTGAATTATGATGGAGTGTATTTGGAATGATAAATTTTAGGAATTGATTTGAATTAGAAATATATTATATGTAAGTTATGTGTATTTAAACATCTATTATATAATATAAAAGTAATAATCTCTCTAAAAAAAAAATTTTCGCTGAATATTTTTTTGTGCAGTTTTCTTTTTCTCAAAAATTTCCTAAAAGTATTAAGTAGGATTTCATTAAATATGAATTTAATTTTATACAAATTTAATGATTGCATCTAATCATTAGTTATCATATTTTCATAAAGTTTCTTTTATATTTTTAAAATTTTAAAATTCATATTTAATTTTATATTTAATGACTCTATATCTATTATATCTATTATATTTATGATATAATATAAAAGTAATAGTCTCTTTAAAAAAAAAAAAGATTTCCACTCAAGGAAACTTCTTTTTCCGCTCAATATTTTTTTGTGCTGTCTTTTTTCTTCTCAAAAATTTCCTATAGGTATTTAGTAAGATATCATTAATTATAAATTAGTTTTATATCTATTTAATTGAGTCTAATTATTAGTTATCATATTTTTGATAAGATTTTTTAGATTTTTTAATTTCATATTTTAGTCTATATTTAATAACTCCATATTAAATTTTAATTTCATATTTAATTCTATATTTAATAACTCTTTACGTAATTTGATTTACGTAAAATAAGAAATAGAATTAAAGATTTTTTCAGTTTTTTATTTATATTTTTTTATTTTTCACACAAATTATGGATTTTTTTAAATTTACCTAACCTTTTTTTTAATTATGTAAATCTATTATCTATTATCTATTATTATTATAAAGAAGATTTCCCTTTTTAGTCTCAAATTTTTAGTTCTCTTAAAAAATCATTAATCATTATTAGACACATATAAACTAAGGAATAAAATTGTAAATACAAATATTTTTTAATAATTACAATCTACAATTATAATTTTTTTTAAATATAGAAAGTTATCTTCTTTTATATACACATTATAATTGACTTCAAATATATGTTACTTTTTTACAAAAAAAAATTATTTAATTAATTATTTTATAATTATAAAATCATAATTAATTAATTAATTTGTATAATAATTATATAAGCAAAACTAAAAAGTACATATTGAAAGTCATAACAATACTTGTCAAGATGCTAATATCTATTATAATAATTAAAATAAGAGCTTCTCCAAAAAAAATTTCCACTCATGATATTATCATATTTTAAAGGAAAGATGTGTTGCAGTTTGATACAATTCTATTAGTATATCTTTAATTTTATTTGGGTTAACAAGTAATATATAAATTATAATAAATTTTATGATTTTATGACTAATATTATTTACTATAACTGAATTTTTTTATATATAAATTTAATCATTCTATATTTATATCATCATTAATTATAATGATAGAGAATATCTTTTTATACAATTTTTTTTTAAATATTAGTATGAAGAGATGCTATAAATATTGGTCCATGTTATTTTAAGTTACAACAAATATTATTCTGATAAGTTCTCCTACTAAAACAAAATTATCTATTGATTCTTCTTTATTTGTCATGACCAGCAAATAGTTACAATTATAGACACATATTTATGTATAATAATTTAATTGAGTTGGTGAATTTTGTATTTTATAATTTTTTAATTCAAATAAGTATTATAGATTGTTACTAATTAATAATTATTTTATTTATGTCTTATAATCAATTTATTGTGCATCACATGAGTAGAAATCTAGTATACTCAATTTTGATTGGATTTGAATATATTTAAGTTAATTTTAGTAAAATTAATAATTTTACCCTTATTAATTTATTTACTTATCTAATTTAATTGAAGATAATCAAGTGAATTACTAAAATAACATGAATTCTAATCTTTTTTGAAGTGTTTCAAGCATAGAATTTGATTTGTAAATTAAATCAAATAGTATTTTTTAAAGAGTTTCAAATATAAGAATTAATTTTTAAATTAAATCAATTCAAATCCAATTAATTTCATTTTTAATGATTCCAAAAATAACCATAGAGATTTTGAGTAGAGAATTTGTGTAAAACTAAAGGAGTTGATCTACTCTTTTTTTGGCATATATTCCTATCACAATTTGAATGTATAATCTCTATCCGAACCCGATTAGCCCCAATCATCTGTCTTGCATCCTGTGATTCATCTTCTTTATCAATTCTACTTTAATAAGCAGGGAAGAGGATCCTACTTTTTAATCATAGCAATGGACTCCATCCAACAGGACCCAGGATAAGCTTGAGTAGTTGGTGCATAATTTCAAGCCCTCAGCTCATGTTTTGCTCTGTTCTGTTTATGTCAATGAGGAATGCTTGTTGTCTGAACAACAATAATTAGTGTCCCTCGTTTAAAGTAGGAGACGAGACACAGATACAACAAAGAAATAAAATAATTAATAATTTGGGGAAAATTAAAAACTCATTTAAAGCATGGTGGGGTCGTTGGCAACTCATGTTCCATTTAAAGCATGTTTGAGTCGCCGGCTTTCGCCATCATAAGTTTGAAAAATACTATAAAATCTGAAAAGTCAGAAATTCCATTTAATTAGCAGAACAACTCTTGGAGACAATAATAAAAGGTCTCATTCTTCAAAATCTCACCCCTTTTTGTTGTTATTAAACATCCCCACCTCACTTCTTGACAATGTGGATTGCTTAAACATATTATTCTTATTATCATCTATTATGATGCAGTGATTAGAAAACAAAAAAAATCGAAAGTTCTTTTGGTTCACATTTTATTGTCCTCCAATAATTTTATTACAAAATGGCACAACGTCACATCAATAATACTGCAGCATTTTATAACACTTAAGTTTTAAAATCTTATCTATTCTATATATAAAAAATACACAGAGATTAGATTCTATCATTTGTTATTTTGTCTATATTATTTGACATTTAATTCTAATAAATAATACTTATATAGTAAATATGATACGTGAATCTTGAATATTGTAATGCATTTATTGTGGTAGTTGATAAGTCATTATTTTAAATCTCAAAAAAAAAATTTATTAGTCAAATCTTTTAAAATCCTTCATTTCTTTTTTTTTTATTATTATTTATTTCTTCTTTTTATTTAATAATATTTTTCTCACACCTTTTAATTTTTTATAAATTAAATTTAAAATTTTAATTCTTTTTTCACCAGTCTGAATTAAAAAATAATTATTATTAAAAATTTTTGAATAAAGAAAAATACTAGAATAATATTATAAATATATAAAAAAATATTAAAATAAGTCTAAAATAAGTAATGAATATGTAATTTTAAATTATGCAAAATTAAAAAAGGATAATGATTTATTAAACATCTCTTTTAAAATTATTATAAGTATTTTTTGTTTTTAATTAAATATTATATTTTGATTTTTAAGTAATATATTATTTTTAAAAATATTTATTTTCTTTTTCTAAGTTTTCTAGTACATTGCACTAGTATTACGTTAGTTTGGTTAATAGAAGTTTAGTTAGGATAGAGTATATCCTAATTTTATTTTTAAAAATTGCATACTTAATTGTGGCATAGTATGAAAACTTGAGAAAAATTACATAAAAAGTTTTCTATGTTAGAAATTTGTAACGAAACCTTTATTTGTAAGGAACATCTCCCTTAAATTTTCGAGTTAATATATAATCTGAAGAAAGTTATCAATACCATTCTATCAAGGGATTAATTAATTAGGACATTTCTTTCACTTCAGTGATTTCTTATATAGTTATTTTACTTAGATTGACAACTTCAACTGCCTACTTCAATTACTTTGTCTTATATATTAGAGAGGGAATTTATATCTAAAAAGAAGCTTCATTTATGAATGATTTTATTGAAGAAAATTTATATAGCATCATATTCCTAACTTGACAAGATATTTTGAATTTTATGTAGTAGAATCTTTACTGAAGCAACTGTATTTTTCTGAGTCCTTGTAACATTAACTAACATAACCATAGCTTCACGCACATTTACAACAAACATATAAATACAGTCCGTGTATATACAGTCCATTATACTACTGAGTCCTTGTAACATTAACTAACATAACCATAGCTTCACGCACATTTACAACAAACATATAAATACAGTCCGTGTATATACAGTCCATTATACTACATCATATACACACCCCAAATTAAAACCCAACCTATCAACTACAAATTACATAGTTTTTTGCCCCTTAATTTGTACAATAATACATCCTTTACATATAAGCTCAATAACAAAACCACAATTTTATTAGAGAACTCCTCAAAAGTCTTCCCTTTTCCTGCTAACTTGAAGCCTCAAATATGAAGTTTTTAAATATACAATTAATGAGATAAAAATCCTAATAGGTAGCAAAAGATTAACATGCAAAACCTAGAACTTCAGCATCAGTAAATCATAATTTTAACCATTCAATCAACATGCAAATTTAGCCATTTAGAGCCACTATAACCAAGACTTCAAGCAACAAAGCCAATATGCAAATTCAGCCATTCAGAACAAAGATAATCAAGATTTCAAGCCATCTAAAATAACATGCAAGCTCAAGAGTCTTAGCTACCTATCCCAAGAAAACTTCCAAAAATTCCTCAAGATACTTTGATTACCATCTCCCTCCCAACCTAAATCAAAGTGTAGCTCTCGTCCTCTAAATCAATTCTCCCTTATAGCTCATGACCAAATTTTGCCTCTAACCAAGGAATGCAACTCCATTTCTCTTGCCTTCTCTCTCTCTTTCTCCTTCCTTCTCTCTCTTTCTCTTGGTCTTACATGCAGAAGGAAAGTAAGGAGAAGATAATAATGGGGAGGATAAGGAGATAGTGGGGGACTTGGTGGGAAGTGCCGTCCAATATGGGAAAAGGGTCTTAGTGAAGGTATTTGAGTTAATGGAGAGAGGTAGAAACTTTTCTCTCTCTTTCCACTACTAACTTCGTATCTACAAGCATTTGTACTTTTAACTTAAACTTCATTTACCTTTACTAATTATGATCTATCTAAATTGGAAGATTTAAATTAAATTAAGATAACTTAAATAAATTAACTACCTGATTCTTAAATAAAAGTTTTGTATGATGATCCTTCTACTCCATATTTTATCATTCTATTATCTTTAAATAAATTAATCCTTTATTGAACCCCTTTTTAATTTAATTTTCTCATACCTAATGCTCTTACATAAGACCTCTCAATCATTTTTATTATGCCTAACTTTGTTTGTCCCCTAATTTTTATTATACATTCTTCTTGGCTAAATATTCTTCCTTTTTAATTAGTAAATTACCTAATTCCCTTCTTATTTTTCCTTATAATATTATCACTTTTCACTAATTTCATATGAATTAACTTTATAGGAAACTCCTTTAAAAATTCATTTTTTAAATTAATTTTTTTCTAAAACCCTCAATTAAATAATTAAGCTTAAGTTGTTTTTTTAATCTTTACATTAATTACCACTTAACAAATTTACTTAAACATTTTTATGAATTAATATTGACAGAACCAAGAGGGGGTGAATTGGTTCTTGGGGTTAAATTAATAGAAAATTCAAAATTTTAAATTTTAAAAAAATATAAATAATATAAGAGCTTGAAAAATAAAGAGATAAGGATAAGATAATTGCACAAATAGTTTCTCTTGGTTCAGCCACAATATGTGACCTATGTCCAGTTCCTAAGTAACTGTTTGGAATTTTTTTTCACTTCACATCGAGTTTTTGCTTACAAGGATAGCAACTAACCTTCTTTTACCTTAGACCAAAGCAGAGTATACCGGGATATTATTTCTTTCAAGGACACCACCAAAAGCCTTCCCCTATGTCAACCTGAAATAGAGTAATCTATATCAAAGGAAATTCTTAGAATGCTATACCCACACTTTTTTCCTTTCTCACTAGAACAATAAGACAATTCCTAATTTTAAATGCTCTTGTGAATGAGTTACAATTATTTTGAAACTCTCTCTTCTAAAGTAGATGAACAAGTAAAAAGTATTTGAATAGAATAACAGAGGATGACAAAAAATGAATAATTATCTCTTTTCTTCGATTCCAAATCTGTCTCGTTTTTCTTTGATGGATGTATTTTTATAAAGAAGACATTTCTTGACTTTTGCTAACCGTTGGAGAGAAGATTTGGCTTCACGAAGTAGTTGTTGATTTTCATGAAGTAGTTGCTAATTTTCTCTATTTTTATGTTCTGTAGGTAGCACATGAATTTTTGAACAATTGATCATTTACTCCCCGCATAAAGTATGTAATAAAGTCATGACATTGTTTTCTAAACATATATTCATCAGATAATCAATTGAATTATTTCTCATTAACTAGAATTAATTCTAGAATTATTTCCTTAATGAATCAAATCTCATATAAATAGAAATTGTATTTAATATCTTTAATCAACACATAGTCAATTCAAATATTCCAAATAATTCATATTCAATCAGCACATGTTCAAATCTTATATTTAATAATTCAAATCAAATCAGCATATATTCTAAATAATTTAAATTAAATTAGTACATATTCAAATCTTATATTTAATAATTCAAGTCAAATTAAATCATCAAATAATTCAAATGAGCACATTCAAATATTTGAAATTAATCTCATCAAATCAGCATATGTACAAAAAATTAAATCATCATCAAAACCGAAATTGACAAATATTTTTTCACCTATAACACCTTAAGAAGTTCAATAACAATAAAGCACTTGAACTCTTCAATTGACTTATCGCTAAGTTAACTAAAATTCTAAATTTTCCTGACCTAACTGTCAACGTATATATTTATTTTGTATTATAATTTTAAAGTATAGTCATTGAGATGTAATTACACATTCTATGGACGAGACTAGGAAGAAAGGACATTACATTCTTCAAACAATGTGTTATCCAAGTTGCATCCAACGTTTTTGTCTTTGTTTAGCTCAAAGTTTATTCCATGATCCATGTGGATTTCAATGTTCATAAAAAGACAAAAGGAAGCTACTAAATTGGTGTTCATGCTGTTTCTTTTTTTTTTTTTTTTAAAGGACGAAAGAAAATTGATGTTCAGAAAGTTGGATGAATCAACCAAATTTTGAACAAGTTGGAAAAAAAAAAAAGAAAATTTATATCTTCTTATGGATAGAAATCGCGGGGAAAACCGTCAAATTTAAGATTGTTATTTTCTACAATCAGGATATGTACTGTAGAAATTGTGAAAAATAAGATCAAAATAGAGATAATAGAATAGTAAAAACTAAAAATGGTAGACGACACAGTGGCTTAAATTTTTATTTGTTGAAGCAAAATAAAGAAGCTCATATGATCATAACATATTTGCATTGCTCTTACTTAATATATGAATGAAAATTCAGGAAAAAAGAAAAGTTAATAGTAATGGATGATAGCTATTTGTTATTTAATTTATTATTAGAATGATATATTTACCTAAAATCAAACTCAAGTCATGAGAAAGTATGAGTAAAAGGTGAGCCAACTCTCGTTGGCTATATTTCTTATCTTTGGAATTTAGTAATATGAAAAGAGCACAAGCACACAATTTTTTTTTTTTTAAAAAAAAGAGTAGTCCATGTAAGATTCACCAACTCGTTACTTTTCCTTCCTATGGGGTGTTTGGCAATTTTTAAAATTAATTTAAAATAATACAAGATAAAACTAGTTCTATACATTCATATAAAAATGAACTTACCCAAAATTAAACCCAGTTTAGTTGCACCAAAAACTTAGTTTAGTTCAAAATTTGTTTTAGTGTAAATATTGTTTGCCTTAAAATTAATTTAAATTTACTTGTGTCTTATAAAATAAAAATAATAAATTAAATAAAAAGAAATTGACAATAATTTTGATTTTATTAGATTAAGATAATTAATTTATGTTAAAGGTTCATGTCACAATATAAATTTTACAAAAAAGAGAAAAAGGGTAAAGAAAGAGAAAGAAAGTAAAGAAAAAGTTGGATAAAAAAAATTAACTTTGAATTGAATTTATTAAAAACTAACTTTACCTCAAATTATATTTATACAAGAACTAACTTTTTTAGACAATGATTAACCAAATACCCTATATTTAAAAATCAACCCTAATGCACTAACATGATCTGCATTATTAGATATACTTTTTTTTTGGGTTAATTATTAGATATACTTCTAAAATGTACAATGGTATATCCAAATTTTTACACAAATTTATATGTATATCTAAATAACTCTTATTTATTATTATTTATCTTTTTAAAATATTATACGTTTAGTATCATTCAAAACAAAATATAAAGGAAAACAAGATAAAATAAATCATCGTACATATGTTTTAAATTTTCACTTCTTCTATGTTTTTCTTATTTTATTTTATTATAGAAAAATGTTCCCAGAGCAATCTAAATAACAATAGAAAACTGCATGCAATATATGATGTAATGGTCAATTATGATTTGGTTACATTGGGTATAAATTTTAAATTAACTTTAAAATTATCACTCCTGATTAAAAAAGATTAGATTTATGAAACGATTCAAATGAATTTTATTTTATGAAAATATTCTTGATTTACAAAAAAAAACTTTAAAATTTTATATTATCATTTTACTATGTATAATATTATATTATATAAGAAATTTAATTATATTAAAAATATATAATTAAGACATTAAATATAAAATAATAGTATATAAATTTTTACATTAAATTAAAATTAAATCTAAAGTGTAAAGCATGACAGAGTTGGTCATGTAATATTTCTTTTATAAATAATGGCAATTAGTAAAATATTTTCACATCATCAAATCATTCATCACCAACTTTTTAAAAAAGTAAAAAAAAAAATCAAATTAAATACCCAAATAAAAAAGTTTTAGGTATATAATATAAGCTTTGATTTTTTATGTCATTGTCGGGTTTCTCGTGATTGTCATTCACTCCAAATCGGCATAGCCGTTAGCCACCACCTAACCCAACAACAAAAAAAAAACCAAAAATTTAAAAATAAATAAATAAATAAATGTTCTCAAATATTGAGAGGGGACTATGATCCGTCATGGCTCGCCACTGTACACAATCTTCCCTTCGACGTAAAGTCATTATTATATTATTATCTTCACGTCCAAACCAGGGATAACCGCACAAGCAACTTTTGAATGACAAAAATGCCCCTCCCATGCATTTCTATTCGGTATGATCCAGCAAAACGACGAGGTCAATCCCGTCCAAATGATGAAAGTTTCATGCCCCTATGGGCGTGGGCAGATTACAATCCTACGACGCTTGCGGCAAAGTGAACGACGTCGTCACCGCGACACTCGCGTGGTCCTTGCAACTCAGGGCCTCTATTATTCTCCACGACACCTTGCCGGAGCTCTTATTCACGACCAACTTCCCACCGGAATCCGTCGCCGGGAACATGGCCGTTGACGCATTCCGGCGAACTTGCCGGTTCTTCATATCGTTGAGCTCCATCTCCGGCGGAACCTTCACAGTCCCGAACATCAGGGAGTACCAGCGTGGCTTCGTTGCCTTCTTAACCGAACAATTCCTCTCAATTTCCGGCGCCGGCGAGACCACGGAGCTTGAAGACCGGTCAAGCCTCTGGTAATCCAAGGACCTGCTGTTCCTCATCATGAGGCGGCGAGAACTGCTGACACTGTTCGATCGAGTCACGGAGGACTGCAACTTGGAGAGAGACTCTGATCTTCGGCGATGAACGGGTGAATTGTTCGCTTCGACGGAGACAGTTTTGTGGGGTTCATCGGTGGTCGGAGATCGGTCCTTGTCTTTGTCTTTGAAGGGTACGAGTCTGCCGCAGAAGATGATGTCGTCGGCGGGGCACATGTCGGCGTTGGTGAAGCCGTTGATGAACTCGAACAATTCGGTGGCCGCCGGTAATGGTGGTCGGAGACTTTGCTCTGTTGAATTGTTAGAATCATTAATTACATGGGCATGATCGTCTTCCATGGTTGAAGGAAAGGGAAAGGAAGGTGCAAAGAAAAGAGAGAGAGAGAGAGAGAGAGAGAGAGAGTTTGGAAGCGTGGTTGTTTTAAGAGTGAAGAGAAGCAGCTGTCATATATGTGTGTGTGCGTGTGTGTGGAGAAGGAAGCAGAGTGAAAAGGCCAAAAACAGAGGAGGAGGGTGTGGGAGGATTATTAGTTTCTGTCAGAGTTTTCTTTTGTTTGGAGTATATGTGCAGCGATAATTGCTTTTGGGCTTATTTTCTAGCTGCTGTTGGTTTATTTGTCGATGGCTTCTAGATAGAAAGGAACCGAGACGATAGCGAAAGGCATCTAGTTTGTCGATGGCTTCTAGATAAAAGGCCCAAAACAGAGGAGAGGGAGCGGAATTGTCCATTGTGAACTTGTCCGTCCTAAGGGGCACTCATTTTTTTGGCCGTGGATTTTCTTGGCCAGGAATTGGATTTGTGGCACATGCTGCTGCTTGGTTCAGTGGGTTGGGTGTATTTGACTATTGCACTGTGCCATCGGCTGATAATTGAGTCAACTAATAAGATGTACTCTTAAAGGTTGACGGAACTAAAAAATTTATTTAATAGGAGGCAATTTTTATATCAATATATAAAATAAAATGAACGTTTCAAGTCTCATTCATGTTATGTTATTACCTTTTTATTTTTCATTCAATAAAGTTAAAGGATAGTAAGTAGGACTATTTTAGAGTGAACTTTTAAATAGTACTAATATAACACCTGTCCATCACAGACCAAAAAAAAAAATTACCTAGGAAGGATATCTAATTTGCAATAAACTAAAACAACAAATAAATAAAAAAGTATTATATTAATAATTTTTTAATATACAAAGAGAGTATCTTAAAAACAAAAATAAATAAATAAATAAAAAGTTGAAACGTTAAATTATGTATATAAATTTAATATAATTTTACATAAATTAAGAATTATGTTTAACTTTATAAAATATTTATATATGTAAATATTTATTTATATTAATCAATAATATATCAACTTTATTAAAATAAAGTTGTTATATTGCCACTGTAAGAAATCTAGAACAAATAAAAATTGTATTTCAGAGTTATTTAGAAATTTTCAAAAGAAGAAGCAAGAATTAAAACTATAATAATAATAATAATAATCATAATAATAAAAAGAACAGAAATTCAAAGCTGAAATCTTTTTTATTATGAAGGTGAACAAACACACTTGACTTTTCAGTTTCAAATTTTAAATTTATTTAATATAAAATAAAATTATTGAGAACTTGAGATCACAAACAAATATTCAAATGCCAGAAATTATAAAACCATGACGCACTAACTATCTTAAAGACAATAAATATATCACATGACCCACGTCAATATTACTTATCATAAGACTATTGTTTATTAAAGTCAAATATCAAATTTTTTATATGACAAAATTAAATTCTCCATAATAAAGTTAAATTACTATTCTTTTTTTAAATATTATAATAGATATTTTTTTTTTATATAAATGTTATATAGATAGACTATTCTTACTGAAATGAAAATCAAATTGTGTAATTAGATATTTTCAATTTGTATACTTGAAATATTGCATATATGTATCATTCCTTTCATTTTATTGACATAAAAATGATAGTTCAAATATTATTCAAAAAATAATTAGTTAGAAGGGTCAATTGTATATTGACTAATAAGATAATAATAAAATAAATATATAATAAGTAAGGTTCTGAAAACTGAACCGGTCGATGTACTGATTCAAGGTTTAATAGTCAAACTGTGGTTAGACCGGAATATAATTAAATATATATTTATATTTATATATAAATATATATATATATATATATATATATATATATATATATAATTATCTATATATGCTCTTCACCCCTTTCCCGTATTATGGCAATGATTTCCCTCTTCGATCCTTCCTCACTCTTTCTCACAAGTCCAACACCATCTCTTTCTTATGCTTTTCTTTTCCATAGTGCTATCAAAATTATTAATTTTTTTTTCTCTGGAGAGAGAGAGAGAGTGAAGCAACTTGTACTGCAAAAATGACAGCTAAAGATGCAGTCTTTTTCTCTAGAAAGGATGGTGGTGGTTTATCTGTTTTTTTAATTTTTTTTGATTTTTTTCTTTGATTTCAAAATTCAAATTTTGAAAGGGAAACAAAACTGCGTACACCCACCAACCAAAACAAAATTATCGCCACCCAAACTGCTACACTGTTCCTCTCTGCATCGCGTTTTCTCTCACCAACCAAAACTATTGCCATCCAAAAAATTTCAGCACCCCTTTTCTCACTTTCCCTCACTTCTTTAGCCTTTCTCGGCTGTTATTCATCGACCCATTCACACCCTCAAGCTCCTGGCAAAGGCTGAGAGACCCACCCACTCAACATCTCATTCCCACAAGCAAAGGCGTGAGCGAGCAAAACTTGATTCCAACCGTACATCCTCCTCTGTCATTGGAATCCGTGATAATTGAATTTTATCACACTTAATTGTTGCATTTGATTAATGATTTTAGGGCTGTTTAGTGTGTAATTAATGATTTTTGGTCTAAATTGGGCTTTGGGCTTTTAATTGGATTTAATTTATTTATTTTCGTGCTATTTTTTTAAATTTATACTGTTCCAGTATTTTGATCATAACTTTTGTTATAGGTATCCGATTAACCTCATTCTTGTTTCGTTTTGCAGATAACTCAAAGAGCTACAAATGGTATTAGATGCTTGAAGGCCAAATTCGGACAAGAAGGCAGTCAAAATTGGAGCCAAAGTCAGTCACGAAATTCTGGAGCTATGTTTAGTTAATTAGGCTTAACTTTGTAATTAGGATTCCAAATTACATGGGACCAAAGCCATTAGTTATGTTTTTATTTTGGGCCAGTTTTGGAGCCCTGACCCTATTAGTTTTAGGTTTAAATAGCATATTAGGGCAACATGAACAACAGCTTTTGATTTTTGGAGAAATTTCAGATCTACACCTCTTCTCTTTTCTCTCATCTTGTTCATCTTGTTCTTCTTTTTCTTTCCTTTTCGTTTTCTGTTTCTTCCCAACCATGGTAGGCTAACTTTCCATTCAATCAACCCATGAGTTGAGGATTTTGCTGTTGAATCCAGAGGACCCGTGCTCTCCATGAACTGAATTCGTTTTTCTTCCCCCTTTACTCGAATTGAGCAACACGATTGTGTACGTTGAATCCGAGCAGATGAGGTTTGTCCATAAGGTTTGTTTATGATTTCTGTATTTTGATCATCCAGGGGAAGGGATTAAATGTTAGATTTAATATTTAGGTTGATTAACCCAAGGGACTTAAAATCAAAACAGGTTGAAGTGAACACTGTGCGATGGCATGGGTGAACACGCCAAGAGTTTGATTAAATGCTAGGTGATTGTCTAGTAGAGAGGGTTCCTATATGAATGCAGGGATTCCGATTTGTTTAGGGTCAACCACGAGATTCAGTAATTCTTTGTCCAGTGACGGATGTCCTTGAAACCTCAATTCTGGGTTGGTTGATTGCTTTTAAATTGTTAATTTCGTTTTATCTCTTGCTTTAATTTTCTCTTGCTTTAATTTTAATCGAATTAAAACCCCCCCTGTTTATTGTTTTGTTTTTAATTGAGTGATTTAGTTCTATGCAAAAATCTTTGGGAGACGATTCAGGTTGTCCTATATTACAAATTTCTTTATAAGCCTGGTTAATTTGAGTGAGTTCGACAGTTCACGTCAATCCGCCATTAACTCCGTTCCTCTTTATTCATTCTAGGGTATGCGACGCGGGAGTCGGGACAAAGGCTGTGGTGCAAGGCCGACCAAGCACTGCTGCTAAGGCAACCAGTAATCGTACGGACCGGTGCCTGATTGACCGATTCAGCCGGTCTGAAACTGCTTCACTAGTTTTTGACCCTACCAGTTTTGAGAGATTGCCCGAACCGGTGAGGAGACTGATTTTCGGTCAGACTGGTTGAACCGGTAGGTCCGATCCGGTCCAGTTTTCTGAACTATAATAATAAGTAAAAAAAAATTTGAAATTGACGTGGGGGCCAACTAGCTTGAACGTGGATCCATTTTGAATTCTATTGAAATTACTCATTAATAAGTCATTTATAAATACTACAATATACTTTCGATCTTAACTTTTAAATGAGTAGCTTCTTTTCTTAAAAAAAAAAAGAAAAAAAAGTCCCTGCCGTCCCTCAGACTTTGAATGCGGTTGCCATCCGCGGGTTTCAATTAAAAATGCCAATTTAAACGCAACATTAACATCATTAAGCGGTGCTATTTTTTATTTTTCACTATTTGTTTCGATTTCAGTAATTTTCAGGCACCAGAATATGGTTTGTTGCATGTAATCGTCAGAGTAAAATATCCTCTCTAGTGAATGCTCATAGCAAATTAGATATTCACAACAAAATAGAGTACCAACACTAACCAAACAACGGTTTTTCTTTCCCTCTTGCTCTTCTTTGAACTACAAAGTTATTAGTGAGTATTATACAAAACGATGTCTGTGTAAAACATGGTAAGATTATAATTTATTTTTTAATACATGTTGCATGGTGAACATATAGTTACTCTCACTTGACACGTAATTACTTTCATATAAATTAATCATTCACATAAATTAATAATTTTTTTAGTACGAAATAATAGTTAGTTAGATTTACAATAAATTGATTATCATTCTTATATGATGCATGGATTAATACAATTTTAAATTATTTAAAGAATAATCAAAAATAATTTTAATTTTTTTAAAAAATAATTTTATTTAAATTGTGTTAATGTTTAGTGTACTTGAAAATAAATTTAAATGAGTGAAATATAATAATAGTAATTTCATTTATATCGTGTTATTATTTATAATACTTATCTTAAAATCATAAAAAAAATTTAGAAGAATAAGATGTGATAATAGTAATTTCATTTGAATTACATAATGTTTAATATACCTTATCTAATAACATTTATTAGACTTATGTCAATTTTACTATATATATATATATATATCAAGGTTCTGAAAACTGGACTGAACTGGCCAGTTCAACCGGTTGGATTGAGAACCTGTCCCCTCACCGGTTCGAGTAGCTTTCCAGAACCAGTGAGGTTAAAAACCGGTGAACCAATTTCAAACCGGGTGAATTGGTCAAATCGGTACCGGTCTGTACGGTTACCGGTTCTGAACTTTTTTTTTTTTTGAAATTCTGTAAGCGAAACGACATTATTTTGCTCCGAAGTTTACAGAAAAAAAAAAACAAGCGTGACGGTGTCGTTTTTGGCCGAAAGGGGTTGAAAACCCTTGGTAGCGCAAAATGGGTTTGCCTTCGCAGAATGCATCGCAGCCACTTCCGTCCCGTGTCGAGCATCCCAGCCATCCAATAATGTAATGTAATATGAATGATGTTGATGGAACATTCAATGACCCAACGATGATATTGGACTGGGGGTTGAAGTTGACGCAGAAGACGTAGTTGGTGTGGCCGTGGAGGGTCTTGATGAAGGAGCTGGTGGGGACGTCCCAGAGGCAGAAGAGTGTCTTGTCGTCGATGGCAAAGACGAGGAAGCGGGAGTCGGAGGAAAAGGCGAGGTCGGAGATGCCCTGGTCGTGGCCTTGGTACTCCTGCATCAAGGAGAGGGCGAGGCTCTTGAAGTCGGAGTTAGAGTCAGAGTTGGTGAAGCCGTAGGTGTGGTGGGTCTTGTCATCTATGTCAAATGTCTATTCAAGTTGAGAAGTTTGATTTGTGGTGAAAGTTGAAAGTTTGAAACTTGAAACACGTAAAAGTAATTTATGTTTTTTATTAAAAAGTAATTTTATAATAAGATTGATATTGTTTAGATAATATTAATAAAAATATTTTTAAATATTTAATTTGTTAATACATCAGAAAAAGCAAGAAACACAAAAAAAATATATTATATTTTTTTAATTTTTATTTATTTTATTAGTATATAAATATATATATATATATAAATGTATTTATATTTATATATAATATAAATATAAAGTTAATTATATTTTGGTTCGACTACAGTTCAACCATTGAATTTTGAATCAATACCTCAACCGGTTCAATAACCAATTCGATTTTCAGAATCTTGATATATATATATATATATATATATATATATATATATATATATATATATATATATATATATATATATATATATATATAAAGTTATTGTTGTTGTGCGTTGCACGGATTTATACATATTTTAAACTATTTAAAAGAGCATTTAAAACACTAATCCATATAAATTATGAAATTATGTATTCCATAATATAACAATCATAAAAAAAACATATTTACTAATTTTTTTTAGAAATTTAATACATTTACAAAAATTAACCAAAAATAACGTACACAATCAAATACATTATTTAAAAAAAAATGCAAACTTGCAGCTTGTCGTCGGCAATGGAAGAAGAAGAAGGCAAGGTTCCTGAACGGCGAAAGGAGGGAGGGATTCTGCCAACGGCAGTGGCAGAGATCCTCCTTGAAACCAAAACGGCGGTGGCAGTGTAGAGCTCCAGCAATGGAGGAAATGTGAGAGAAAATGAGGAGGAGGGAAGAAGAAGGAGTGTTTTGCGGTGGAGAATGAGGAGGAGGAGAGAAGAGGGAAGGAGAAAGGGGAGGGAGAAGAGGGAGGGGCTTTGTGCGTGTGGCAGAGCCCTAGTGAAAGTGCTAGTCCACATGGCACTATGGTTAACACCACCTGGACTGGCGCTATCAATCAACGTGGCACTAACCATTGGCGCTAAGCCCTGGTGACATTTAAAAAAAAAAAAATTCCCTCTTTGCCAACTTGTCAAAAACTAGCATGAAGGGTGAAATTGTTTCAAAACTACACTAAATTGGTATTTTGTTTCAAAAATTGACCTATTTGGGTCCAATTCCCTTCTTTTTTTTTTCCCCTCTGATTTTCTCTCGTGTGTGAACCTCCTCCTCTCTCTGCCTTTCTTGTTATATATCCTATTTTGGACTGTCTTTTACTCTATTAGTACCGGAGGAGCGGCTTCCAGAATGGGAAATATGTAGAAGGTATGATTAACTCAACCTCCTTTATCATTTCCTCCTTTTCTTGCTGGTTTACTTTTGCCAAGCACATTAGATGAGGTTAGCTTGCAGAGACGGGGGACACATTCTTCGGCTTTTAACTAAACCATGGATGTATTGGTTTGGTTGGGTTTATGAGTTGGGTCATGATTAAAGATGGATTATTGATCAAATTGGGCTTCAAGCTCTTGATCAAGATGAGTGGGTTGTGATCAAATTGGGCATTTAATCAAGACAAAATGGTGGATTGCATTTGCAATTTTTTTTTTTTTTCATTTTTTCCTACTTTTCATTTTTTCAATTTTTTTTCTTCTCTTTTTTCCTATTTTCTTATTCCATTTTTTTTTCATTTTTCATTTTTTTTTGAATTCAAATATTCTTTTTTCAAATAAAATGTTTTTGGATTCTTAGACAAAATGGGGTGTTCATAGTGAGATCATTTTCTGCTGCTGCTGAAGTATCAAGAGACCTTCTGTCTCTGAGTTGCAGTCTCTTTGGAACCCACATTACTTGGACTTCAAATTTTTGTAGAAGGTAACCAAAGTGAAGGATGATGGAATAAAGAATTTTTCATGATTAAGATTGGTGCATCAATCTTCACTCATTACAGACTACTTTAATAGCATCTGTAGATTCTTTCACTCCGTTTTATGCCCTATTATGCTTCCATGAGCTAGGAGCTATTAGAAAATTTTTAATGCTAATCATGGATGTTAAAATCTCATTTCAAAATTTAAAAACCTATGTCTTTACATTTTCAAAACTAAATTTTTTTTTTGTATGTCAGGTAAAATCTAAAATTCATAAAATCTTTACGATTTACATTTTAAAATTCTTAAAATCTCAATTTTATCTCATGATTTTATATTTTTACATTTGCAATGTAAATGTGTAATTTCTTTTACTAGTTTTAAGCATTTTAACATTCAATCTCATTTTATTCCTCCATCATTCTAAATTCTTCAATCAATCAAGTTTCAACTAATTTGTTCATTTTCTTTTAGATTCACCTATCTCTTTATGGAATTTTTATTATCACAAATTTCAACCCAATCAAGCTTCTCTCTTTTACTCTTTCTTAGTTTTAATGACGAAGATGATATAGAAACGGGAGACTTAGAGAATAAAAATGTTAGCATCTTTAAATTTATTAAATTTTCTTTTTGCATATTTTATAATATATTAAAATTAAGTTAATAAATTTGTTATTTTAATACTTAAATCTGAATTAGAATATTTATATATAATTACTTATGTGTATATATATTATTTTTAGATGATATTTTACATAAGGTATAAAATTTATGCTTTTATGTTTCATTTTTTCACTTTACTTTTACTAAATACTGCAACGTTTTTTAAGTGAGATATCGCTTTTAACAACCTTGTTGCTAATATAATGGTTATGCACCAGTTAATGAAGAAGAAGCCTCTCAACCTTCACTTCTTAATTTTGAACTTCATGGTAGTTGCTTTTCAAAATTCCAAGAAGACAACAAGTCTTCCTTGTGGGATGCATGATCAGGATCTTCAAGCATTTCAAGCTTGACCTTAGTCAAGAAGAATTAGAGAAAGAAAACCTTGCTTTTACAAAAAGAATCTCAGGACATAGGAGAAAAAGACATTGATCCCGAAGCCAAAACCAAGAGGACTAATGACTTTGCTCCTCAAGACAAAGGCAAAGAAGTTGCTATTGCAATAAAAGCTGAAAAAGAAAAGACAATGAAGAAAAGCAAGGTTATTGAGAAGTCTCCTGAAGTTGCTCAAGTAACTCCGTCACTTCAGAAGCTGCTCGAGTCGTTCGTGACCCTACTCAAGCCACTCCAGATCCTTCTCAACTATCTGGAGAGCCTGCTTATGTTATACCTGAACCTACTCACATTGAAGAAAGGCCTTCTCACCTTGAAAGAACTGATGTTGCATTGATGGAATAGCCACACGTTGACCTTGCTCAATAGATGTCATGCATAGATCCTTGGCGTTGCAATGATCATCTCTCAACTCTCACAACCAGGAAAACTGGATAAAGATGCTCCTCTTTACTCTCCTCAAACTTACCAATAGCTAGAAGAAGAAAAACAGCAAGAAGGAGAAGAAAAAAAGAATAAGAAAAACAAGATCAAGAAACTGAGAAAGAAAAAACAAATCACAGAAGATTCTAAATGCACCATCTATGTACTGAAGGCAAATGAAGAAGCTGAAGAAGAAAAGACACCAATTTCAACCCCAGTTACTAAATCTCAAAGGAGGAATTTACCCATTTTTGATCTCACTGCCCATAAGAAGACTAGACCAGACCTTGAAGGACAAGGGCATAATGAAGAAAGCACTCATACTGAAATGTTTGTGGATGCTAAAGATGGTACTGCTCAATTCTAGAACTTTCCTAACAAGCAATTTTCTCTCTCATCTTTTCTGAAGCAATTAGAGATGGAGAAAGTAATTTCAGTGAAAGAAGTTGTTCTCTTCCAAACATAAGATTTTACTAATCCTTGAGCAAAAGAAAAGAAAAATCAAAACGAACATCCAATGCAACTATCTAAAAAGCAAATACATGAAAACAACCTTGGGACAATTTGTATTGATATTGAGTTATTCGAAGATGTCCTCAAATATTATCTCATAATCTAGACTAAAGGTAAACACAGATATAATCTAAGCTTATGCTTCAACAATTAACGTAAATGTGGAATCTAGTATGTGTGTGTGTGTGTATGTAAGATCTCTCTACTATCATTGTATGCAATCCAGATAGGTTTATGCAATTTCAATCACAAATCAAGACTCAAATTTCATAAGTTTGCCTTTCATCTTTCTCTTCACTAATGCAAAACAACATAACTCAATTTGTGATCATGTGCCTATTCCGCACATCAAAAGCCCTTGTCAAAAAGATTCAAATTAGTGACTGTGCACCTAAATCACACATCACAAACTCTCATCCACACACATACCTATCTTCTTTCTTTCTTCTTCTTTTATGCCACCCCCAAACTTATTATCTTTTATACTTTTGGGTGGAATTAAACTTTTCTCAAAAGATAGCCTAAATAATCTCCTCAACATAGGATATTTGCTTCAAGAGAGAATCCAAATAAATTATAGAATATAAGACAACTCAAAATTAAGATTACATCACATAAACTTTCTCTTGATATGCACAAAAATCAAGCAAGAGACCAAGTGATCAAATATTGGAAGCCACAACCTACAATAGTGCACATAATTTAACACAAACTCATATCATACCTATGCTTTCAAAAAGTCTAGATAACTTACTAACTAAATCTCATCATTGGACTATAGGACAAAAAGCACCAACACAATTATATCAAGCTCTTTTTTTTTTTTAAAAAAAAAAAGGAACTACAAGAAACACAAGCAGACTCCAAAATGAAACTAACTAAAATGTAATAAAACAAACTAAATAAAACAAAAACAAAGACCTAAACATAACCAAATCAAAGAAAAGTTTTTCAATTCTTCTTCCGTTCTCAAACTTAAAATGACACATTGTCCCCAATGTGCATAAAAATAAAGGAAATAGAATTAGAAAACTCCCTTGAAAACTTGGATTGCTTCTCAAGAAGCACTTGATTTAAAGCCTTCAGCTTGACTTCTTCATCCTTTTTCATCTGGATTCCAGCAAATATGCTTTAATGATTTAAATATAATATTTTAATGCTTTGTTAAATAGTTTTTGCTAGTTTTGATCAAGCTTTCTAAGCTTAAAATCAGATATTTGCTTGTGTTTGCCAAGCTTTCAGTTAGCATGTTAATGAAGATCTTTTGGCCCAAATGTCCTAAATGTGTCACATTTCAATCATTTTGTATCCATGCATGAAGTGATTTAATTCTTTGGTGGTTGTGATTGGATCGTGTATTACTCAAATGGATCTTCATATGAATTCTTTTGAAAATTTTAACAAATCTCATTAATAGTATTTACATGAAAACAAAGAGATGTGCATCAAATGTATATTTTGCGTAATTAAGACAAAAGATCATTTTCTAAAAATGCTTTAAGGTGTGGACAAAGAGTTTTTAATTCAATCTCTAGAGTATGCTCTTATTTTCGTTAATCTCTGGAGTGACCATTTTAAAGGAGCTCAATTAAATCTTTGGAGACATCATCTTAAATTCAATTTGAGGAGCTTTTTCTTTGCATGGCTCTGTCTTTGATAATAGAATGTCCCTATTGCTCAGTATCTCTAACCCTGTATTGCTTGGTGTTTGCCTAAAGGTTTAATGTGTTATATTTAGATAATGATCAATAAAGGAATAAAAGATGTCTAATATTCTATATATATGTATTTAATGGATTACCTTGGATCATGCATGATTATATATTCTATCTTGTAATATTTCACATAAGAATCATGCAAATGAGTTTAAGTAGCATCACTTGTAAAATATATCCAATAATGCTTGATAATGTCCTAATTAACTAATACTGGATATGTTTCTATGTGAATCATACATGCATGATGCATATTCAAGTGTTATATATTTATGAATTATGCATATTAGGATATTGGATTATTCAGTTGGACTATCTATGATTTTTCAAGTTAATTATATCTTATATGATAGTTCAAATAGCAAGAGTGAGCACTGAATCAAGAAAGTGAAAGATCCTAATTATGCTCAACTCAAGAAGACAGAGAATGAAGATATGCACCTAGCATTTAGAAAACTTGAAGATTAGAAGCTTGAAATAAATCAAGAAGTCTATGGTCTCAAATGGTATATTTTTATTAGGTTTAGTCTCTTATGTAAATATAGAGGTTTTATAAGAAGAGAGCTTAAATAAGTTTTTCAATATTTAAAAATAGTTTTCAGTTGCCAAAATGCCCAACGAACATGTTTTGAAAAAGCAATCATAGTGGTATTTCAAATTCATGAAAAATAGCCAAGTTTAATTTGTTCTTTGGAAAACTAACAATTGGTCACTATTATGGTCATAACCTTAAAAATACTTTGAATTTAAATTTAAAACTAATTTCAAATGAAATTAGACTGAAAAATCTTTCCAATGATGGATCATTTGCTCAAATTCAATAAGAAATTAAAAAGTTATGGCATTTTAAAGGCTATATTGTATTCCTGAATTCCATAAAGAATCGGCAATTGATTATTGGCTTATATTTTAGAAAATGATGTGTTATAATCTATAATAATAAATAAACACTCATCTATTATTATAATTAAAAGTAAGAATATTTTTCAAATTTTTTTCACTCATGCAGTCTATATTTTTCGTTCATGTATTTGTTTCTTACAAATTTCATGTAAATACAAATTAAGAAAATTTAAAATTGATCAAATAAGATTAATCTACACAAATTATCTATATAAATTTGTATAAAAATTTGAGAAACAAATTATACAAATTTAATATTAATTTGCTTTTAAATTTGAGATATATACACTCAAATTTATAATTTTATATTTAATTACTTGATTTAACATTTAATTATATTTTAAATTTCATATTTAATTATATTTATTTGAATTCCTATTTTCATATAAAAAATTATATTTATTTCAATATATGAAAGAAGTCAAATTTATCTGTCTATTTTATAATAACTAAAAAAGTAAGAGTCTTTCTTAGAATTTCTTTTTTTGCTCATGCAATCTATTTTTTTTGCTTATACATTTTTTTCCTATAAATTTTATTTCAGACATAAATTAAGAAAATTTAAAATTAATTAAATAAAATTGATCTACACAAATTACTAACATAAATTAATATAATAATTTGAGAAACAAATCACATAAATTTAATATTAAGCTACATTTAAGTTTAAGATACATTCAAATGTTAAAATTCATATTTAATCATTCAATTTCATATTTAGTTATATTTATTTGAATTCCTATTTCCACGTCAGAAATATATATTTATTTAAATATATGAATGAAATCAAATTTATTTGTATATTATAATAACTAAAAATAAGATTCACTCATAAAATTTATTTTCCAACTCATCTATAATTAAAAGTAAGAGTCTCCGTACAGTCTATTTTTTTACTCATGCATTTGTTTTTCAAAAATTTCATGCAAACACAAATTAATGAAATTCAAAATTAATTAAATAAAATTAATCTAAATAAATTACTTGAATAAATTGTTGCAATAATTTAGGAAATAAATAATAAAACTTTAATATTAAATTGGTTTTAAATTTAACATTCTATACATTCAAAATTTTAATTTCATATTTAATTACTTTATTTTATATTTAATTATATTTATTTAAATATATGAAAGAAGTCAAATTTATCTACTATTATCTATTTTCTATTACTAGTGTCTTAAGTAGTACTGTCGTGCCTCTCAATCTACTTTTTTAACTTTTTTATATATAACTATTTTATAAATTAATTAATTATACTTTTTTTATAACTATAAATTAATTATTTAAATAAAAATAATTTTATGAAAACTTAAAGGGATGCCTCTTTGTATTTAAAACTAGTTGTAACTATAAAATATAATTATAAAAAAGAATATGTTTGTATTTATAATTTTACCCATTTTTACTTGTATTTAATTAGTTATCAATAATTTTTTTGAGAATTAAAAATTTGAGACCAAAGAGAGAATTCCTTTTATATATAGGATTTAGGTCCTCTAAAGTAAATATTCACTTTAAAGAGTAAAGTAAATATTTATAATAATTAATAAAAAAATCAACGATTGAGATCTTGATAATATATATATTCATATATAACAAACTATATAATTGTTAAAATCTACTTTTTTAATTTTCTCATCATTAGTTAATATTTTTTATTTTACTTTTTAAAGTGAACTTCTTACTTTAGAACCAAAACCTTATATACAATAGAATAGATATAGATGATAACTAAAAATAAGAGTCTCTAAAATTTCTTTTTTCACTCATGCAGTCTATTTTTCTGGCTGATGCATATGTTTCTTAAGAAAATTGATCTGCATAAATTAGTGTAATAATTTAAAAAATAAATCATACAAATTTAACATTAAAGTGCTTTAAAATTTCATATTCTATACACTCAAATTTTAAATTTCATATTTATTTACTTGATTTAACATTTAATTATATTTTAAATTTCTTATTTAATTATATTCATTTGAATATATAAAAGAAGTCATATTTTTCTATTATCTAATATAATAACTAAAAGTAAAAATTCTTCCAAAAATTTTTTCCTACTCTTGCACTCTATTTTCAATTCAAATGCATTTATTTCCTATAAATTTTACGTAAATACAAACTATAATAATTAAAAGTAAGGTCACTCCTAAAATTTCTTTTCATGCTCATATAATCTATTTTTCTTGCTCATATATTGCTTTGCTAATAAAAATGATCTACATAAACTAGTGTAATAATCTAGAAAATAAATCACACAAATTTAATATTAAGGTGTTTTTAAACTTGAGATTCTATGTATTTAAATTTTAAATTTCATATTTAATACCCGATTTAAAATTGAATTATATTTTAAATTTCATATTTAATTTATATTTACTTTAATATAAAAAAGTCAAATTTATCTATTATCTATTATAATAATTAAAAGTAAAAGTCTCTTTAAAATTCTTTTTTCTTGCTCTTGCATTCTATTTTTAATTTTAATGCATTTGTTTCCCACACATTTCATGTGGACACAACTTAAGGAAAATTAAAGTTGATCTATCAAAATTAATTAACGTAAATTACCTATATAAATTAATGTAATAATTTGATAAACAGATATATTATAATAACTAAAAGTAAAACTCTCTCCCAAAATTTTTTTTCAGCTCATGGATTTGTTTCCTATAAATTTAATGTAGACATAAATTAATAAAAATTAAAATTGATCAATCAAAATTGATTTACACAAATCTACTATCTATTATATTAATTAAAAGTAAAATTCTCTCAAAATTTTTTTCCTCTTATGCAGTTTAATTTTGCTACACATATATTTGTTTCCTACAAATTTCATACAAACACAAATTAAGAAAATTAAAATTGTTCAGTCAAAATTGATCTACACAATTCTATTATCTATTATATTAATTAAAAGTAAAAGTCTCTCTCAAAATTCATTTCCCGTTCTTGCAATCTATTTTTCCTACTTATGTATTTGTTTTCTATAAATTTCATACAGATACAAATTGAAAAAAAATTAAAATTGATCTATTATAATAATTAAAATCAAAAGTCTCTCTCAAAATTTTTTTCTTGCTCTTGCATTCTACTTTTTCTGCTCTTATATTTGTTTCTTGAAATTTTCATACAAATACAAATTAAGAAAAATTAAAATTGATCAATCAAAATTAATATACACAAATTATTATCTATTATAATAATTAAAAGTCAAATTTTCTTCCAAAATTTTTTTCCCATTCATGCATTTGTATTTTACAAATTTCATGTAGATAAAAATTAAAGAAAATTAAAATTAATTAATTAAAATTGATCTACACAAATATATTATACTAACTAAAGGTAATAGTCTCTCTTTTTTTTGCATTTATTTTTTACTAATTTCATTCGGACACAAATTTAAAAAAATTAAAATAAATTTAATTTTGACTTATTGTCATTATAAAGGTTTTTTTTACTGTATTATTCAATCACATATTAGCAAATGTTTGACCTTTTCGATAATTGTTAAATTAGTCAAATTTCTTAATCATTTGGTAACTTATGATTGAGTGATATACAGTATAAAACTTTTTACGCTAATAGTAAATCAAAACTAAACTTAATTAAAATTAATCAATCAAAATTTATCATACAAATTAGCTACATAAATTAGTGTAATAATTTGAAAAATAAATTACTTATTTATTATAATAATTAAAAGTAAGAGTCTGTTTCAAAAAAAAATTATTACTCATGCAGCCTTTTTTTTTCCACTTATGAATTTATTTTTTTATAAATTTCATGTAAATACAAATTAAGAAAAAATTACAATTGATCAATCGAGATTGATTGACACAAATCTATTATCTATTATACCAACTTAAAGTAAAAGTCACTCACAAAATTTTTTTTCCATTCATAAAATTTATTCTTTCCGCTCATGTATTTATTTTATGTAAAGTTCATACAAACACAAATTAAGGAAAATTAAAGTTGATCATTTTATTTTAAATATTTTTATTGTCTTTCTTCTTTTGGGTAATCATTACGATTTACTCCTCTCACCTCTCATAATAAAAATGTTCTTACCTAATACATTCCTTATTTATATGTATATGTATATGGAGAATGCTAACATCCTTGCATTGATTTTTATATTGGTGGATGTTAGCAAGCTTTACCTTTTTCATTTTGGATAGTAATATTTTATTTTTAAATTTTTAAAAACAAAAAATCTAGGGGTATTTAATATATTTTGTTAATCTCTTTTTTTCTTTTTTCTCAATACTTATTTCTTTCTTTTCTTTTTTATTAAGTTATTTTTTTATTTTTTTTCAACACATTGTCTCTCTTCTTTAATAAGTTAAGAAAAAAAAAAGAGAGATAATATTTGAGAAGAAAAAGAATAAGATATATTAATAAAATGTCATAAATAATTTTAAATTTTTTATTTTTAAAAATAAAAAATAGTACATTATTTTTCAAATGAAAATATGAAACTTGCTAACTTTAACCAATATAAAAATAAATGAGAACATGTTAGCAATCTCATACATATATATATGTACATGTGTATGTATATGTGTATATATATAGATATATATATATATATATATATATATATATATATATATATATATATATAGATATATATGTATGTATATGTATATATATGTGTGTGTGTGTGTGTGTGTGTGTGTATTTGGACCACCTGGCAGCTTATATGGAAATAGAGAATAGAAAAATAATAAAGAAAATAAATAAGAACTTAAAATAAAAAGTAAGATTAACACAAAATATATAAGTATTGAAAAGATATTATTATTTGAAAGAGATCGGAACTTACAGATGGATGTTGAAGAAGTTTACAAAAGAAAGAAACACACAAACACACACTTTTACAGAGAATTTAGAGAGAGAAAGAGATACTAAAATTTTTCTGATATCTTTCTAATACTAAGAGACCTCCTTATATAGAGAAGTATCGGAAGTTTAAGCATCTCCTAATAGTAACATGCATGATGCCTTTCGGCAACAATAATTACAACTTTTGATTTTATGAGCTTTGCTTTTTGAAAATCTAACAAGCAACTTTGGCTTCTGCATCAAAAGTAGTATGATGAAGAGCATCTTTTTCTTTTGTTCTGATCATCTTTTGCATATGGCTAAGTAGTGAGGAATCTTTACCGATAGTAGTCTACTTTTGGTTTGTCTTGAAAAAGTAGTCGAAAGTAATCTGCATGTGATTAAACAGTGCACCAAGAGTTCTTTTCTTTAATGATCTGATCTTGACTTTATTCGAATTGACACAAATTATTAATGCCAGAGCAGTCATCCTCATTAAGTGGCGTGTAGCTCTAGCTGGATCTAACTTCATCATTATCTTCTTGTTCTTGAGAGATGTGATATAGCACATCTTTTAGTTTTTTTTAAAACTCTTCTTTTGATGAGGATGAAGCCAATTCTGCCATAATTTTTTATTTTTCAGCTAAACAAAGAGCTTGAGATGAACGACCTGTCTTGAACTACTTTTGAGATATTTTAGATTTTTATTAAATCATTCATCTACTTTTGATCAAATAATAATTCACGATCAAATTTATTCTACCATTTAATCTTGATATTGCGTACTAGCCATCTAATGTCCACTTCTTTGTCTTGTTGGGCAATATCAAAGTCCTAAGTCATGATCCAACTGATATTCATTAATGCTATAAAGGATAGTAATCTGTATCCTGCATGAAAAGTGGTCTAATCCTTGAATTTGTAAAAAGAGGATATTGCATAATCAGGAAGGATCTGGACAGTAGGTCCAAAGTCATGAAACTATTTTATAAACCATTTTGGGAAATTTAGTGGAATTCTTTGTTTAAACCATATGAACTAGAAATGAGAATAAGGTTGGTAATAAAAAAGATTATACCAAATATTTATATAATCATGATAGTTATAATACTAAGGAGAGAATTGTTTTGAAAAAGATCGGAGAGTAAACATTTAAACAGGTTAATCTGAAGGAGAATAAACTTTGAGAATCTTAATTTTTGAAAATAAGATTTTTAATGAGTCATTTTTATCTAGGGTATGAGTCAATTCTATAGAGTCTGTGTCAACAATGATGAATTCATAAAAGAGTCGATTCTTTTGAAGATCTTGAGGAGGATAATGCCAAGAGAGGGGGAAATCTTTTGAGCCATTTGCCTAGGAGTAGAGTTATTTTGAACCCAATCTGGCTCAATAATCATAATGGGTAAGTAGTTTTATTTTTCATGATACAATTGAGATTATGGTAGAGAATTTTGAGTAAAGGGTAAAGCAGGTCTTGATGAAGAAGAATGAGTTAAAGAGGTGAATTTATTTGAAACAAGTGTTAGGCTTAAAGAGGGATGTATTGAACTTGGACTTTGTTGAACAGTTTGTAGAAAACTTTTTGAACTTGATTCTTGAACATTATTAGCCCTCAGGGGAGAGCCATATTGATTTTTTGATACTGATTTACTCTTTGTATTCATGCAATCTCAGTGGGAGGTTCCTGTTTCTTTCCCTGCAAAAATTTTCTTATAAGAAAATCAAGTAAATAATTATGTTTTTCTTTTATATGAACAATATCAAAATCAAAACAGGATAATAAAGCTTGTCATCTTGCAAATATAATAAAGCATCAGGATCTGGAATATCTAAATATGGAAGTTTTTTTACTAATTACTTTATTGTAATAATGGACTCAGTCATAGAACTATCCCATAAAGAAGGATTTTTTCTAAGTCTTTTATATAATGGAGCACATATAATTTTTATATTAGGAATAAAGTATGATACGTAATTGACACATCCTAAAAATATTTGTAATTGAGTTTTGTCTCTTATTTCATCAGGCAATTTATTCACAAATTTTATTGATTTAGTAATGGGAGTAATCATTCCTTGATAAATTTCAAATCCTAAAAATCTAATTTTTGTTTGGAAAAATTTCATCTTTCTTGCAAATACTACAAGACCATTTTCTTTGATAATATTCAGAAATTGTTCTAAATGTGATATGTGTTGAGTTATTGAGTTTGAAAATCTAATAAGTCATCTACATATATGATAGTGAATTTTGTATAGGGATTTAGAATATTATTCATAATGTTTTGAAATTCATTAGGGGCATTCTTGAGGCCTTGTGGATAACATTCTACTTGTAATGACTAAAGGGTACTATAAAAGTAGTTTTGTATTGATATTTTTCTTTTACTTAAATATGATAATATTCATATTTCAAATCAAATTTAGAGAAAATTAATGCATTATGAACTCTTTTAATTAAATCTCTTTTATTGAAAATTGGATATCTTATCTATTTTAATATTTTATTTAAAGGTTTATAATTAATTACGAATTTTGGCGCACCTCTTTCTAATTCTGATGAATTCATGACATAAATATAAAATGCAGAACATCTCCATGGAGATTTGCTAGGCCTAATTAGTCCTTTATCTAAATATTATTGAGTTTCTTTTTTATAATATTTTAAATATTATTGATTCATTTGAATTGGTCTAACTCTTGTTAGAATATCTTTTTCATTAAAATGATCTTTATAAGGTAGTATTATAGTATATTGTTTTGTTGACCAAAAAGTATTAGGGACTTCACTACAAATTACTTTTTCAAATCTTTGATGAGTCTTTTGTATTATTTCTTTAATTTGAGAATTTTGTAATTGTTGTTCTATCCGTTGATATTGAATTTCTTTATTTAACATTTTTAAATGTTTTTATTTATTTTCAAGTAAATTTATTTTTGATATTAATGAGTCTTGTACCATATTTAATTCTTTTATTTGAGAGGACTTGAGAAATTCAAAATGAACTTCAGTTCCTAAAGCTGTTGATACTAATCCTTGATTACTAACCCTAAAGGAGTATAATAAAGTTAAGAAATGGAGTTCCTAATATTACTTGTTCTGAAATATTTTTGACCATTAAAAATGAGATTTTATAACATATTTTATTTTTACAAATTTTTACATTTGATAATTTATAAGTAATCATTAATTTTGATCCATTAACACTGCTCAATGATTCTTTAATTTTTTTCGTAATATTTTGTTAGAATTAATCATTCTCTAATATATTTATGTTTGCTCCAGAGTGTACTAGAGCAATTGATTGAAATCTTTTTTCTTTAATTACTAATTCTATTGGATACTACCATTTGTGAACTATGATTTGGCTTAATAAATTTATATACGAATCTTGATCTGAGGATGAAACTTCTATTTGTTTTACTTTTTTGATTTGTGATGAAATTATTTGATTTCCTTGTAATGTTAAAAATTTAAATTCTAATTCAATATCTTTTTATTTTAGTTGATTTATCTCTTGCTTTAAATTTTTTATTTATTGTTGTAAGTCTTGCAAGGTTATGGCTTCTTTTTCGACGGTTTTGAATTTTGCTAAAATATTTTTTATTTTTATTTTTTCTATATAATCTTTCTTATTTTCTTCTTCGTCTAATAGGGTTTTTAGTTGTTGTAAAAATTCTTGTTTTAAACTAGAGTCTTGCATTTTTTCTATCATTGAGATTAATGCTGAGGCTTGGTCTTTTGTTATTATGTTTTTAGATTTAGGGTTTATACATTCTAAACAATTGCAAGGTTCTGGCCCTAAGCATTCTTCTTCTATATTATTATTTTCACTATTAGATTCTTCTTGAATATTATAAATTACTTCTAATTCTTGATTAGAATCTTTTTCGGTTTCTGATGTTGAAGAATATTGATCATTAATTAGAATATTGATTAATCTTTTTTTCTAATTGTTCTCCAAAATTTAATTCTCTAATTTTTTGCTTCATCCTACACCTTTCTTATAATGTCTGAATTGTCCACATTTGTAACAGACTATATTGTTTTTTGATGTTTTATAATTTTTAGATGTCTTGAGTTTTATGTTAGGTGACTGGGTTTTCTTTTGAATTTTTTTTCTGTAAAAGTCTTGACAATTTTTTTTTGAGGTTTTGATTTAATTCTTTTAGAAAGGACTTTAATTCCTTCGATTCTAAATTATTGACAAAATATTCTTAATTTTTTTCTACTTTCTCTTGACTCATTTCTAAGCTTAGTTTGTATTTTGAAGTCGATACAAATTTGTAATCCTGTTTCTATAATATAACTAGAGATTTGACCAAAAGTTAATGAATTATAAGGTATTGATCCGTTAAATTGTTGAGATATATGTGTTTTGACCTTTTCGGCAAATAACTTGGGAAGTCTGGCAAGAAACCGTTCGTTCTAGTAATCCGCTACGCCGTCTGGTCTTATACATAATTTTGACAAAAACATATCTTTATACTACCTATAATCAGACATAGATGGATAATAAAGATTTGCTAATTGATCTCTTACTCTTACTTGAAGTTTTATTAGGTCTCCTATGAAATGTTTGGTAGTAGTGTATAATAAGGCTGTCACTATATCTTGTTCTATTTGTCCACTAGGTTCTTATTTTACAACATTTAATATTGTATCTTTTTCGATAGAGAGGAGGATGTTATCCCACCATCCTTTTAGTAGACCGGTGAATCCTATTGCCAATAAGGTTATAATTTTCTTATTAGAGTTTTCTCTAATTTTGAAGGTTGTGGCTGCTGTAGTCATTTATTATATTGTATCTAATATTTGTTAGTCACTTGTTCCATCGATATTCCATTTTATAATGGATTTGCCAAGGTACAAACTATTTAAAGTTTGATCTTTATTTGTATTAGACATCAAGAAAAGTAGGTCTTGGATAATAGTTTCTTATAGTAGGTAATGAGACTCTACTAAATTTCATTTTATTTACTTATGATCCTAATAGTTCTTCTTCTATTTGATCTAATTTTGTTAAAGTATTTATTTTTGATCTACTTCCTAAAGATAAATGTTCTAATTTTCTTTTAATTTCTTCTAAGGCATTATCGGTCTTATTTCTTAAAGTAATTGAGCTTAATTCATTTTCTGGAATATTAATAATTTTATATATTATTCTGGTAGGGTCTAAATTATTGTTTAAATTTTTAGAATCTTCCAATTCCTTTATATTTTGATTTTCTATTCTCTGGAGATGTTGAGACATAGTATTTAATATTTTATTAGAATAATTTAATTACTAATGAACTTTTTGGATATCGTGTTTTTCTAGAGTTTTGTTTGTGAAATTCTGAAGAACTGTTTTGAAGGGACTAGCCTCTATTTCTATTCCTTCTTTTGTAGGAATTTTTATAGTTTCTAATGGTAGGTATGTGCCTTCTATAATCTCATCATTGATGGTTTTTCAAGGTGTTGAAGTCTTGTTAGTAACCGCTATTTTGTTTTTTTTTATATATGAATTTGATATTTTGTTATTGACGCAGTACATTTTGAACTAGGTGAATAAGTACATATTGAAGTTTCTCTCCCTCAGGAAAGAAAAAAATTCTTGTAACAAAAAGAAGTTTGTTCTTTACTAAAGGTTAAAAAATACCAATTTCGTTTTTGAAGATTATGAGGAGCTTCAAAATTTGCTCTAATTCATAGTTTATCTATCTCAAAGTGCTTGTCTATTGTAAGTATGTTAATAACTTGTGATCTAGCTAGAGAGTATTGAGGAGAGTCTGATTATTGAGTTTATTGATTTAAAGGTTGTGGGATGTTAGGTTGCAAGTTTACTCCTATAAGATTTACGTTAATAGTAGATCCATATATAAAAGTTGTAGAAGGTTGACGAGTTGAAGTAGTGGATTGATTTTCTTCTATTCTTTGAGAATTTGATCGCATCATTTCTATTATAAAATTTTCTCCTTCTTGAACTATAGACTTAATTTTTGTGTTTTGAATTTTTGGGACTGTCATAATTTCTTCAGGTAACTAGTTTTTAGGCATCCTAGAAATTACTTCCTGATGATTCAATCTTTTGAGAGTGGTTATTGAAGCTTTTCTTAGGTTTGCCTCCATTACAATTGTTTCATTTTTTAATGAGGATTTTAATGCTTTAAAATTATAATCAATAGTAGTCATTTTATAATGAATTCTATAAATAATTGAAATATTTTCTATTACTCCTTCAAATATTCCTTCAGGTATAGTAATTTGTATCATGTATGAAAAGAGGTTTGATCATTGAATTTGTAATAGGAGCATACTGCATAATCAGGAAGGATTTGGATAGTAGGTCCAAAGTAATGAAACCATTTTATAAACTATTTTGGAAAATTTAGTAGAATTTCTCGTTTGAATTATATGAACCATGAATGAGAATAAGATTGGTAATTAAAAAGATTATACCAAGCATTTTATATAATCATGATAGTTAAATACTGAGGAGAGAATTGTTTTGAAAAAGATTAGAGGGTAAACATTTGAGCAGGTCAATTTGAAAGAGAATATACTTTGAGAATCTTGATTTTTGAAAATAAGATTTTTAATGAGTCCTTTTTATATAGGGTATGAGTCAATCCTATAGAGTCTGTGTCAACAAGGATGAATTCATGAAAGAGTCAATTCGTTTGAAGATCTTGAGGAGAATAATGCCAAGAGAGAGGAAAAATCTTTTGAGCTATTTGCTTAGAAGTAGAGTTATTTTGAACCCAATATAGCTTAATAATCATAATGGATAAGCAGTCTTATTTTTCACGATACAATTGAGATTCGGGTAGAGGATTTTGAGTAGAGGGTAAAGCAGGTCTTAATGAAGAAGAAGAGGTTAAAGGGGTGAATTTATTTGAAATAGGTATTGGGCTTAAAGAAGAACGTATTGAACTTATACTCTGTTGAACAGTTTGTAGAAAACTTTTTGAATTTGATTCTTGAACATTACCAGCCCTTAGGGAAAAGCCATATTGATCTTTTGATACTGGTTTACTCTTTGCATTCATGGAATCTCAGTGGAAGATTCCTGTTTCTTTCCCTGCAAAAATTCTCTTATAAAAAAAATAGGTAAATAATTGTGTTTTTCTTTTATATAAACAATATCAAAATCAAAACAGGATAATAAAGCTTGCCATATTGCAAAAATATGTTTAGAGACTAGGTTTTGAATATCTTTTTATAAAACACTTGGTGCGACTTTGCAATCAATTCTTAATAGAAATTTTTTGTTGAATAAATCATCTTAAAATTTTGTAATACAAAGTACTATAGATAAAATTTCTTTTTTAACAGTATTATATTTTAGTTGAGCTAATTACCAAATACCTGAGTAATACCTAATGACTTGTTCTTTCGATGAGTCTTTATGGATTTGCTTTAATATTCCTTCATATCTTAATTCAGAAGCATCTGTTTCTACTAGTAAGGAAGCATCAGCATCTAGAATACCTAAATATGCAAGTTTTTTGACTAATTGCTTTATTGTAAAAATGGACTCTATCATAGAACTATTTCATAAAAGATGATTTTTTTCTAAGTCTTTTATATAATGGAGCACAGATAATTCTTATATTAGGAATAAAGTCTGATACGTAATTAATACACATACTAAAAATCTTTATAATTGAGTTTTGTCTCTTATTTCATTAGGAAATTTATTCGCAAATTCTATTGATCTAGTAATGGAGGTAATCATTCCTTGATAAATTTCAAATCTAAAAATCTAATTTTTGTTTGGAAAAGTTCCATCTTTCTTGCGGATACTACATAACAATTTTCTTTGATAATATTAAGAAATTATTCTAAATGTGATATGTGTTGAGTTATTGAGTTTGAAAATACTCTAGATATACGATAGTGAATTTTGTATAAGGATTTAGAATATTATTCATAATATTTTGAAATTCACTAGGAGTATTCTTGAGGCCTTGTTGCATAACATTCCACTCATAATGACCAAAGGATACTACAAAAGCAGTTTTGTATCGATCTTTTTCTTTTACTTGAATATGATAATATTCAGATTTCATATCAAATTTAGAGAAAATTAATGCATTATAAACTCTTTTAATTAAATCTCTTTTATCAGGAATTATATATCTTATCCATTTTAATACTTTATTTAAAGTTTTGTAATTAATTACCAATCTTAGCGCACTTCTTTCTAATTCTGATGAATTCATGACATAAAATGCGGTACAACTCCATGGAGACTTGTTGGACCTAATTAGTCATTTATATAATATTCTTGATTCATTTGAATTGGTCTAACTCTTATTAGAATATCTTTTCATTAAAATGATCTTCATAAGGTAGTGTTATAGTATATTATTTTCTTGACTAAAAAGCATTATGGACTTCGCTACAAATTTCTTTTTTAAATGTTTGATGAGTCTTTTGTATTATTTCTTTAATTTGAGAATTTTGTAATTGTTGTTCTATCCGTTAATATTGAATTTCTTTATTTAACATTTTTAAATATTTTTGTTTATTTTCAAGTAAATTTATTTTTTATATTAATGAGTCTCGTACTAGATTTAATTCTTTTATTTGAGGGGGTTTTAGAAATTCAAAATGAACTTCAGTTCCTAAAGCTGTTGATACTAATCCTTAATTACTAACTGTAAAAGGGTATAATAAAGTTAAGAATGAAGTTTCCTAATATTACTTGTTCTGAAATATTTTTTATCATTAAAAATGAGGTTTTATAATAGATTTTATTTTTATAAATTTTTACATTTGATAATTTATAAGTAATTATTAATTTTGCTCCATTAACACTGCTTCATGATTCTTTAGTTTTTTCATAATATTTTGTTGAAATTAATCCTTCTCTAATACAGTTCATGTTTGCTTCGGAGTCTAGTAGAGTAATTAATTGAAATCTTTCTTTTTTAACTACTAATTCTTTTGGACACTACCATTTGTAAACTATGATTTGGCTTAATAAATTTATATACGAATCTTGATCTAAGGATGAAACTTCTATTTATTTTGCTTTTTGGGTTTGTGATGAAATTATTTGATTTCCTTGTAACATTAAAAATTTGATTTCTAATTCAATATCTTTTTATTTTAGTTGATTTACCTCTTGCTTTAAATTTTTTATTTCTTGTTGTAAGTCTTGTAAGGTTATGGCCTCTTTTTCGACGGTTTTGAATTTTGCTAAGACATTTTTCATTTTTATTTTTTCTATATAATCTTTTCTATTTTTTTCTTCATCTAATAAGGTTTTTAATTGTTGTAAAAAATTTTATTTTAAACTAGAGTCTTATATTTTTTCTATTATTGAGATTAATGTTGAAGCTTGATCTTTTGTTATTACGTTTTTAGATTTAGGGTTTATACATTTTGAATAATCGCAAGGCGTTGGCTCTAAGCATTCTTCTTCTGTATTACTATTTTCACGATCAGATTATTCTTAAATATTATATATTACTTCTAATTATTGATTAGAATCTTCATCAGTTTCTAATACTGAAGAATATTGATCGTTAATTAGAATATTGATTAATTCTTTTTCTAATTGTTTTTCTAAATTTAATTCTCTAATTTTTTTCGTCATCCTACAATCTTTCTTATAATGTCCGAGTTGCCCACATTTGTAACAGACTATATTATTTTTTGATCTTTTATAATTTTTAGATGTCTTGGGTTTTATGTTAGGTGACTGGTTTTTCTTTTGAATTTTCTTTTTCTTTGTAAAAGTCTTGATAATTTTTTGAGGTTTTGATTCAATTCTTTTAGAAAGGGCTTTAATTTCTTCGATTTAAAATTATTGACAAAATGTTCCTAATTCTTTTCTACTTTCTCTTGACTCATTTCTAAGCTTAGTTTGTAATTTAAAGTCAGTACAAATTTGTAATCCTATTTCTATAACATAACTAGAGATTTGACCAAAGGTTAATGAATTATAAGGTGTTGATCCATTAAATTGTTGAGCTATATGTGTTTTGACTTTTTTCGGCAAATAACTTAGGATGTTTGGCAAGAAATCATTCTTTCTAGTAATCTACTGTGCCGTCTGGTATTAGACATAATTTTGACAAAACATATCTTTATACCACCAATAATCAGACATAGATAGGCAATAAAAATTTACTAATTGATCTCCTACTCTTGCTTGAAATTTTATTGGGTCTCCTATGAAATGTTTAGTAATAGTATATAATAAGGTTATTACTGCATCTTGTTCTATTTGTCCACTAGATTCTTGTTTTACAACATTTAATATTATTTCTCTTTCGATAGGAAGGAGGGTGTTGTCCCACTATCCTTTTAGTTGACCGATGAATCCTATTCCTAATAAGGTTGTAATTTTCTTGTTAGAATTTCTTCTAGTTTTGAAAGCTGTGGTTGCTATAGTCATTTGTTGTATTGTATATAATATTTGTTGATCACTTGCTCCATCGATATTCCATTCTACAATGGATTTGCCAGAGTACGAACAATCTACACAGTTTGATTTTTTTCGTATTGGACATTAGGAAAAGTAGGTCTTGGATAATAATTTCTTATAGTAGGTAATAGGGGCTCTGCTAAATTTCATTTTCTATAATTGTGATCCTAATAATTCTTCTTTTATTTGATTTAATTTTGTTAAAGTATTTATTTTTGACGTACTTTCTAATGATAAATGTTCTAATTTTCTTTTAATTTCTCTAAGGCGTTATCGATCTTATTTCCTAAAGTAATTGAGCTTAATCCTTTTTCTGAAACATTAATAATTTGATATATTGGTCTGGTAGGGTCTAAATTATTGTTTAAATTTTTAGAATCTACTGTTCATATTTTGATTTTCTATTTTCTAGAGGTGTTGAGATATAGTATTTAACATTTAATTAGAATAATTTAATTACCGATGAACCTTTTGGATATCGTGTTTTTCTAGAGTTTTGTTTATAGAATTCTGAGGAATTGTTTTGAAGGGACTAGTCTCTATTTCTATTCCTTCTTTTGTATGAATTTTTATAAGGAGCTTCAAAATCTGCTCTAATCCATGGTTTATCTATCTCAAAGGGTTTATCTATTGTAAGCATATTAATAACTTGTGATCTCGTTGGAGAGTATTGAGGAGAGTCTGATTATTGTGTTTCTTGATATAAAGGTAGGGAAATGTTAGGTTAAAAGTTTACTCCTGTAAGATCTACATTAGTAGTAGATTCATTTACATAAGCTCTTGAAGGTTGACGAGTTGAACTAGTGGATTGATTTTCTTCTATTTTTTGAGAATTTGATCGCATTATTTTTATCCTAAGATTTTCTCCTTCTTGAACTATAGACTTAATTTTTGTATTTTGAATTTTTGAGACTTTCATAATTTCTTCTAGTAATCAGTTTTTAGGCATCCTAGAAATTACTTTATGATGATTCAATCTTTTGAGAGTGGTTATTGAAGCCTTCCATTATAATAGTTTCATTTTTTAATGAAGATTTTAATGCTTTAAAATTATAATAAGTAGTAGTAATATTTTAATGAATTTTATAAATAATTAAAATATTTTCTATTACTCCTTCAAATATTCCTTCAGGTATTTTGACATTTAATATTAAGGATTTTGGTGTATAAGGATTTTTTAATACCATTGAGAAATTCATATAACAGTTGAAAAATACAGGTCCATCATGTATATTTGATTCTAATATTTCTATTATTGAATTGTTTGGTTTTAAGAGTCTAGTGTCTCTTAATAAAATTATTATAGGGATATTGACTCCTAATCTACTAAGAGCTTTTACTGTTACTTGAATTAATCCTATATGAATGTATTTGAATCCATCTTTAACATGTTAATCTAATAAATCTTCGTTTCATAAATGTATTATTTCATGTAATTTGTTCATATTATGAGAAGATTCTATTATCTGAACTACATCTCTTGGCTTAAAATTAAATATATTATGTTTGTATATTTCTTTATGTTTGACTTCGAGTATTGACTAATTTTGTAACTTATTCTTTATTTCTGCTATTACTAACTCTTGGTTTTATATTTGATCTTGATCTATAGACTGAGAAGAAGAAGAAGAAGAAGACGAAGCTAACGCTATCTTATTATTTCTACATCTATTGAGGTTACTAAGTGATCTTACTAGCTTAGCCATAATTAATCTTGATTAATTATATTATCAAGCTTATTGGGATCACAGTGTTATCGGTTCGAGATCACCCTATTTTTTACAAATCTTGCCTATTTCCTGGTTGACCAATGCACCGTTCACTACTACTTAGACAATAACTTAATCTACCTACTAATGCTAAGTCTATTAACACTTTTAATCTTGATTAATTATAACTAAACAGAGTCTCTAAGAGGTTCTGATACCATTTGGACACCCTGGCAACTCATATAAAATAGAAAATAAAAAATAATAAAGAAAATAAATAAGAACTTAAAACATAAAGTAAGATTAACACAAAATATATAAGTATTAAAAAGATATTATTATTTGAAAAAGATCGAAACTTACATAAGGATGTTGAAGAAGTTTACAAAAGAAAGAAACACACAACACTCTTTTTACAGAGAATTTAGAGAGAGAAAGAAATATTAAAATTTTTTCGATACCTTCCGAAGACTAAGAGACCTTCTTATATGGAGAAGTCTCGAAAGTAAATAGTAACATTAATGATGCCTTTCGACAACAATAATTACAACTTTTGATTTTATGAGCTTTGCTTTTTGAAAATCTAACAAGCAACTTTGGCTTTTACAACGAAAGTAGATTGATGAAGATCACTTTTGCTTTTGTTCTGATCATCTTTTGCATGTGGTTGAACAGTGAAGAATCTTTACCAACAACAGTTTACTTTTGGTCTATCTTGAAAAAGTAGTTGAAAGTAATCTGCATGTGATTAAACAGTGTACCAAGAGTTCTTTTCTTTAATGATCTGGTCTTGACTTTATTCGAATTGAGACAAATTATTGATGCTAAAACAGTCGTCGTCTTCATTGAGTGGCGTGTAACTCTGGTTAGATCTAACTTCATCATTATCTTCTTGCTCTTGAAAAGTGTGAGATAACACATCTTTTAATTTTTTCGATAACTCTTCTTTTAATGAGGATGAAGTCAATTCTGCCATAATTTTTTTTTCAGTTAAAAAAGAAACTTTAGATGAAATGACTTGTTTTGAACTACTTTTAAAATATTTTAGATTTTTATTAAACCATTCTTGCAACTTTTGATCAAATAATAATTCACGATCAAATTTATTTCACCATTTGCATATATGTGTGTGTGTCTATATACATGCACATATGTGTATACATGCACATATGTGTATACACATATGTGCATGTATATAGACACACACACACACACATATGTGTATATACACATATGTGTGTATATATATATATATATATATATATATACACACACACACACACACACACACATTTATTTTTAAATTTTTTTTTAATACCAAATTTTATTTTTGTTTTAATATTATTAAATTTTTTGTTCACGAAATGTTCCTACATATTTTAATATTATAAAAGTATAAATAATTTATATATTGATTATTGAAAAAAAATTCTAATGTCAAGACATATTTAAAATGAATTAATCTAAAACTTTTTATAATAGGAAGTCAAATTAATATTTTATTGTATACAAAAGAATCAATTTTTGTCACCAAAAAATCATATTTTATCACCAAAAAAATTCATATTTTACTAATAAATATATTATTAATTTTTTTTACATATCATTGTATTAATTGCATTAATAATTTTAATGCAAATTTCATTAGCATTTTTTTGCATATCACCTTATTAATTACTTTTTTATTTTTATATTATTATTATCTTTTTACATATCATGATTTGATTGATTGCCGATCAAACGTTGATGAGTTATTTTTTTTTATTGAAATCAATTTGAAATGAGTTAATATATATTTTAAAGGGTTTTAATATTTAAATATTATAATATTATAAATAAATATTATATAATATTACGAATTAATTATATCTTTATTTATTTTTCATAACAAATTCACCTTGAATTGTGCATGGGTACAAATGTAGTTAAAATAAAAGAAAGAGTATACAAATTTATGGAAAAATAAAAATTATTGTCTTTCTAAATAATTAGTGTAACAAATTTTGAAATTATTAAATGTCAAATTTTTTACATAATTTTTCAATGGAATTACTAACATTCTCCTGTTGATTTTTACGTTAGTAGATGTTAGTAAACTCTATTTTTTATTTAAACAATAGAATCTTATTTTTTATTTTTAAAAATAAAATTATAAAAATATTTAAGACATTTTATTAATTTTTCTTTTTTTTTAATAATTATTTATTTCTTACTTTTTTTCTTAACTTATTATTTTTTTTAAACTCACTCTATCTTCTTTAAAAAGTTCACAGAAAAGAGGAAGAGAAAGATTAATAAAATATTTTAAATGCTCTTAAAATTTTTTATTTTTTAAAAATAAATAAAGTTAGTACATTATTATCCAAATGAAAATGTGTAGCTTGCTAAGCAAAAATCAGTCAGAGAATGTTAGTTATCCCCTTTTTCAATTATAAAAATTTTGTAATGGGAATTGATCAAAATTAATTTTTTTCGATTTAATTATCTCTTGTTTAGGTATTATAAGAGACTTATTTGGATAAGTTTAAAATTTTATATATATATATATTTTAAGTAGAATTGTTTTAAGAAAAAATAATTTGTATTTAAATTAAACATTTGGGAAGTACTTTAAATAACAGAAGAAGTTTTAAGTTAAATAAAAAATAATAAAAATATTTTATTTATATCAAAATTAATAAAAAATATATTTATATGTAAAATATAATGAATTATGATACATAAAATATAATTAAATAAATTAACAAATTAACGACAATAAAATTTTTAAGTATTTCTTGGCCATGAGATCATGAAAAATAAAATATGAGATAATAAAAATATTTAATCGTATACTCAAAGATTTAACATGTTATTAATATTGTTTTATTTTATTTTCTCTAAATATTATGATCATTAATGTTAAACATTAGTTTGGGGTATTTTAACATAATAGTTGCAAATTGTGTTGTTTAGAATGTAAATTATAAAACTAATGAAATGATGTAAATTTTAATAAAGATAAAAAATATTTTTGTTAGAATATCATTAGCTTTTAAAAAAAGTGATAAATATTTTTCTTTTAACTTTCATCCAAACACATTTAAAAATTATAAAATTATGAAAATTTCTTCAGTACCCATCTATAAAGATGGCCACCGGTGCCTTGCTTATAATTGGTTTATATATTAAAATTTATATATAATTATCCTTATAATAATTACTGGTAACCGAATGTATCAGTATAGCATATATAAGTTTCGTAATTATAGATTTATCCATAACATTTTTTTATCTTTCAAAAAGAGCCCAACTTGAAGCGGGACCATTTTATTGTTTCCTTGGCACGTCACAACATATTGACTTTTATGAAGGTGGAATAAGTGGGAGGCTGCCCAGTTCAACTTCTAAGAACTTTGTGATTTTATTATTTAAAAGTCTAATTTTCATATATAATCCTTATACAATAGTAATAGTGTTCTGTATTTAAAAAATAATAAAAAGAATATTTATTTAATTTAGTTATTTTAATTTCTTTTAAAATTTAAAATTACAAAAACTTAAATAATATAAAGATTTAAAAAATAATAAATTTAATAAATATATGAGGATCAATATACCCGTTATCTTGATATTGAGATTTGGTCATCAAATTGAAATAAAATTTGGCTAATCAATTATAAGAAGAATTCAAATTAAAAAATAAATTATGTTATCTTCTCTTTGAAATAAGAATTTATCTAATTTTAAATGTGATTTTATTTAAAGAGATAAACAATTAAAAAGAGGAAGACAATTAACAGAGAGGCGGAATTGCACATTCAATACACAGAGACACAAGGAGAGCACTTGAGACATCAAAGGGACTTTTAGAATATAATCCGGTGAATTTTGGGCATTTTTAAATGTATGAAATTTTTTTCCATGACTCATCCGATAACTTCAGTCTGATTACAAGTGTAAGACTCTCCACCTACTGGCTTAAAACTTGTTTTTTATGCTGATGTTTGCAAACATTATATTTTGTTCAGTATTTTATATTTTATTTTATTTTATTTTTAATGAGGTTAAAAAAATATTTTATTTTTTATCTTACCAATTAATTTAATAAAAATAATTTTAAAAATGTTATTATAATTTCTTAAAAATAATAACAATTAATAAAATAATAAAAATAAATAAAGGCCCAATTCAAATCAAAGATTAGGAAGAGTTAATTTTTAATATGGGAGCTTGAGTTTTAGATTAGATCTGCTTCTACCTAGATTAGTCAGGAACTAGGCCTATTTAAAGAAGGGGCAATCAAGAGAGGGAGAAAAAGAACATATAATTTGTGGGCAATAAGATAAAGAAACCTTCATCGGTTTGCTTTCAAGTTTCAAGTGCGGGTAAATTTCAATGTTTTTTTTTTTCAAGTTCCTTTCCATAAGTATTTTCAATTCAAACTCTTTCATGCAGCTACCATGCCATGTACCATCACCTGCACATACGAATCCATAATCATTCATGTCACCATAAGATAACTCCCTTTTGATTCCTAGAGATGTCCACTACCAATCTTTGTAATACTTTAATGTAACTTCGCTGTGATATTTGAAACCAGGAAACTACATTACTTTAAATCATTCACTGTCATATTAGAGTATGATGTAATTTAAAAATTCACAATGGGCAAGTTTCTCACTGTTGAAGAAATTTACTTTGATATTAGTTGTTGACAACGAGTTTGTAAAGGATTCTGAAGTTTTCAAACCAATCTACAACATGAACACAGCCATGAAGCTTTGTTAATAAATCAGAATTTTTGAGAATAACAGAAAATTTCAGACCATAAAGACAACATAGACATATTAATTGTTCAAATGCATCTAGGTAAACAAAGTAAAAAAACAAAAAATGTGAACACAGAGCATGAAGACAGCATAGACATATTAATTGATAAAAATGCATCTGGGTAAACAAAGTAAAAAAAACAAAATATGTGAGTACAAATAAATATGAAGAACATAAAGTACCTCCAAGTTCCAACTATTTAATGTCTCCTGCAAGTGCAAAATCATCTATACAATGCCTGGACCCATAAATCAAAATAATCAGAATGTAGCCAATATTGCAATATAGATTGTTTCTAGCTGACTCTAAGGTCAGAAAAGAAATCGAAGTAATCATAAAATAATCGAACAATTTCCAATAAGTAATTTTCAATTCTAAGTCTATGTATAGTAGCATAACTTTTAACCCACACAATGGCTTGTCTATTTCTTTTTCTGCAAAATAAAAGGCATAAATCTACAATAGAACTTAAAAAGGGACTAGGTGTATCATTACATGTTTCATCTACTCAATGAATATGCAAAGCCCTTAAATTTAAACCCATTATACGAGCAGGAGTAGTGGAGCTTTGTCACTAGTGGTAAATGGTACATGGGGCAGTCAATAGTGATATTTCCCAGTGACTAAATTGCATAGAGGAAAGCTAATAAAGAAAGTTAGGTGGAAATTTGGGACAAAAAACAAAACAGGACAATAGAATAGCCATCTCTGACTTGTTTCATATTCTGCGGAGTGTAGATCATGCTTTCATGTAAGTACTTCTATTTCCTTTTGAATCATGTAATTACGTTGCGTTCATGAACAATCCCGGCATTAACATGCTATCTGCATCATTGTCATATAATGGGTTTAAGTTTCACAGTTGGACAATTCCCCACCAAAACAACGCCCCCCCCCCAATGAAAAGAAAAACAGACACTTGCTGTTGGTCTCTATTCTACTGCATTTATCTTCATCAGCAAGTGCCATTTCTCTAATATCTAGCAACTTGATATCTCCTCTTTATCCTAATTCCAATAACACTAATTCAATAGAAAACAAACATTATTAACCTGACCTCTAATCACAATTGTCATGCTACCGAAATTGACCATAAAACCGTCAAAAATCGATCACGGTTGCGCAGTATCACCGGATCGCCGCGAGAATCGCGATTCTGGCATGATTTCGGCGGCAACACAACGGTGACAACAAAGTAAAAACAACCACAAAAAAAAACCTAGGATTTAACGCCCTCACCTCACTCAATTGGCCCCATTAGGAGGTTGTTGCTGATCGGCCTTGGTTCGAACTCTTCCCGGTGGGTTCGATAAATGTTGATGATCACAAAATACCAGAATGGTAAAAACAAGCAAAAAAGGGAATTACCTCATACGCCGTCTTCAGCTTCAACCGAATCAAAACGCTGAAAGTTGGATAGGAAGAATTTGAAAATTAGCTTCTGAAATTGTTTGACGCAAATGTGGAAGAAGGAAATTTTGAGGACTTCCGTCGTCGATACGTATCTGAAGGAAATAACCTCACAGGACAATTACATATATTCTTTGGGTTATTGTGTAAATATAAAAAATCTAAGATATAAACTACAAATATTAATAAAAATGGAAGAACTGGCTATCAGGTAATATATTATAAAAAAAAGGCTAACCAATAGTAGAACGACACATAAGATGGGTACTGGCACCCTGCTAAAATGAATGGGTTCTGCAGAAACTCCCTAAAATTTATTTATCAAAAAAATTGTAGAATTATTTTTAAAAACAAATATATATATTTGTTTTTAAAAAATAAATGTATTCACCCACTTATTAGCATATTCATAGTGGAATTTTGCATTATTCCCGCAAAATTATCAGATCGCCGACCGTCCTGAACTGGTTGTATTTTCCAAGAGCAGAGATGGCAGCGGAAGGCACATGCGAGCGGCTGCAGCGGGCGCTATGGGAGTGCCACCGTCGGGTTCCGTCGGGCCCGGGTCGTGACTCGGCGTGCCGCCACCTTAACCATGCCCTGGCCAAGTGCCTCGTTTCTTTGGCCTGCCCTCAGGAATCCGAGGATGTGCGGACCCTCTGCTCCAGCGCCGGCACCGCTCTCAAGCGCTCTCAGTGCCAACAGGCTCAGCTTTCTCTCTCCCTCTGCCTCTCTTCTCATCAGCAAAACTAGCAACCATCATTAAACCCCCAAAAATCCCTAACCTTTATGGAATTTAATTTACTGATTTTTTTGGGTGTGATTTTCTGTACCAAAGAAAAAAAAATGAGCTTTTAGATAATCCATAATAGATCAGCTCCAAGTTTCTTTTTCACTGTTTAACACATCAATAAGCATATCTTTTTTTTTCTTTTTTCTTTTTTCATTAGTTTATTGCCTGAGCTTTTCTTTCATTTACCAGAGCAGAGAGTTTAATATAAGTTTTATTTGATGCACATAAATTAAACATAGAGTTGTTACAGCGCGAACTGCACACAGGTGCATGTATGATTCTATTTGAATTTGAAATGGCTCTAGTTAAATATATGCATATGCAAACAAAGTTATTCAGGGCTGTCTAGGAAGTGATGTTGATCGTGATCCTTGGATTCATGTTTTCAATTTTGATTGGTTGAGACAAAAGAGGAGTTTGTGTGTGTAATCACAGAAAGATCCTCTTCTACACCCATCTTTCTGGGCAATCAAACTGAGTGTGGAGGTCTATCTGATGGAAAATGTGGTTGTGCAATCTGCTATAATAAGCAATTCTGTCAGATGCAAATGATCATGCTATTTGGAAGCTATATTGAGGTAGATAAATAAACGCCAAAAGATCAAATTGTAGGTACAATTGTCAAGACCTAAGAAGCATTAAGATTACACAGATACTGCAAAAAATTGGATCTTTGCTAGCTCTGAAGACTCAAAAAGTCATCACTGAAAATGGTACTTATGTGATGACATTTAGAGGTCATTACTGAACCTTAGTTTTCATTTACTTCAAGTCGTCACAGAAGAGGGGCAAACGAAAATGGGATTTAGTTACCACTTTTGTAGGTCATCAATAAAATTGACTTTTTGTGACGAATTTTGTTATAACAAAAGCCTGTTTTTGTGACGGCTAATGTTATTAGTTACACAAGAGTATGTTTCGTTTAAGAAAAAACAGTAAAACCCAGCATTTTGTTCTCTGGTTCCCAAAACTGCACCATCCAAAAATGCAGACTCTTACCGTTTGTCTTACTCTCAACCCCTTGTTCCTCTTGCTCTAACATTATCCCATTTGTCTCACCAGTTCTCCCCCTGTACCTTTGCACCATACTTGCAAGGTCCAAATCCTCACACCATTCTGCTTGCTGGTTCCGTCTTTGCATCACTCTGCTTGCTGGTTTCTACTGCAGCTGCCAATAAGACTGCGAGGTATGAAATGCATTTGGGGTTTTGATTCTTACAGTTATATATATATTTTTTAAATTAATTTGGTTAAAAGTCTTGGTGTTGATGTTGAGTTATTCAATTTACATGGGGTTTTGGCTATGTGCCCAATTATTCAATTTCCTTGGTGTTTCTGTTTTTGCCTGTTTTGTTGGTTCACGCACATGCATATCTGTTGAGATTAATAATGAGTGTGTTGCTGTGTTTGGATTAGATTTTGCAAACTTGATTTTGAATGAACTTGATTTTTCTCAGAAGTGGGTTTGTAGTGACGTGATTTGTATTTGGAAACTTTTATTTGAAAAGTGATTTTCACATAATGAATGTTATTTGGATAGTGTTGTTCTAAATCACTTTTGAATATGTAATTACTAAAAAGGATATGAGTTTCATATTGCTTTGTCTTACTTTGCTTCATTTTATTATTTTTCTGGTATACCTTAACAACTGGCATAAAGGTTGTTATAATATATTTTTTTTTACTTCTGTGATATTTGGAAATTAATAATAAAAAAATATGGAAGATATAATTAATAATATAAAATTATTGATTTTATGTAGTTGGAAAGTTGAGTTTGCAATAAAAAACCAATTATTGATTTAATAAATTATTCAAAGTCAAAGGCCAACAGTTGAAGACACAAACTGCTTGAAGGTGAGGTGCAGAAGGGTAAACTTGGAGATGACCGTTGGTAGAGAATATACTTTACCATAAGTTGCGAACACTATTGCAGAAGAAAGTGTGACTCACTTTGGACCAGCATTTAGGGATGGAAGCAAGTTTGAGATAATAGGGGTGGTTTCAGCATGAAACCAAACAAGCATGTCACTTGGCAACTTTGCAACAGTCCTTTTGGCCCACCCAAACATGCACTTAATTGTTAGATTTTTACTTACAATGTTAGAACACCAATCCCCAATATAGTCAACCGGTTTAACAAGAAATAAGAACAAGAACTCTAATTTGAGAGACACTGAAATGTACAAAGCCACAATGCTCTAGTATTGTCTTTGAACGTTTCCAACTTAAAAATTGAATAGCATTTGTAAGGTTTTTCCTTATAATTTTATAATGTTTAACATTTTCTTTGGTATCTTAGATCTTAGAGTCAGATTTACCATATAACACAAATGTGCTCTAATGATCAAAATCGTTTGACCAGTTTATCGCCACTGATATAAGGTTCTGTCCCGGAAAGGATAGCAGACGTCGGACACTTCTCCATAGCTGTATGGTCTGCTACACTCTCAGAATTTGGTATCATGTTGTGAGAATGGGACTGTGGCAAAGTGGTTAACAAGAAGAAACATATGGTGATTATGGTTGTAAAAAGTGAGGGGATAAGATGATCCATTCTTACGTGCAAGAGGCCTTGGAATTAATGGTACTGATATATCATAATGATAGAACTGGACCAGAATTCTCGTTAATTGAAGGAAAAATTACAGAATGAATTCTCCTTTCTGCTCTGCTATCAACAAGATATCAGAACAGTAGGGGAGAATGGAGAATTATAGGTGCAGAAGGAAAAAAAAATGTTACAGAAACTATCCCAGGCAGTTCGAGAGGCCTGAGTCTCTCCTCTAGTTCTTCTCCTTTCTGTTCGCCCTGTTCTTGTGCTCTTCTGTCTTTAAATAAGCGTGGGCAGCCAAGTCACGTTTCCCCGTCCTTCCCGTAATTCATGTGAATGCTGCTTAACAACATTTTGGAGGGAAATCGGTTAGTTACGGGACACCCTGCTGAGTGCATGGGTTTGTTTTCCTATTCTTCTTAAACCTCTTCCTGACATACACCTTCTGCTCACGTGGGTTTGTATCAATACTCCCCCCCAAAAGTCTCATCTTGTCCTCAAGGTGAAAACTGGGAAATTGTTCTTGAATATGGGACATAGATTCCTACGAACTTTCAAAGTCGGGCAAGTCCCTCCATTGGATAAGGACTTCCTGTGCTCTAGCGGCATTAGTGCGCATGTCCACCACAGTAGCCGGTTGTACTTGAAGCTCCAAGTCTTCTGGCAGAAAAGGGGGTAATGGTTGGCTAGTGGCAACCGGGGAAATGGATTTCTTAAGGAGGGAAACATGAAATGTAGGGTGTATGGGACTACCCTTTGGTAGTTTGAGCGTATACGCCACCTGTCCCACACGAGCTAGGACCTCATAAGGGCCATAATATCGGGGACTAAGTTTCTGATTGAGCCTTTGAGCTAAGGAGCGAAGTTTGTAAGGTTGTACTTTAAGGAAGACCAGGTTACCCGGTTGGTAAACCACTTCCCTGCGGTGCTTGTCTGCCTGCAGTTTCATGCGGTTTTGAGCCTTTACCAAATTGTCTTTGAGTTCTGCGAGCATGTGATCACGGTCTGTTAGGAGCTTATTAACTTCATCAACTGGGGAGGGGTGTGTGGTGCCCTTAAGTAATATCGGGGGGTCAGTACCATACAATGCCTTGAAAGTGGTGAGCTTGGTAGCACTGCTGTGTAGTTGGTGTTGTACCATAATTCTGCCCAATTTAGCCACTTAGGCCATTGTTTAGGTTTAGTGCCCGTAAGACATCTCAAGTAGGTCTCCAAGCATCGGTTGACCACTTCTGTTTGGCCATCAGATTGTGGGGATGGTAGGCTGATGTGAACTTCAGCGTGGTCCCCATTTGGTGGAATAATTCGGTCCAAAAGTTGCTGAGGAAAACCCTGTCCCTATCAGTGACAATGGAAGATGGTAGCCCATGTAATTTGACAATCTCTTTAATGAAAAGATCAGCTGCTTCTTTGGCTGTATAGGGGTGACATAATGCAATGAAATGGGCATACATGGTGAATCGGTCTACTACTACCAAGATGGTGTCCACCCCTTGAGTTTTAGGCAGGCCACCAATAAAGTCCATTGAGATATCAGACCAGACCTGGCTGGGAACCGGCAGTGGTTGCAATAATTCGGCTGGTGACAAGGTCTGGTATTTATTACATTGGCAGACTTCACTGGAAGCTACATACCGCTGTATATCTTTCTTCATGCCTTCCCAGTATACAAGAGCTGACACTCGTTCAAAGGTGCGGAAAAAACCAGAGTGCCCCCCTATTGCGAAGTCATGAAATTCCTTGAGAATTATAGGGATGGTGGATGAAGATTTAGGTATCACTAGTCGGCCTTCGTACAGCAGTTTGCTGCCTTTAATTTGATATCCAGGATAAGTATTAGGCTGCAGTAAAGTCTTTTGCATAATCCGACATAACTTTGGGTCAGCTTGTACTTCATCTGTTAGGTTGTCCAAGCCATGAAATTGGACTGTGGATATGGCCGAGTACTGCAACCTGCGAGAAAGAGCACCAGCGGCCTTATTTTCTGTCCCTGGCTTATAGTGGATCTCAAAATCAAAGCCAATGAGCTTGGAGATCCACTTGTGCTGTTCTTCCCCTAGGAGTCTTTGATCTGTGAGAAATTTCAAACTTTTCTGATCAGTGTGGATGATGAAATGCCATCCCATCAAATAGTGTTGCCATTTTTGGACTGCCAATACAACTGCCATGAGTTCTTGTTCATATATGGACTTAGCTTGAGCCCGCTCTGATAGTCCCTGGCTTATGTAGGCAACAGGTCTACCCTCCTACATCAACATTGTTCCAATTCCTTTGCTGGATGCATCCGTCTCCACCGTAAAAGATTTAGAAAAATCAGGAACCGCTAGTACAGGTAAGCTAATCATGGTAGATTTAAGCTGTTCGAAGGCTAGTTGGGCCTCCATTCCCCACGAAAAATTATCCTTTTTGAGGAGGTTTGTTAGGGGCCTAGCAATCTTCCCGTAATCCTTGACGAATTTTCTGTAATAACCCGTGAGGCCAAGGAACCCCCTAAGGCTCTTGACGTCAGAAGGGTTCGGCCATGTTTGCATGGCTTCTATTTTAGTAGGGTCGGCAGCTACCCCATCTTTAGAAATAAGGTGACCCAAATACTCCAGCTGAGGACGTCTGCATGCACATTTTTTCTTATTCACCAATAGCTGCTGTTCCTGTAGTTACTGTAATACCAATTGGAGGTGTTCTAAGTGGGATGACTTGTCCCTGCTATAGACCAGAATGTCATCAAAGAAAACCAATGCGAATTTCCTCAGAAAAGGCCTCAATACTTTATTCATCAGAGATTGAAAGGTGGAGGGGGCATTAGATAACCCAAATGGCATAATTAAAATTCATAGTGCCCGGAGTGGGTTCTAAAAGCTGTTTTTGGGATGTCCTCCTTCCTCATTCTGATTTGGTGGTAACCAGATTTCAAATCTAGCTTAGAGAATACCTCTGCTCCACCTAATTCATCTAGCAGCTCATCTATGACAGGAATAGGGAATTTGTGCGGTATTGTGACTTTGTTTAGAGCTCGATAGTCGACACAAAATCGCCATCCTCCGTCCTTCTTCTTAACTAGAATAACCGGGTTGGAATATGGGTTATTACTTGGCCTGATTATTCCAGTTCTAAGCATTTCATCCACAATTTTCTCCAATTCATTTTTCTGGTAATGAGGATACTTTTATGGTCTTAAATTCGGGATTTAAGCTCCCTCCTTCAAGTTGATGGTGTGGTCATGGCCTCTTTCAGGCGGAAGCCCCTGGGGGTCGAGAAAATAGTCCTTCAAAAGTGGATAGCAGTGCCTGTAACTTTTCCCAAGGGGGGCTGGCTTGCTCGCCGTCAGCAGTTACCTCCTTGTATTCCACCAAGTAGCCTTCTCCTTCATCTTGTAAGGCTTTGATCATTGCTTTCATGGAAGTAGGAGATTTACAGAGGGATGGTTCTCCTCTAATGACCACTTGTTCTTGCGCCACCTCGATTTTTAGTGTAAGATCCTTGAAATTTGCCCGTATCTCCCCTAGCCCTTCCAGCCAGTCCATACCCAACACCACTTCCGCTCCCCCAAGTTCAAAACAAATAGAAGTCCTGGATAATCTGAATTCCCTGCATCTGTAGCTTGACACCCTTACAAACCCTTTTGCTTCTCACCTTGTGCCCGTCTCCAACCTCGACTAATTACTCTGGAGTGTCCGAGATGGGAAGATCAAGTTCCTTGACAACTCCCTTGGCTATGAAGTTGTTTGAAGCTCCATAGTCTACAAGGATCACCACCCTCTTTCCTCCTATGTCTCCCCAAAGTTTGAGGGATTTTTTTGATGTCATTCCCATTATGCTTTGCATAGATAATTGGAATGACTTATCTTCTTCCATAGCTACCTCCAGTTCCCGCCCTTTCGGCTCGTCTTCCTCTTCAGGTGGATTTTCAATTATCAACAGGTGGAACTGCTTGTTCTTACACACATGCTCTGGACCAAATTTTCTCGTCACACTAGAAGCAAAGGCCTTTCTTCATTTTGTCTTGATATTCAGCATCAGACAACCTCCTGGAACCTCCTCTTCTAGCATTTCCTAGGTTGCTCTCCCTTGTGACACCATCTTTAGAGCTAACTGAGATAGCTCCGGATCCTCCTCTATTCCCCTCCGTGTTAAACCTCCCTCCTAAATCTACTGTGGTGGTTTTAGGGGGTTGAGCTGGTTTGTAATTCTAGCTTGGCCCCTTCCTTCTTATAGGACTCCCTTTCCTACATGCCCAGTTCTTTTCTTCAATCAGTAAAGCTTGATCTATCAGATCAATTAAAGAATTCAATATGTGAAGTTTGAGCTTTGCCCGAATTTCCTCCTTAAGGCCATTGAGAAATACTCCTCTCAGCACCTCTTCATCCGTGTGTCTAAGTAGTCCGGCGATCATCTCAAAGTTTTTCCTGAATTTTGCCACCGTTCCGGTCTGTTTGAGTCCTAACAGAATTTCAAAAGGGTTTCCCGCCATTGCAGGCTAAAACCGTCGGAGGACAGCTTCTCTAAATTTGGACCACGCTATCTCTGCTGCTCGAGCCTCCCACCATTGATACCAGTTAAGCGCTCTCCCTTCAAGCGCCAGTATCACTGCCTGGACCTTCTCCCTCACAGATAGGGAGTTGATGATGAAATACCTCTCTACCCGATTGAGTCAGCCATAAGCCTCATCCCCTGAAAAATTTGGTAACTCCATACGCTGAAGTCTCTCATCTGGATGCAAGCCTCTGGGTGTGCCAAATGTCCTCTCCGTATCTCCTTCTTCGTCCAAGTTCATCTCCGGCCTACTTAGTGAATTTTTCGGAGTTTTTCCTCTGATCAGCCTCATCAGCTCCTGCTGCATCATGTCGTTCTGTCTATCTCGGAGCTCCCTAGGTTGCCACTCCTCGTGTGCCTCTTTTCTCATCTGAGCAAACTGTTCTCTCAGATCATCTACTGAATTCATCCCGTGCTCCAGGGCCTCCAGTCTGGCCTCCATCCTGGTGTTTACCATGACACAGCTCCCGGATCGGGAACTCTGATACCAGTTGATAGAACTGGACCAGAATCCTCGTTAATTGAAGGAAAAATTACAGAATGAATTCTCCTTTCTGCTTTGGCATCAACAAGATATTAGAACAGTAGGGGAGAATGGAGAATTATAGGTGCAGAAGGAAAAAAAAGATGTTACAGAAACTATCCCAGGCAATTCGAGAGGCCTGAGTCTCTCCTCTAGTTCTTCTCCTTTCTGTTCGCCCTCTTCTTGTGCTCTTCTATCTTTAAATAAGCATGGGCAGCCAAGTCACGTTTCCCCTTCCTTCCCGTAACTCACGTGAATGCTGCTTAACAACATTGTAGAGGGAAATCAGTTAGTTATGGGACACCTTGCTGAGTGCATGGGTTTGTTTCCCTATTCTTCTTAAACCTCTTCCTAACATACACCTTCTGCTCACGTGGGTTTGTATCACATAATTCTATAGCATTGCTTTTTGACCTTCTCTTGAGGTTAAGGAGGTCATCTTAATTGAATAGAAATGGTAAATATTCAGGGATAAATTTCTGCATTTCTTCTTGCCTTTGCTTTACTATGGTGTTTGGTTAATGGCTATTTTAATGTGGTTTTTCTATATGATATGAAGTGGCTATTTTAAATTTCTACATTTTGAGGATTTTGATATCACTTAGCTTGTTCTGTGAACCATTAAAAAATTTCTTTCTGATTCAAAATCTATTCTCCAAAAAAGTCAAACAGGATCTAGAGCTTCAGTCATTTGAATAAGGTCAATGAGGATGAGGGCAATAAAAATAGGACCACTGCATAAGTAGCTAGATTCAGTATCTTCAGAGTTCAATTATTTACTCACACACTTGACAGCTTTGTAGTTTTTATATATATGTATATTTTCACCACCTTACATCATCAGACACAGTAAAGCAAGCAAATTAAAGCAAGATCACTAGCTAACTAAGCTAAACATTTGGAATTGGGTCCAGCTTTGGCATTACATTACATTTTCATGGCAGGTATTTGTTATCTCCATCTATACATTGCATTACACGCCTTTATTTATTCCTATGCTTTTCCACCTTTGTTTGTGTTGATTGATATGCTGTGCCATCACATGATTCTGCAATCATTCTCCATGATTGCAGAGCACATGATTCTGCAATCATTCTCCATAATTGCAGATCCGATTTTTGCAATCATTCTCCATGATTGCAGAGCACATGATTCTGCAATCATTCTCCATAATTGCAGATCCGATTCTGCAATCATTCTCCATGATTGCAGATCAATCATTCTCCATCAAATCTGTTCTTATTTTATTTTCTAATTATGTTGATTTGGTCAATCATTCCAGATTTAGGCTTTCTTTCCTTATTCAGATGATTTTCATTTATGTCTTAGATTCTAGGGTTGAATGTCCAATTTGTGTGTGGTCATCTCCCTATTTATACCTTGTACCATTATTCAGATTGAGTAATAAAATAAAGAGAACAGATTGCTCTCTGAATTTCTATATGGTATCAGAGCCCTCTCCAGAGGGCCTGATCAGAATCCTATGATGCAATTTGGCACCATGAGTGCCTACCAAACACTCTCCGGAGACATATCATCAAGCACGACAACTTCAACTCCAGCATCAATGAATTCTGAGAGGGTTCCAGTTGCTGCAGCCGAGAGCCCATCAATTATGATCACTGGACACAGGTTCAATGGGTCAAATTACCTCATGTGGTCCCAAAGCGTCATGATGTACATCTGTGGTCGAGGAAAGGAGGATTATCTCACAGGAGATGCTGTCCAACCAGAGAAGACTGATCCAAAATACAAGATATGGAAGGCTGAAAATAACTTGGTCATGTCATGGTTGGTGAATTCCATGACAACCGAGATAGGGGAAACCTACATGCTGTGTGCCACTGCAAAGGAAATTTGGGATGGAGTACAAGAATCATACTCCAAAACTGACAACACCGCTGCCTTATTCCAAATCAAAGGATTGTTGAAGGATCTGAAGCAAGAAGACAGGAGTATTACTCAGTACTATAATACTCTTGTGAAGTATTGGCAGCAAATCGATCTATATGAAGTTCATAAGTGGACAACACAGCAAGACACAGCCACATACAAGAACATTGTGGAGAGGGACAGAATCTATAGCTTCCTCCTCGGTCTCAACCCCAGTTTTGATGCAGCCCGAAGTCGGATTATGGCCACACGCCCGCTGCCCCACTTAGAGAAGTCTTTGCTGAAGTGAAATGGGAGGAGAGCCGACAACAACTCACCAACAGTCCTCAACCCACAGAGCAGATTTCAGATAGCAATGCTTTGGTTGCAGGTAAGCAATCAACCTTTGATTACAAACCTCGCAGGAATGGTAAACCTTGGTGTGAACATTGCAATAAACCTGGTCACACTAAGGACGTGTGTTGGAAACTACATGGCAAACCTGCCAATTGGAAACCTAAGTTTCCCAGAGACAATAGAGGACTTATGGCATCTACTGAAGAGCAGCAACAGCCGCAGCCACTAGCCCCGAATTCTAATATGTTCAGTAAGGAACAATTAGAAATGATTCAGAAGATGATCAGTTCTCACAATCTAGGAAAAACCGTGGGCACAAGTGCAGTAGCACAGGCAGGTAAATCTCTGACAGCTCTACATGCACACACGGGAAAATCTGATACCTGGATTGTTGACTCCGGAGCTTCTGATCACATGTCTGGTAATGCTTCCCTTCTATCTCATATTGTTCCCAATCATGAAAAGCAAGTAGTAAGAATTGCTAATGGAAATGTGGCTGAAGTTAGTGGAATTGGAGTGGTCAAGCTATCGGACAACCTAATATTGAAAGATGTCTTATTTGTTCCTCAATTAACATGCAATCTTCTCTCCATTAGCAAACTCACGAAAGACCTGAAATGTGCTGTCCAATTTGACATGAATGGTTGTTTTTTTCAGGATTTGGATTCGGGGAAGAGGATTGGCAATGCTAGGGAATGTGCTGGTCTCTACCATTTGAAGCAAACCGAAAGGATGCAAGAAGAGAAAGTCACTCACTTTGCTGCAACCAAACTAGATGATGATATACTCCTCTGGCACTATAGATTAGGTCACCCAAACTTCCATTATATGAGGAAAATGTATCCTGAGTTTTTCAATAAAGTTGCTGAATTTCCATCTTGTGATATTTGTCAACTCTCCAAACATGTGAAAGCTACTTATTCCTCCCAAGGGTATAAACCCTCTAAAACCCTTCTCACTAATTCATAGTGATGTTTGGGGACCAGCCAAAGTCAAAAACATAAATGGAGCAAGGTGGTTTGTCACATTTATAGATGACCATACTAGGATTACATGGGTTTACCTTCTACACACCAAATCCGAGGTCACCAAGGTCTTTAAAACTTTTCATAAGCTGATCCAAACTCAATTTCAAACCCAAATCCAGATTCTAAGATCAGATAATGCACGAGATTATTTTAACCTTGACCTCACCTCATATTTGCAAACTCACGGTATTCTTCATCAAAGTTCTTGTGTCCATACCCCCCAACAAAATGGGATTGCTGAAAGGAAGAATAGACATCTCCTAGAAGTGGCTCGGTCTCTCATATTGGCATCCAACACCCCCAAGCACTATTGGGGTGAAGCTATCCTCACAGCCACCTACTTAATCAATCAAATGCCATCACGGGTATTAAATTTCTTGTCTCCACATCAAACTCTCTTAACCAATTACCCACAATTGCTGCATACTTCAACCATTCCTCCAAAAGTCTTTGGGTGCACAGCCTTTGTCCATAACAACCATGGTGGTAAATTGGATCCTAGAGCCATTAAATGTATCTTCCTTGGCTATTCCTCAACCCAAAAGGGTTATAAGTGCTATGATCCATCTACCAAACACACCTACATCACTATGGATGTTACCTTCTTTGAAAGACAACCCTTCTATACCCAAACATCCATTCAGGGGGAGACACCCAATATAACAGCAAAGGAATGGCTGTTTGATGACTCACCTACACCCACATATACCCAAACTCAGCCTACTCCTGAATACCACACAGTACCTACACCAGAATGTCAAATAGAGTCTGACCCAACTGAAACAGCACCTACACCAGAATGTCCAGCAGAGTCTGACCCAACCGAACCTGAAAATGATCCTGCACCTAACCCTGTGACTCAATCCAGCACCTCACATCAAAAGGATTTCATTATATACACTAGAAAGGCAGCAGAAGAGTGCCATCATCCCACCACAAGACAGCACCTACCCTAAGCAATGTCAGCCCACTTCTCCAATTCCAAACCTGGAAGAGAAACTGGACATGCCTATTGCCTTGAGAAAAGGGGTAAGAACCTGCACTAAACATGTTATTAGTAACTTTGTGTCCTATGAAAAACTATCTCCAAAGTTGCAGGCATTTGTGAACAGTGTTGATCTTGAGAAGATTCCTACAAACTTTCATGAAGCAGCCCAAAAGGGAGAATGGAGGACTGCCATTCAAGAAGAATTAACAGCTCTTGACAAGAATAAAACATGGGATATAGTTGATCTTCCCTCCGGAAAGACTCTAGTAGGCAGCAAATGGATATTCACAGTAAAGTACAATCCAGATGGCACCATCAACCGATATAAGGCCAGACTTGTAGCCAAGGGCTTTACACAAACTCATGGAATTGATTTCCAAGAAACCTTTGCGCCGGTGGCCAAGTTCAACACCATTAAAGTACTACTCTCCATTGCTACCAACCTTGATTGGCCCCTACATCAACTAGACGTGAAGAATGCTTTTCTCAATGGAGACTTGAAGGAGGATGTCTACATGGAAATACCACAGGGTGTTGAGTGCAAAATGGGCTCTAAGAAGGTGTGTAAACTCCGAAAATCCTTATATGGCCTGAAACAATCTCCAAGGGCATGGTTTGAGAAGTTCACCACACTTGTGAAGGCACAAGGGTACCAACAGTGTCAAACAGACCACACTTTGTTTGTAAAATTCGGATCAGATCAGAAAATGGTAGTTTTAATTGTGTATGTTGATGATATTGTTATCACAGGAGATCACGTTGAAGAAATTAGCAGGCTAAAGCAGTCCCTGGGAGACGAGTTTGAAGTTAAAGATCTCGGTAACTTGAGATATTTTCTTGGGATGGAAGTGGCTAGAACCAAGGAAGGCATTTCAGTCTCACAACGGAAGTACACCCTAGACTTGTTAGAAGAAACTGGTATGTTGGGGTGTAAACCTGCAGACACCCCCATGGAAGCCAATTACAAGGTTGGTCTCAAACAAGAATGCTCCCCTGTAGATACAGGAAGATACCAAAGACTTGTGGGAAAGTTAATTTACTTGACACACACCCGACCAGATATCAGCTTTCCAGTCAGCGTTGTTAGCCAATTCATGAACAAACCAAATGAGGAACATTTGGAAGCTGTTTACAGGATTCTGAGATATCTCAAGATGACCCCTGGTAAGGGCTTATTCTTCAAAAAGGGGAATTATAGAAGTATAGAGGTGTACACAGATGCAGACTGGGCCGGGTCAGTTGTGGACAGGAGATCTACTACAGGATACTGTACATACGTATGGGGAAACTTTGGTGACTTGGAGAAGTAAAAAAACAGCCAGTGGTTGCTAGAAGCAGTGCAGAGGCTGAATACCGGGCATTAGCCTTAGGCATATGCGAGGGAATGTGGTTAATTAGACTTCTTCAAGAATTAAACATGAAGCATGACGTGCCTATGAAGGTTTTGTGTGACAACATGGCAACAATAGGGATAGCAAAGAACCCCATTCACCATGACAGAACCAAGCATGTGGAAATTGATAGAAACTTCATTAAGGAGAAAATTGACTCAAGCCTTGTTGATCTGAATTATGTGCCGACAAATTTACAAGTAGCAGATGTCCTAACCAAAGCCTTGCCAAGGACTAAGTTCGAAGAGATAAGTGGCAAGCTGGGGAATGATTAATATCTATAGCCCAGCTTGAGGGGGAGTGTTGATTGATATGCTGTGCCATCACATGATTCTGCAATCATTCTTCATGATTGCAGATCCGATTCTGCAATCATTCTCCATGATTGCAGATCCGATTCTGCAATCATTCTCCATGATTGCAGAGCACATGATTCTGCAATCATTCTCCATAATTGCAGATCCGATTCTGCAATCATTCTCCATGATTGCAGATCAATCATTCTCCATGATTGCAGATCAATCATTCTACATCAAATCTGTTCTTATTTTATTTTCTAATTATGTTGATTTGGTCAATCATTCCAGATTTAGGCTTTCTTTCCTTATTCAGATGATTTTCATTTATGTCTTAGATTCTAGGGTTGAATGTCCAATTTGTGTGTGGTCATCTCCCTATTTATACCTTGTACCATTATTCAGATTGAGTAATAAAATAAAGATAACAGATTGCTCTCTGAATTTCTATAGTTTGGACTCTGGAGATCATGTTTGTCTTGTGTGTAAAGATGTTTGTGGGCTAGAAAGAAAAGTAAACAATGCTATGATGCTAGGCAGAGCAGGGGTACCTTCCCCACTTCTTGCCGAACTTTTCAAATCTTATTTTACGGCTCTAACTTCTTTATGGCATAAAGTTAAGCACAAAAGATCCCTTTAATTACTCTGTTATTTTGTTTTTCTTCTAATTCAACATGTTATTATGTCTTTTATGACTTAAGGATTCCCCTTAAATTATATTGGCACTTTGGTTTGTAATTTGTATATATATATATATATCTCTAGTAAGTGCTACAGAGAAAATTAGCAGACAAACAGAATAGGAATGATGGGGAGGTTGAATTATAGGATGGGAGCATGACTTGAGTGCAATCATAGGTCAGCCATTTATTTCAAAATGGATTTGTCTTTTTTTTTTTTTCTTTCTTTCTTTTTGCTTTCGGTTAAGAAAGTATGAAAGACTCATGTGCCTGATTGAACCCTCATGAGATTGAGGAAGCATAAACGATGCTTTCCTTCCTGCTCCTCTCTTCACAAAGTAAATTTCACGTTCTTTTCTTATATCTGTCTCTTAACCTCTGCATCTGAAAATTCTTCAGAAAGATGCTGATAATGTAGATTGTAGAGTCTCATAAATTAGAAATTGTCATATCCTTTAGAATCTGCCTCTTTTTACCAATCTGTAATGCTTTTGTGCTCGTCTATGTGGTTTGACCTGCATTTCGTTTTCCTTGAGTTCTAGACAGTAATCTAATGTAGTCTTTTAAGTGTTTTCTAGGCTTATGTTATGTGCCATTAGTTCAATTGTCCTGTGTCTTGCTGTTTGTTCTTCTCATTGTATAGCCTCCGGAATTCGCAGCATCTCTTATTACTAAGTCAGAAAGCTACAATAAAGTTCCTTCGTTTACTTCTCTGACCATTGTTTTAAGCACTTTGAGATAGTATAATTCATTCAACTAAATGCATGAAATTTGTCAATAGTTTTGGCAGATTGATAAGTTGCTCATATTCTCTTTATGCAACTACTCTTTGCTTAAAGATGCTTTCAAAATTCAAATACAGGTTGATGAAGATGAGATTTATTGGGGACAAAGAAAGGAAGATGAAGAGTTGGAATGGTCACATAATTCCACTCAATATCTCAGTTGGCTCAATGTTTCAGTAAGTAGATTTTTCTCTTGATCTCTATCTTCTGTTTGTTTACATTTTTGTTTCTCTTTGCAAATCAATGTGTTTATTGATTGGTGGTTAGAGATAATGACAATATAGAGGATTACCGCACATTGTAAGAAAATGCAAACTGTTTCAATCAAATGCTTAAATTAACAGATTTTTGTGCTTTCCTAAGGATATTATGCTTCTAAATATGTGATATACCTGCATAGTTCCTTCTATCAATAAGGATTAAGTTTCTAAATCTGGCTCTTTAATTTTAGGAACAATCTAGATGATTCAAGCCTATATATGAAATCGAAGTATCCTTTCTATTAACTTTTTAACTTTTACCATTTTCTTTTTCCAGTAATTTGGGTTGTGTAACCCTATAAGTAGTGTGAGGAGTATACATGTTGTGTAGTTCTGCCTTTTCAAACAGAGAAAGAGGAGCTTCTTTGCTTGTAGTTGTTTGTCCCATCCAGGATTCATTTCTTACTTTTCTAGGACATTCTTGCAAGAGACAATTTAAAGGAATGCTTCTTCTGCATTCTATTTTATGTATGTTAGACCCCCCATTAGGAAACAGTACCAAAGAAGCAGGGTTAGAGGGAATTACGGAAGTCCAGCAGAAAAACAGTGCAGAATGGCAGTTATGTAGGAGTGGGGGGTAGTATGGGTTATGGGGTTATGCAGAATGGCAGTTTGGAAGGAGGTAGGAGTGGGGGGCAGTATGGGTTCTGCAGAATACAAAAGGTGGGAAGTCACGGACAGAGGGGAGGGAGGATTTTCGGAGTGGAGTCTGGACAGGGAGAGACCAAGTCTCTTGAAAGTTTGGAACCTTTGTCATTTTGTCATTCTGTCAGTTCTGATAAGTGCTGTTAGTGTAGTCTTCTTTTAGTGTAATTTTCCCTCAGTTTTTCAGTGTTTTCTTTGTAATCTTTCTGTTAGTTTCATACGTGAGTTTTTTGTAATTTTTGGGCTCAATCCCAGGTGTTGTTGTGTCAGTTTTTTGTAAATCCCAGGTGCTGTTATCTATTTTCTGTGAAGAAAAAGGGAGGTTCCTAACAAAGTAGTGTCAGAGCTCCCGATTCAGGGGGCTGTGAATGGTGAGATCTATAGTGGAAAACAAAGTGGAGGTGCTGGAGAAGGGAATGGAGCAGTTGAGAAGCGACATTGACAAGCTGAGAATAGAAACTCAGCAGGAAAGAATGGAAGCACGGCAGGACAGGGAAGAAAGGGGAGCTCAAATAAACCGTATAGAGCAGATGTTACAGTGGATGAAAGGGAAAGACCCGATGCTACCCAGTAGGCCGACAGGTGCAGTGACAGAGGAGGAAGGAGAGGAAGTGCTGCAGGGCAAGGTAGGCTCTAGTGGGACTATCACAAGACCCACTCGAATCTCACCCTTGGAAGAAAGAGGAAGGAAGTTGGAGGTATCCATATTTTTTTGGAGATGATGCTTTTGGTTGGGTGAACAAAATTGAGAGGTACTTCCAGGTGAATTCATTGGAAGACCACGAGAAGCTAGATGCAGTAATGGTGGCTATGGAAGGGAAGGCACTGAATTGGTTTTCCTGGTGGAAAACCCGAAATTCCCAGGCAAGTTGGGAAGAGTTTAAAGCAGCCGTGGTGAGGAGGTTTCAGCCTTCTTTAGCTCAAAATCCATATGAGCTGTTGCTGGGACTCCAACAGTCAAGCTCGGTCATGGAGTATAGAGAGCAATTTGAGCTTCTCACAGTACCTTTAGCAAAAGTTGATGAGAGCATGTTGAAAGGTATATTTCTCAATGGCTTGAAGGAAGTAGTGATAGCAGAAATGAAGCTGCACAGAGTGGAAACCTTAGCAGAATTGATGGATTTGGCTCTGCTGGTGGAGGAAAGGAATTCTGTGGTGGGAACAAAAAAAGGAGGACTGAGCTCCAAAGCGAGCAGCCGAGATAATATATAAGATAAGAGATAGAAGAGCTTGCACAAAACATTTATACTGGTTCGGCTCCCAAACAATAGAACCTACATCTTGTCCCTAGCACAACTGAGATTTTTTACTATTTTTGAGTATTATTTCTTTAACCCTAACCTCTCTAAGTAGCACACAAGTAGTTTTCTTTAACTCTAGTCTCTCCAAACAAGATCAAGTAATCTAAAGCCTCTCCAAACTCTCAAATTAAATAGCCACACAAGGCTTTCACAAATACAATGATAAACAACTTTGTTGCAGAGTGAATATTCAAGTTTTAGTACAATACAGTGAATGTTCTGTAATGAAAGCACTAGAACTCAACTATTCTCTAGTCATTCACGTATATAGGGTTTTGAAATGAGTTGGGAATATAAAAAATAGCTCCAGTTGACCGTTGCAGACTCCCAAGCTCCTTTTTCAAAAAGTTCTGCCACCTTTTTAAGCTTTTGTAGTTGTGGAAAGTTTTTTCTTGCTTTGTCTCTAAGTTGTTCCCATTTGTACAGTAAATATCTATTGACATTAATTTTAGGATCTCTCACAACTACTTCTGATAGCTTTTAGCAATTTTCGTACAGAATAGACGCGTGGAGTGCAAAAAGGTAATTTCATGAGCAGACTCATTTTCAGTTCATGAGCAAGCTCATCTTTCGTATTCCAAAAGCTTGACTAATGGACGCTAGTAGACTCATCTTCAATTCATGAGACAGCTAATCATTCACAGCAACAGCTGAAATCTTCATGCCTTAAAGAACAAATTGATTTTCTTGATAAGCAGGCACCGAGCTGGTCTCTTTTAATATTTAAAGAGAAATTTTGTGATGTACAACAATCTTCTTCTTCAATTTATGTTCAAAGATTTTGTACATGAAACAGCTTTATATGCTTGTTAATTTGTTTATAGTTGTAACTTCCATGAGACATTCATATAATCTTTTGATAAATATGTAATATAATTCTTTAGCCAAGATCATACATGAGTAAATAGTGTAAAATGATCAAAAATAGTGTTTGTAATCATCAACAAATTAATGCCAAAATAAACCTTGGACTAACAGATATATTGAGAGGAATTCACCAAAAGGGTGTAGAATAGCAACTTATGTTAGGAGATGTCCTATGTCAAAAGAAAATTCTCAATTATGCAAATTATCATGACTATAGTTAATGATTATGCTATGGGATCATGTAGGCAAAGATGTAAAAGATGGCCAAACCTTAAGTTAAAGCAACTGTGAGCATGTGATTAATAGAAAGGATGTCATTGAGTTAATTGTTATAAATTATCCATATTTTGATTATTTATTAACCATGAAATTGTGTTTTCTATATGTTATATAGTTGAAAATGCTATGAAATTTTAATTATTTTTTTATGTATCTGAGTACTTATTGAAAAATTATATTTCTCACTCATGTGAATTATGGTATTTCCAGAGCCTCCAGTTGATGATTGAAGATGAGAGTTTTTGTTTTGCTGGTGATAGATGTGGATCTAGTTTATTTCCCTAAGCAAGATACTTTTGTTCTGGTGGTCCAGAACGTTATGTGTGGATGGTTTGTCTAATAGTTATATAGTATGTTAACATAAGATTTATCTCTTGCATGGCATAGTGAGGCCAAGTGTATTTTTTTTTTTATGTAAACATGTATATAGTCCCACATGTAGGTGTGGAAATTTACTATTAACAAGCTTCTGGATGTAAAATATGTAATAGATAAATAAACAGATGTATGCTTGTGTGTTTGAAACACTTATAAATATTAGTGTGTCAGTTTATGTTTTATTTAGTGTATGGTTGAAATTTATTTACCCTTGTATATGGAGGAATTAGAATTTAACGGTTTATTACAATCAAAGTTAATTAAGGATGTTTATTGATTTCTTAGTCATGTAATCAAATAAAAAAATAATTTAATTTATTAGAAATGTCACATAATTATAAATTTTCATATGTTAGAAATATTCATTTATTACGTGATTAGGATTTTATGAATTGTTATTAAATTTTAAATTTTTAGACACATAATCTAGAATTTTATTTGATAAGAATAATTATTTAAAAAGATACATAATCAATTAAATGAATTAATGGGTTAATTAAATATTTTTATTAAATGGACATGCGTAAGTTTATTGATTAAGTTTAATCATTAACTAAATTAAATTTTTAGTTTATTAATAATTGTCCTGATTTATTAGGTAACATAATGTCTATATTAGTTTGGGCCTTACACTATCCTTCTCTTCCCTTGTGCTACCCTTCCATATTTAATCTATTGATTGATTTTCTTTCATCATTGTCATCAATTAATGACATTTTTGGGGCTCAACATTTTGTTCTTCTTCCCGCCACATTTGGCTTGCATCATGAGTGTTTTGCTATGTCATGGTATGCAATTTTGAAAGCCATTTGCGAATGTTCATAGTCTCCTTTCCTCCTCCTTATTTCAACAGTTAAATCCTTATCTTTAAGCACCAATTTCGAGTAGGTTAGGATTTTATCTAAATTTAGGTGTTGGTTGCTAATCTAGGGCATAGAATAAGGGAAACTTGAGGATTTTAGGAATTGATGATATTTCAAATTGGTTGAGTGTATTGAAGTAATCTTTCTGCCTTATTAAATGGATTGTAGGAATTTGGTAGTGCCACCGCTTCGGAAGAGAACTCAGTGAGGTTAAAAAGTTGTGAAATTCTGACACTGATTGTAAGTACTTGATATCTGTTATATTATTTTGTAATTTTAATCTTCAAATAGGTCTATCTAACTTGCATATTATGTTTATTATTTTTCCTTGATACTGATAGGTAGCATTTTTGTCTTAAATAGTTATCAAACTCACATTTGTATGTTGTAGTAAATTTTTAAATATCTTGAACCTTTCAAAATTATTATCCTATAGTGTTTTACTAAGCTTTCACGCATTTTTATCATTTAAAATATCTGTTACAATTATATAGAAATATCACAACCGCTAGGACAAGCATGGTCTTTGAATGTCCTCATTTGTTTATGAATTTATATTGTACCAGAATGTGAAGTTTGAGATTAATAATCTACTGAATCTAAATGTTTGGTTTTGAGATAATTATCTTTTTTTCTAATATGAAAGAATGTCAGAACTGTTTCGCTTCATTGTGAGAAACTTTGACGAACATTACAGCTAACAGTAATAATTATTAATCTTGGTGTACCTTGATTAGACTTCAATTAGTAGGGGTGTTACTGGTCCCATGCTATGTTTACTTGTGATTGAAATGAAAATGAATGCTTGATAAGATTGGCATGTCAAGAGTAAAGTGTCACAAAATTTGAAAATGTTTGAGAACTATCTCTTAAGTCCTGGACATCATTAACATTATTAATATGCCATGAACAAAATGTTTTAAAATATGAGAATGTTTAAATGTCATCTTTTAGGCCTTGAATATGTAATATAATCGTGAATGAGATATATACTGAGTTCTAATTTAAAATCTTTGATATTTGATTTGTTAATAAATTTGATGTTAAGATTGAATATCAAAAAAATTTTAAATGCCGAATTCTATTGTTTGATATGGTTATTTGGTATTATATGATTATTGACAACATTATATCATTGTAGAAAAAGGGTATAACATGAAATTATTCCTATTATTTATTGCTAAAGTACTTGTTAACTAAATTGAAAATTTTTGATTTAAATGTATATGATATGCGTAATAAAGTAACTGCATGTATTCTAGTGAGTACAGTATTTTGTTTAAACCAATAAATTAGAAAATTACAAAAAAAACCACTTGACCTGTTGTCTTGGTAGTACTTTGACTTGGTCTTCCACTACCAGTGCACGAGTTCGATAAGTGGGGGTGGCACCCTTGTGGCAGTTGCGGCGGATCTTGAACGACTGAAAAAAACATCAAAAAACAAAAAAAAAACAAAAAACAAAAATTAATAATAATTCAAGTTCATGGCTTATCAATTGCAGTATATTCTAATAAACCTAATTCAATAAAGTCAAAGCTCAAATTTTTTAGGATAAAAAAAATTTAAATAATTTAAATTAATTTTAAAATTTAAATTTAAATCTAAGTATGGGACAATTAATTTTGATTGAAGAAAAATTAATTGTGATTGTATTGATTGATTTGTGGATTTAGTGTTAATTAATTGTGGGAATTAAATTTGATTAAAACTGATTAAATTTAATTACGAAAATTAAATAAGCTCAAGTTGATAAAAGAGGAGAGGAAAATCCCAGGACAAGTGTTAGAAAAAAGAGAATTGGTTAGAAAGAGACATTTTGCTAGGGAGGCTGCTGCTACAATTGCTGGTAGCCGAAAAAGAAAATGGAGAAACTTGAGAGAGAGCCTGTGGAGATTAGGACTAAAGGGCAAGATATCAAGAGTCTGGCAAGCAGAGGTAGTATTGGCTCATTGTGGATTCAGGTACTCATTTTCTTTTCATGTCATTCATGTATGCATCATGTGTTATAATGTGAGTCTCGTACTTGGTTTCGTGCTTGAATTGGCTCGAGAGGTCCATGGCACTTGGTTTCTAGTTTGAATCGCTTGACATATCTTCTTTCTATTCATGTGCGATCAATGTGATGCTTTAATTCCGCTTAGCTTTGTTTTGCTTTATTTGTGCTGTGATGTACACACATATTTGATTTGTTTTGACAGGTTTTTAGTTTAGTTCTTGTTATTTCTCGTTGCTTCTCATGTGATTTTTATTTATAAAATTTCCTCTCGTGTCTTTATTGTTTTTCCTTGTGTTTGGATGCAATTTCAGGACTTTAGATCGAATTTTTAGAGTTCTCAATGGATCACCTGGCTTATTTGTATGAAACCGTGAATAAATTTTGTGAATAAGAGCACTACACGGCCTAAATACACGGCCATGCGTTTGCCCTGTCAAAATATGAACAAAACACCAAGATAGATGGTTACACGGTTGTGTTAATCTGGAGGTTTTATAAATCAAGTTTGTCAAAACAGTGAACTACACGGCCTGAAGCTGTGTAACCTACATGGCTTTCTCTTATACGTGATTTTACATTTTAAATTAGAATTTTAAAAGGAAAAAGACACTTTAGGGCCGAGAGGACAACTTTTAGGATAAATGTAAAAGGTTTGAGCTGAAGGATCAAGAGGGGAGAGCTGTAAAACTTAAAAACTACAAGGATTCAAAGGTAAAAGCTTGAGGAATTAAATCGAGGATTTAAGAGGAAGGCTAAGAAAATTTTCTACACAAGAGCTTATATGGATTCTTCACTTTCTTCTTCTTATTCTAGATTAGATTTTATGTTTTCTTCTATTTCTTTGATTGATTTGTATTATTTGAAAATCATGAGAGGCTGATATTTTTTCTTTTAGAATAAGGATGTAACTCTTTTTTTTTGTTATGCATTGATCAGATTTCTTTTTATCAATAGTAGATTTATATTTCATAATTCATTAATAGTTGTCTTAATGCTTGTAATATGTTAGGCTTCATATATGCATGAACTGAATTATTGGGTGAAGGATCGAGAGATAAAATCTAACAATTAAACTTCTCTATTAATTGAACTTGAGAATCAAGAGATAGGATTAATCTTACGAGAAATAATGATTTATCACATAATTGAATGGGTTTTAATTAAATTTTTTTTATTATGGCTTTTAATTAAGTTAATGGTCATGAGAATGAGATTATTTTAATCAAAATACTTCTTTAGGTCTCAAGAGAGGGTAAAGAATAAATTAAGATAATTCACTTTTAAGAACTTAATAAATAACACTACTTTTTGAAAATATATATAGTAAGTAAAACTGAATAGAAGGATTTGGGAAAAATATAACTATTACATATAATTCTTTCTAAGACAAAGAAGTTCTAAAAAATCATAATCATTATAAATTTTTAAAAGAAATATATAATAAAGTAATAAAGTCAATAAACAATTTTCAATAATTACAAAAAAATGAGTAATTAATCAAAATAAATTCCAAGTGAAATAATTCACCAAGTAGAACTAAAATTAACTGAGCAAACAGTTCATAAGGTAAGCTAACAATTCAACAAGCCCAAGGCCTAAATTGATCTGACTAAGAACATAGCTCGCTGGTAAACTAATAATATGACAAGCTCACGGCTTAAATTGAATTTGACAAGCTCACGACTTGAATTAATGATCATTACGCTCAAAATCATAACCAATACATGTGTATTAACTTAATTTACTATTTGCTTTACAAAGTGTAATCTTAGGTGTATGAAGGCTAACATTTACTGCTGTAAGACACAGTGTTCTGATATGATTTTTTCTCAAAAAAATAATTTACAAAAATGTACAATAACATATTTTGCAATAAAATAAATTTTTGAGTGGAAATAAAAATTCTAATTTATTAAAATAAAATCTTATGTTAAAGAAAATATTTCTTGACATTGGAAAACTTACTCAAAAATTTTTTTCAGCTCTACTTTTCATAAGCAACCAATGCCTACAACAATAATCAATATAGTGTCAAATCATATTTTAAAATAATTGCCATTGATGATCCGAAAATTATTGTTTGTAACGATAACCATCATTGGTTCATAATTGATATATGAAACAATTATCACAATTGTTCCCAAAGCCATTATTAATATATTTTCTGATAACAAAAATCATCAATTCAATCGATAATTCATTATAACAATGTTTAGAAGCCAATAGTGAGTTTTCTAAAAGTTTACTTATCCCAAAAGTACCTAAGGCTCTAATAGATTCAAAATAAAAATTATTAAGTATGTCTAAATCTTAAAATCACAAATAAATATGTAGTAGATAGTAACCACTCTATTCTTCTATAACCATAGGAAATGCCAATAGCCTATATATCAGTTATAAGTAATTAAATTACCTAATTTAATCCCAACATCGTAGATAATTCTATATACTAAAGCTTAAATTCACTATCCAAAATTGTCCACGTAAAATATCTAGTCACTTAGTTTGAAATATGAATCAATGTCAAACCCTGCTTCTAGAATTTATTAGAATCTCTTATTCTTTTATAAAGAACTTAGAGGAAAAAGGCAATTATACTTATTTGCCTTTGGACATATTTATAACCAATCTTAAGGAGAAATAGTTTACTAGTTTTCCAATGTGGGATTTCAAAACTAAAACAACATAACAATTTTTTTTCCCTTGCGTGAAATTTAAATAACAAACATTTCATTTTCTTTTTTTTTAATTTATCCCTTTTTTTAATTTATCTTAATCATTTTTTTTAACGTATCGTCCCATTATCCCTATGTTAAAATAAATTCATTCTTGAATTTGAAATTCTTACTAAGCTTATTTATCGAATAGGTGTGGGTACTTTTCACGCATAGCCGTTTCAGGTTCTCAAGCCATTCCTTCACCTGATGATCCTGTATTTGATTAAAACAAATACTAAATGCCTAACTTTTCTCGATACAACATTGGAATTGAGGCCCAATATTTTAAATTAAATTTAACTAAAGGAGAACTAAGTTTATATTCTAAGTGGTGGTTAGTTCATAAATTAAGTGGGATTGTATTGCTCTAAAAATATATTTACACAAGTGTACATGTTAAACAAGTAATAAAGTGAAATATATATTATTCCTACAAAGATTTGTATCTAAACTAATGATAAGTACTAAAATTTGGATAATCTTAACCTTACTTAAACAAAAGACAAAAGAGGCAAAAACACAAAATTTTAATAAAGATCGAACACAAAACACATAGCAAATTAGAAAGTAAGATTGAAACTTAACCAATGAGAATAAACATAGGATCTAATAATCCAATCTTAATTTCAGACTTCTTAACAATATGAAATATCAGATAACCTAAGTTAGAACTAAGTATGTATCTCATTCACAGTCAAATTACATATTCAGGATGCAAAAGGTGGCCTTCAAATATTCTCAGATTTTGAGACATTTTGCTCATGGCATGTCAACAGTGTCAAATGATACCAATGACTTAAGAGGTAGCCCCTTAAACATTTTCAGATTTTGTGGCATTTTGCTCCATTGATAACGATAGTATCAAACATTTGTTCTTATTCCAATACAAAGTAAACATAGCATGGGCTAGTAACTCCCTTACTAGCTAGGGTTCAATCAAGGTGCATAAAGGTTAAGAACTACTACTGTTAGTTGTAGCATTCTGATTAAGCTCCTGACATATAAGTTTAATACTTACTAGTATTTATTCATATCAATTACCATCCTAATATAACTCGTATCATTAATTTAATCAACCAATCATTTAAAAATAATTCCTTACTCATTAGTTAACCAGTTTCAATAAGTTAACACCTTCGTACTTCACAAATCAACATATTGTTCTCAACTAGACAATATAACCAATGAGGGCTTAAAGAGAATGCTTGTCCCAAGAGTTCTTAAAACTATTATAGTCATAACATAAATTTTAGAAGAATTTTAAAAATGTAAAACATCAATAAAATAAATCTTAATAATTCTGACAATTATCAAATAGGTCAATACAATGAAAAATAGATTAAAAAAATATTCATTGACTTTACAAACAAATAAAAATAATAAATTTTAAAATTTTAAAACATCTAAAATAACACAATAGACATTAGCTACTTACAACCACGGAAGAAATCTCTTACTTTCTTGTTTCACAAAGCTCTCTTTCAAAGTGGTGGTGTTGTCAAAAACCTATAATCTATTCAATATAACCAAACAATAATTACCATGAATTTAATTGATTTAAACACCATTAAATTCTAAAAATCCCCAAATTAGGCCATAATTTTTGCCCTAAATCCCTAATAGTAGGTTAACTTCTAAATCCTCCTAAATACCCAACCATTCAAGAACTAGAGACCATAGAATTTACCTTAAGAAGTGAGAAAAGGAAGAAGAAAGGCTGGGACACTCTAAAACGTACCACCACCACGTTATCAACATCCAATCAGCAAACAATAACATGGAAGAGTGAAAATGGGAGGTAAGAATCGCGACCAAGAAAGCAAAGCTAGCTAGAGATGGGGAGAGAAAACGACAAGGCCATGACATACCAAGGAAGAGGAAGGGAAAAATGGGTGAGAGAACCTTTTTGGTCCACTACAATGTGAGGTTAGGAGGGAGGAAAAGAAATGGGTTGAAGTGAGATTTGGTCTTAAAAAGATCAGCATGCCCTTAAAATTAAAATCATTTCTTAACCTTTTTGAAATGATTTCAATAGTGTAGCAAGGTCAAGATAAATATAGCAAGGTCTAAAATCATCTCACTAGAATTCAAGTAATTCACCTCAAATTTTCAATAAGTTCACAAAATCTCAACTTTTCTTCCCTTAAAGCTTCTCTATAGCCATTTACTTATAAAATATGATATGCCGACCAATAAGTAACATTACTAATGATAAAAACTTTAGTAATTTTAACAAAATAATATAACTAAATAAGATTCAAATGACTAAAAGAGGATTTTATTAAAACCAAAAGAAAAACTCAAATTTCTATACCAAATATAAAAGATTTAGCATACTTTGATGCATTAAATGATGGAGAGGTGGTTGATTAAAGGAAGCTTAAGGACAGTTAAAATGAAGTCTATATATTAAATTAAAAAGCAGTATTGAAATGATAAATATGAATTTGAGAGGTTGGGTTAATTTAATTTATATGTACGGTAATTATAGATCAAGATTTGCTTAATGAGGTTATTTAAGAGAAAAGAAGCAATCGAGATTCTCTGGGCCACCACTTGTTTTTTCACATGCTTTTGATTATTTTTATAATTTTATTGGTCCGAACATAAATAAAGTGTTAGTCTTGGGTGCTCCTGAAATTTCAGACGTCTGATGTGTAGAGTGTAAACAGTCCACAAGAAAGTGGAGAGTTTAATTAGGCTATAAACTATGATTACATCGACAACACCCTGCCTTTTCACAACTTTCCTAGCAGCACAGAAGTTGCGAATGAACGTTGGGTGGCCTATCACTGGTGCTGAAAAGTTTCTGCCTGCACACTCTTGAATAAAATAAACAAATGTTTTCTCTCCCTTTCTCTTCTTTCCTGGTGCACAAAAACCAAGGTTAGCTCCATTTGGACATGGTGTTTGTCTCAACAACCTTCAGTACAGGGGAAATAAAGATGGCTTCTTCAATTTTCAGAAGCCAAACCGAATTACAGAATGCACAGATAAGTGGGAAGAATACTGGGGAAAATATGAAGCGCATGTGAACTTTCAATCTTTGAACATATAGTAATCCAACAAAATGCTGATGTTTGTCCTGATCATGTCTAAGAGTGCATATGCAATTTAAGTCTGAAATCTCTGCCCATAAAGTCATACTATTTCAACTAAAAAATGCATCTTTTTGTCTGGAAAAATCCTCGAGTACCTTTCCCAATTGACTTAAAACATCATATGTTTCTCCTGAATACAAACGAGATTTGTCATCAACAACAAACTTGTGGATGGTTTGATCAATTTCTATGAAACTCCAAGCAGAAATGACTGGTACTCCCCTGTCTTTCATCAATTTTCTTATCATGGAAACGCCTTCCCACTGACCCATACTTGCATACATGTTTGCCAGAAGGACGTACCTTCCACTATGATGAGGCTCTAATTCTATCAAATACCTCCCAACTTTCTGTCCCAACTCAATATGACCATGCATCATACACCCATTGAGCAAAGACCCCCATATAGCTCCGTCGGGTTCCATTGGCATACTGTTAATGAACATTACGGCCTCTTTGATTTGTCCACATCGAGCCAAAATATCAACCAAGCATCCGTAGTGCTCAATGGATGGTGGGATGCCATATTTTTTACTCATTTGTCCAAATAACCGCCACGCTTCATTCAACAGATATTTGTGATTGCAGGCAGAAAGAATTCCAATGAAAGTCACCTCATTGGGTTTGGGTCCAAGCTTCTCCATCTGTGCAAATACCTCAAGGGCCATCTGATTCTTTCCATTAATAGCCAAACCCAAGATCATAGCACTCCAAGCAGCAACGTCTTTACGTGGCATGTTATTAAATATTTCCTCTGCTGCTTGTACCCATCCGCATTTTGCATAGAAATCAATCAGTGCAGTACTAACCTCAAGTTCATATTCAAAACCATTTTCATCAATGTACGAGTGAATCCATTTCCCTTCGTCAAACGCACCTACAGCCGCACAGGCATTAAGAACACTCGCCAAAAGAGAACTGTTGGGCTTCACATTTGCACAACTCTTCAACTCACGAAAAAGGTCAATTCCCTCATTGAAACAACCGTTCCTGACATACCCAGATACCATTGCGCTGTAGGATACATCATTCCTCTGAGGGATTACATCAAATAAATCCCTTGCTTTACTAACTAACCCATTACTGCAGTACCCACTAATGAGGCTGGTCCAACAAACCACATTCTTTTTGGAACTTTCATCAAACACGCGACGAGCAACTTCAATTGCTCCGTGCTTAGAGTACGCGCTCACAAAAGAACTAACAACATAAACATCTGACAAATTCCCCAACTTTGCTGTCTGGGTGTGAACCTGTTCAAGCAATGACACAGAAACACATGCTTTAACCAGTGCCGTAAAGGTACGAGCATTGGGACGGACGCCAATGCTGCGCATTTGGTTGAAAATGGATATTGCCTTGTCAAATTCTGAATTTCGGGAGAAACCCATTATCATGGAATTACAATCGAAGACATTGGGCATGGGCATGTGAGTGAAAAGCGTCTCTGCGTAGCACAAATCACCATGCTGTGATTGAGCACAGAAGGCTAAGATTCTGCTGGCTACATAGGCGAAGCGAGCAAGACCGTGGGTTATTGCATGAGCATGGATTTGCTTCAGCTCTCTCATGTTAAAGCTCAAGCATCCTTGCAGCAGACGTAGACATGGACTGTATCTACATGGAATTGAACTCAACACTGGTATGCTCATAGGTGATCGGAGATAGTAGCTACCTGGGAATTCCCCAGTTTATTAACGAATTTTGAGTTTCCATTTTTCTTACAAAGTAATTAACAAGGGTAATGCATTTTTTTTTTCTTTTTGGTTGTGAAAAAAAAGTTTAGGGGAAGGAAAAATGTTTATGGGAAATTTGTCAAGCAATCTATTTGATAAATCAAATCATTGCTTTGTCAAAGAATACGAGGAAATTTTGATTTCAGTTGTTATTTTAACAAGGAAATCACCTCCTATGTGACTCAAGTCTTGAGAAGTTCTATCATGGGTTAATTATGTAAAAAATGTTCTTCTTTTGACAATCATACTAAGTAAATGTCAAATATAAAATTGACAAGAAACAACGCTTATGTACCTTTTATATTAATAGAGAGAACTCGTCATATGCAAACTAATAAGATGATGAAGCAACAAGGATGGCAGTAGTATAATATTATGGAGAATTGTCAAGTAAGAATGCTAATGGATGCACAAATTGTCAATGAAATTAACTTGCAAATTGATAATGAAACTAACTTGTCAGTGTAAATGGATGTAAAACTGACAAAGAAGTATGAATTGACGCTACCAACCAAAAAACAAGATGCACGAAAATAAAAGAAAAACAAGAATTAAATGAAATAAATGGCATTAACATGAAATAAAATTAGAAGTAAAGTGGAAGGCATGTTTAAATTAATCTTTTCATTTGTGAATATATCTAGGACTTGGGGGATGTTTAAGAATTTGTTTTCATATAGTCAATGTAATATTTTTTTAATATATATATATATAATATTAAATGAAAGAAGTTATTTTTTTATAAAAAATAAAGAAATAAGTTTAAATTATTAAATTTTATATAAATAATTAAAATTAAAATTAAAGTATAAAATTATGTAATATTTTTAAATAATTATGTTTGTGTTGCTTTTTATAATGCGATGTTTAGTCAGGATTACACCAATGCAACACCAGTGTGTGGACAAATAAGGTGATGACACACATCTTCAAAAACAGAATACTGGATCGGCGTGGACAAATAAATTGAGTTAACCAGTTTTAAAAAAGTGTAATATGAACTTAGTACTTTTTTCTTATTAGTTATGTATTCTCATTTTCTGTCACATCTATCAATTCCTATTGTTGTCTCCTCAATCAATTGCTTCTTCTTCTTCTTCTTCCTCTTTCCTTCCTCTCGAATACTATAGCCAACGAGATCTAGAGTGGAAATAAATCTTCATCTTCAACTTTGTCTTTCTTCTTCATCATCTTACCTTCTTCATCTTCATTTTTCCCTCCTTCCTCTTGAAAACTATTGCCGATGAGATCTACAATGAAAAAAATCATCTTGAACTTCGTCTTTCTCGTTCCTCTTGAAATGTTCATCTTGCCTTCCTCCTTCTTCTTTCTTCCTACTTCCTCTTGAAAACTATTGCAGATGAGATCTAGAGTAGAAAGAAACCATATTGAACTTCATCATTCTCCTTCTCTTTGAATGTTCATCTTACCTTCGCTCACCTCCCTTCCTCTTGAAAACTATTGTCAACAAGATAGAGGGGAAAAAAATCTTCATGTTGAAATTCGTCTTTCTCCTTCCTCTTCAAATGTTCATCTTGTCGTTAATGTTAGCATCTGTTTGTATTTTATTTTACAGTTTTCTTAATTTTTCTCAACTCTTCAATTCACCGTCATTATTTCAAGGTAAACACTGCTGGTTGATGAGTTTCTACTTATTTGTTCTTTTTATTTGTTTTAGTTCAATGTTGTTCTAGTGTTTAGAATTTAGGTCTTTCTAAATAATCTACTAAACTATACTTGGTCTCTAATTTGTACCTAAATGAACATTTTATTGAAACTTTTCCATGAAAAAGAACCGTAATCCTTTAGGATGCCTCATTCTCAGTCCCAAGGAGTTTGAAGTAGCTAATCATTTTTACTTTATTTTTTTTTTGTATTTTTGTTCATTTCATGCAATAAATGGAGATTTTACCCAAACTTTTTCATGAGAAAGAAACTCTAGTTTTGGTTGTTGACTCTATTTATTTATTTATTTTATCCATTTCATACATTAAAAGTATTTTTATTTTTATTTTTATTCATTTCTACAACAACTCTTCAGAACCACCCAGCTTTGCTTCAGGGGTTGATGAACATGGGCTCTTCTTCATCTGTGATGAAAAAAATGGTGGTGGGTGTAGCGGGACGCAATGGGATCAGCCACGGAGCTTGCACTAGTTAAGGTTGATTGTGACATTCCTTTCGAGGGTTATAGCGACAAACTCCGTGTAGGCATCAAATGCTGGTGTTTTTACAATGTGGAATGAAGAGGAGGAGGGAAGGGACCCTTGCTAACAAGTATGGCACATCGAGTAACCCTACATTTTTCTTCTTCTTCTCAATTTTTTTTTTAATTTTATCATTCTCGCAAGTGAAAGAAGAAAGCATGAAAAATAAGTGTTGATTAATTTTTCAATACAATGTTGTCTACTGATCAAGATCATCATCCATTCTATTACGTGTTTGTACTTAGCCAAATGTCCATATGAAGCTTTTGCTTGATTTTTTTTTTTTTGGTATTGAAAGCTTTTGCTTGAGTCAGGTCATGTATTGAAGTATATACCAAATATATATGCAATATAACTTGGGTCGGTCTGGCAATATATGGGTGTGCAACTATATGTATAACCCAAATTTTGTATTCAGATGACTAAAACTTTCGTGTTTTAAATGAAAGTCTAGGTCAATTTAATTTTAACTACTCTTTCCTAAAAAGCATATGATTCAAGGTGGGGTTGGAATAATAAAGAACAATAATGTCTAGTACATTTAACATTTGATTTTATATATAATTGTAAATTGACATTGAATTTGTTTTTTAAAAAAATAAAGTTGTGTGAAAAAAGCTATGTGACGTGATATTGATATTGATATGACTATGGACAAATTTTGACAATAGAAGATGATATTTATTTCACTTTTAGAATTAACACTATAATTTGTCTTGTATTTATTGTTAAAATGTTTAAATTTTTTAAAGAAAATGATATGATATTGATATAATTATGCATATCTTTTTAGAGTAAAGACATAATTTTTAATAATGATAAAAAGACAAAAAAAAGATGACTTTGTTATTTTATTTTTAAAATTAACAAGAAAACTTATCTTGTACTTATTCTTCAAAATATTTAAATTTTTTTAAAAAATAACATGATATTGATATGATTATGTATATTTTTTAAAAATAAAAAATAATATGATCAGATATAATTTTTTTAATATTGATCAGCTATAATTTTTAATAATAATAAAAAGACAAAAAAATGACTTTGTTGTATCATTTTTAAAACTAACAAGACAATTTATTTTATACTTATTGTTAAAAGGTTTAAATTTACTTAGAAAATAAAAAAATATTTATATGACATTATATAACTTTTGAGGATAAAAAATAATATGACCATCTACGATACTTCTTTTATATTTAAAATTTGAAAGTTTAAATTTATTTAAAAAATAAAAATATTAATATAATCATACACAATTTTTAATAATAATTCAAATATAATATCAGTATATGTAAAAAAAACAGTGACCCATATAATAGATATATATATATATGTTTTTTTTTTCTTGGACGTAGATACATACATTAAGTCAAATCTTTCGTGCACATATAATAGTCTTCAAATGTCAGCCATTACTAATAGCCTATATGAGTGTGTGTACAGTAATTCAATGTATTTTTATTGTCCTAGCATGCGAGTCTGTTTGACTTAAAAGATATGAGCTCTTGTGCATTTGAGTTTATGACTGTGATGCAGCTTATCTGCATTGTTATTTTTTTTTCTTTGACTTTGTGGCTTTCTTTTTAATGCACGTTTTTATTTTTTTATAGAAATCTCCTCAAATAAATCTCAAACCAATTACTTAGCTAGTATTAGGTGGGGGCAGGGTTACTCTTTAACTTGAGAAACTACTAGTATGTTAGCATTAGGTAAGGGGCGTATCCTACAAGCTTGCAGCTTATTCGTATTGTTATTTTTTCTTGGACTTTTTGTCTTTCTTTTCAATAAAGTTATTTTTATAAAATAGAAATCTCTTCAAGTAAATCTCAAAGCAACTACTATACTAGTTCTAGGTGGTGGTAGAGCTTGTTACTTGAGAAGCCACTAGTATGTTGGGTGAGACGCGTATCCTACAAATTTATTTTTCAGGCTATTACATTATGTGATAATATATTTTATTATAAATAAACTACATGTAAACAAGATGAAAAAACAAAAATAAATTATTAATTAACTAATTTTATTATATTTTATTAATAATAATTTTTACATTAGACTAAGTGAGTCTAAATTTATTTATATGCTTGACTACAAAATGAATCAAAAGAAGATCAGCTGAATTTTAAAGAAGATAACAATTCAATCCCTTCTTTACTAAATTTTTCTTTTGAAACTGAGCCCAAATTCTTATTTACTTAGAGATGAGAAACTCGAAAGCTCTTTCAAATTAAGATGTTACGCTGGTGAAGTTAGGTTTGTCCCAATGGACCTGCTCAGTGGATGCAAATCATCATATCTATCCTAATACCAATGCATCATTCTCCTACTTTCTTTCTCTTTCTTTTTAATTTCTTTGTTTTTCCTTTTTGACAAAAAGAATTTTAAATGAATGTCAATTTGCTGATTAGTCTCTCTTTGACATTGATATAAATATTATTGAAAATTCTTAAAGAGAGGAGGAGAAAGGTGTACGTGTATCATGTTTTCTTTTTATTTTAGATATAAAAAAATGTTATTAACTTAGAATTGCCTGACCTTTTGAAAATAGGACTTTTTTTCTTAGAATTATTAAAGGTTAGAACTTATATTAAGTTGAATGCGCACAAGTTCTGTTCTTTTTTTTTTTAATATATAAGGTTGTATTAGGGAGGAATTATCATGTAAAGAGAGGAGTAAAATCCTTAGTGGGAGTTAATATTGTAATTGGGACAACATTTATTGCAACTTCTAGTTGGCATACTATCATATTTTAGCTAAAGTGCATGTCTTTTGTAAAAACTATAAGTGCTCATATTTGGGTACACTTGTGTCTGATTTATTTGAACTATCTACTGATATTGTTTATCTCACAAATAATTAATTAATATAAGATTGTGTTTACTGTGGTTTTTTGGAAGTGAAACCCATTAAGCGATCAAATTTAGCTTAGCATATGCATACTATAATTTGTTTGCACTCTGCATATGTCTTGCTATATAAATTAAACTCGCTCTTTGCATATGTCCAGCTGCTCACACTACAACAAATTTGATATATGGCAACACTTTTTTTTCACAATGTTCAAAAAATGTTGTCTAAAGTAGTATAGGCAATATGGTCTTTTTTTATGAGCTAAGACAACATTTTTTAGGCAACTTGTGTAAAATGTTATCATAGAAAATATAGGCAATCCTTTATATGTGTTGTCTAAAATTTGATTAACATAAGGAATAGTTATATAACAACATTTGATAACCGTTGCTATAAGAGATACATGCAACACTAAATATGTGTTGTCTAAAATTTGACTAATTTAGGCAACAATTGTTAAATAACGTTTGATAACCATTGCCATAAAAGGTAAATGCAACACTTTATATGTGTTGTTTAAAATTTTATTAATTTAAACAAAAGTTATTAAGCAACTTTTAATAATCGTTGTCATAAAAGAAATAAGCAACGCTTTTTACTAGTGGTTTTTGTGCAATATATCTGTTGACATGATTTTTTAATTGTTGCCTAAAAGCTATAATATTTTAAAATCAATTAAGAAATTTTTTTGTAAAATAACTTGAACTATTTATATAATATGAAAAATAATAATAAATTAAGATCATTTGTTGTCCTGCTTTGTAGCACTATAATCACGTATTCTTTTTCAAACTCATACATTTTCATATTCATATCAATCAACTTTAGTTAGAATTAGGATAACATAGTTCATCTTCATTAAAATTTTTCTAATTCTACAATATAAAAAAATAAAAAAAGTGTACGCACTTAATTAAGATATAATATTGAACTTATCTGAGCCACCCCTGGTCTGTCCAACTCCGAGCCACCCCTCCCCCGCCTCATGCACCATGGCTTCATCACCCAACTTCCCTTTGACGAGAGAAGGAGCGTCCGTGCTTCTCGTGTAGCAGATTTTGGAAGGGAAAAAGGAGTAGAACCAACTTCCCCCCATGCCGACACAGTAAGTTATCTCTCTGGTCCCTCCTTCTCTCGTCCAAGCTGTTATATATATATATATATATATATATAAAGCCCTTAATTTATTTGGCATAAAAGAAGGAAAATTTGTTATGAGTGCGCCCATCAAGCAGTCGCTAAACCTCCTATGAATGAGCTACTGAAAATTCTTAATTATTTTTGCTTTGGCGCCTATCCTAAATTTCCTTCTTTCATTTTTCTTCAAATTTCCATTTGGAATACCTAGTTTCCTAAGCATTCGAAAAATTCTTAGAACCAATTTTCCTAAACTCACCTACTTTGCCATAGCAGCTCTAGGAAAATGACGAAGGGTTAAATCAAATGAAAATTGTGACAAAATTATATATATCATCTTCTCCATCATTATCCTAGTTCCATAATTAGGAAAATCCCCAAACTTTCCAGTTCAAGTCATTAAGATCTTAAATGCTTGGTGACAAAATTTCAAGTCAAATTTTGTTCATTCAGTCCTTCTACTAGCTTGGTTTTAGGAGCCATTAAAAATACTGATATTTTGCAGAAAGGGAGCTGTTTTAGTGTAACTAAATAAGCTAGAGGTCTTAAAAATTTATAGAAATTTGCAGATCTAATCCTAAAGTATCCTACTACCTGTCATAAAAATTTCAAAGTTATTAGAGATCATTTGATAATTTGATTAAATATAAACTGTTGCTGCAGTGTTGAACTCTGATTCTGAATTTGACTACTGTTACAGAATTTTTTTAACCAAACAAATAAGCTTGTAGAATTCTATATTTTTACTATGTTATAGTTCAAGACGTTGTGGATATCCCTGTAAATTTTCGTGGCCAATGATTAAGTGTAGGTATTTGGACAGATTTGGGTAACAGCAGATTTAAGTAGGAAGACCTCTTAGATTGGAGGCCATTTGGAAGCCTAAAAGATTAAATTTTAAAGCTGAAATTTTTATAGAATATACCAAAGATATAGGTGAACATATCTAGGAAGTTTCATGGCAAAATAATGCGTTCAAGTAGGTTAATAAATTTAGGAAAGTTGCTGTTTCAGATTTCTGATATAAGAAGAACCTTGAAAATGTTTCACTCACATCCATAGTCATTCTCTTGTTTAAATTATAGGCTGTGTTCAGAGATTGAGTGTTTGCAACTTGTATCACTTATCTTGTATTTCTTAACTTAAAGAATGATCATTGAAGACTACACAATCTTATGAGTTCATATACATATATATATATATATATATATATACACACACATACTCATCTACTTTATGATAAAAAAACCAATTCTGCAGCAACATACACCTACTTCTTTAAATCCTTAATTTCATACAACAACCTCAATACTTATAACAGAGTATTTAACCACATATCTCTGCAATAATAAGGCACAATTCTGCACTAATATAAAGTTTACTGGTTTTGCACGTATTTCACATTAGTTTTGCATCTTTAGGTCCAAATATACAAGTCCACATTACAAGATACAGTCCATGAGTTAGGTTCAAAACCTCATTCTTTTGTATATAACAAGTAGCTTAATCACCTAAATGTACTTTACTTTGAAATAGAACTTACACAAGTAGCTTAATCACCTATATGTACTTACTTTGAAATATAAACTTACACAATCTAGTTATTTCTTTAATCAAGTTAAGCTATCGAATTGGATACTCTAGTATTTCTTTACACAATTTACTTATTTAATGCCTACATGAAACTAGCTCCATTAAGGTTAGGAAAGTTTGCTTTTTAATCAATAAGTTGCTGTAACACCTTAAAGTCTTTCATACTCTCTCTCTCTCTCTCTCTCTCTCTCTATATATATATATATAATATATATATTACAAGAAGATGGCTATTAAATAGTTAGAAAAGTATTTTATCTTTTAGTAGGTGTTTCAATACTTCTATGACTTAACTTGAAGGGTAGATAGTCAAAAGTGGGGTCTTTATGAACTTATGCTGAATTTCATTTCCTTTTTCACCTATATTCTAGTGTCTCCCATTGACATTTTCCAGCAAAGGCTGCAATTTAAATTTAGATAGTTGACACCTTAATCAGTTAAACCAATCTCATTATATGGTTAGATTCCTAGGCCACTTAAACTCTTCTAATTCCTAATAACCAACTTTACACTTATATGTGCACGCACATGCACACGCGCGCGCGCACACACACCTTGTTCTTATGATAAGGAAACCAAAGTCTTCATTAATACGTAACTTACTCATTTAATTCCTCAATCTTGCACAGCAACTCTCAAATTCTCAATCTGCTTTGCATAGTGTCCAACATAATTTACAATCTAAACTAGAATTCAGCAACTACTCATCTAATATTATCAAAACAGAACACATCTTGGCTTGTACATATGGCCTCCATTCCTCAATCAAGGCTTTGCTAATCTGTGCAGTTAAAAACAACTTAGAACCACTAGAAAACCATCCCAAACAGTTTACGTAACAATTCAAGAGATTTAACAATTTCATAATAGAATTTACATCAACACGATAGAATCATATGCAGAATGGTGACTTAGGCTAGTGGTGTAGGGGAAGTAAGTGGGCGACTGACGTGCTTGAAGTACATGAATGGTTTACTTCTATAACTAACACCTAATACTTATAATTTATGATTTCTAAAGTACTATGGCTCTTGGTTATCTAATGCAGAATTTTGGGGGGGGGGGGGGTGATAGTAGCTTAATAGAGTACTTTGTGAGTGGGGTGTTACGTGTTGTGATAAAAATATTAGGAGTGAATATTGGTGTATTAGGTGGATTGATAATGGTTATCTATGTGTTTGTAAAAAGAGCATCACAACGTACCCGAGAAAGGCGCTGTGACAAGAGGCAACTAAATTTATACAAAAATTCAAGAGTTGTCACCAATTTTTATTTATTGGGATTTATTGGAAAAATAATTGAAAAGACCCTTTTTAAGCAAACCGATCTTTTTAAAAATTAAGATCTAAGTCTGAAAATCTAATTATGCACAAGAAAGGATAGGAACTTAATCTTACTACACTCCCGATACATCCATCATAAGATGTCCTGGAATCTAATTATGCACAAGAAAGGACAGGAACTTAATCTTACTACATTCTCGATACATCCATCATAAGATGGTTACCCTAAAGATAATTATACAAATTAAATAACTTCATAAAAATATTCATTTTACCTCTTAAAATAAAATAAAAAAAAGGAAATAACATCAAATGATAAAAATAAATAGAGAATTAAAGAAAAATATTTACAGTTTTGACTTGCCGTGTGTGCCTACGTATCTCCACGTACAATAAGAAATCAAAACCATGTAATTTTTGTAAAAAATATTTGTGTGTTATAAGATTTTAAGAAAAGTTAAGGATTGATAAAAAAAAGCTTTGTTAATGAAAATGCTAAATTGATTTTAAAAGAAAGTGATTGATTGTGTTGATTAGTTTGATTATTAACAAATTCCTATAGGATTGGATCATGAATCACCCACAGAACTATCCTGAAAATTGGTCAAGAAAACTTACTCCTCAAAATCCACTAAATGTGCTTATCTAATTTTTAACGAAAACCTACAGATTGGGTCATGGTTTACCCACAGAGCCATCTTGACAAAATAAGTCAGAAAGACTTACTCTTTAAAACCTTTTAACATGCTTATTTTAATGATTAAAAAAATAAAATAAACATTTTATTAAAATTGCCATTTTAATTTTGACTAAAAAACATCAAAGAGCTCTTTTCTCTCTTTTTATTATTTATTTTTTTAAAAAAGAATTTAAATTGAATTAACAAGTTCAAATCAGTACATAAAATCGAACCAAATCAATTCAATTTATATTGGGCCCAAATAGACTAACTATTCCAATAGCATGAACTAACCTAACAACAAGAATGAAATAGAACATTTTGAGTTTGCAACTAAAATTAACCCAAATTAATTGTAAGTTTGTAACCATGAACAGTAGCAACCCAATGGCCCAAAACAGACACATACTAACATGAAGCTAAGAAATAAAGAGAAAAGGCTAAACATAATTAAATAAGATTAGAATAAAATAAAGTAAAGTAAAAGAAGCCTAAATGGTGGTGATGTGGGGCGTGCTGTGAGAGGGTGCAAGAAGTGTATGCAGCGGTGCAAGATGTGCTGTGAAAGCGCAGTGCAGAGTGCTGTGCTGGCTTGTGAGTGGGGTCTTGTGCGTGAGGCTGTGCTGTGGAGTGTGAATCAGGGAGTGAGGGGTGCTGTGAAGGGCGGTGTGAAAGAAGTGTTCTGTGGACAGTGAGAGTGAAGGAGTGGAGGTGAAACAGTGTGTGTGGGTGGTGAGAAACCAGTGAGTGTGTGTGAGTATGGATGACTGTGAGCGGATGAAAGAGGGTGAGGGTGAGATGATGCTGTGAGGTGGTGGTGACTGCCGTGGAGGTGAAGCGTGGGTGAAGAGTGAAAGTGGGGGATTGTGAGGCGGAGGTGCTGGGCTTTGGAGAAAAAAAATGGTTACTCTCCCTGAATATGTTCTTGATAAAAAAAGTAAAGAAAATGGATTTGAGCAGATTTTCCAGAAAACGTTCTCTTCTCCTCTTTTCTCTCTGTCTTTCATTTTCTCTCATCTTCAATGTCCTCCTAATTTCTTATTTTCCCCCAAACCCATTCTTCCCTAATTCTTGCTCATGGGTTCTGCTCTCTAGCCATTCTCCGGTGCCTGTGTGTGCTCTGTTTGTTGGGGCTTCATGAGTATATGCGTGGAATGGGTGTGGTGAGAAAAAAATGAGGATGCCGTGAGTGAGTGAGTGAGTGTTGTCACAGAAGAAAAATAATCAAGAAACAATGATAACATTCAGAATCCATAGGAGGAAATGGAGTTTCAAAAAGATTGTAGACATATTTACCAGCAAATGAGGATTGTCCAAGAAACCCACTCTTCCTCTCAGCTCTATTTTCTTCTGAGCCCAAATTTCTCAGCCCCGATGGATGAATGTTCTGGGATTTTCCCCTTTTTGATGGAGGGTGTACTCCAGAAAAAGAAAAAATTCCTCTCCCTTTCTCTCTCTTAGCTCACCGCCTCACCCCTTTCTCCTGTGTATGTGTGTGCTGTGTTAGTGCCGTGCGATGGTATTGTGGGTGCAGAGTGTAGTGGAGGCTGTGCAGAGAAGTGTGTGACTGTGGAGGTGGAAGGTGCAGGGAAGAAGACATATGGGTCTGCTATGGGAGAGAAGGTGAGGTCCGAATGGGTGAAAATCTTTCTTCCACCCTTTTATGCGTGTTGCTTCTTTTCTTTTGCTGGCCAAAATGATTCCTTTCTTTTTCTTGTTACCTAAAAGAACTTGTTCATAATGGATAAGAGTGGAGGCATCCTGTGCTGTCCCTATCAGGAAGATTTTAAAGAGTGAGCAAATAGAATGAAAAAAAAAAAAAAAATAGGTTGATGCAGTTTGGGCTTGAATTAAGAATTTTTTTTTGAAATTATGAATCACAACAAAATAGAATCAAATCAAATGATTTAATATTAAATATGAGATCTATTTTTTGTTTTATATATATTTTTTTAATTTTGGTATTTTCTTCTTTTTTAATTTTTGTTTTTGTTTTGTTTTTTTTAAATAAAAACCTATTTGTTGAGTAAATTATCCTAAAATAGCTATAAATTTGAATTTTGAGAGTGACTTATTTTTTTTTTTATTTTATGACTTTTATTATTTTTTGAGAAATTTTAAATTAATCAAGAAAAAATATAATGTTTACAAGGAGCATATTTAGAAACAAGGGATATTGATAATAAATTCTAATTCTTTAAACTAGGTAATGCATGCACATAATGAGCTCATGCACACAATAGATAACCACATATAAAAGAAACAAGTTTGCAAATATAAACCAGAACTTTTAGTGATAGAAAATAGCATGTGTCTTCTGATTTTCCATGCTATAAGGCTATCTTGGAAGCTACTAAGTATTGCAAGACAGCAGAATATGATTCCAAACAACATCAGTGATTAGGCAGCAGTACAATTGAATTTCAAAAAGTTAGTAGCAAGATATTATAATCACCTCTCATAATAGAACGTGAGCCATATTATCAGAGATTTTCATGCAGAATTATACTTAATTTAAGAGTCAGTACATGGTATAAATACACAACATAGTTTCCCTAGTAAGTATCCAAAGCAAATAATTTTTGTTAAGGTGGTGTATATAGAATGTGACTAAAATGGCTTGAGAACAATGTAGCTCTATAAAAATGCACCTATGTTGTGTCTCCAACTTCACTGACAAATATTGCTAAGTATATGGATGCATTGGATATAAATGTCAAATTAATATACAAATAAGTAGCTTTTCCCTTTAGCAGCCCTTTTTAAATTTTAATTGTAAAAAGTTAAAGGGCTCCATCTTGGGTTCTTGTAGTAATTTGCTCAAGCATAAATCACTCCTTTTTTTAATACTGTACATTTTAACGATACAATAAAGTTATCTTAACATTGCATAAGAATTGGACTCAAATTTTTCCTACTTTTGTTTTTGGCCAAGAAGTTGACAAAGACAAGAAGTAGACTTGGCGATGGCCTCCTTTGTTAAGACTCAGCTTGTACTTATGTTGGAGCCTATCCTTTCCTGAATTCCTAGTTTTCTAGTCAAAGATATTGTATCGCAGTCACCATTGCAAGGAGAAGCAGATAGAGAGGATCACGAGAATGGTGATGATGATGGCGTGAATTTACATTAGTTGTGTTTTACTTTTGTTGAACTTGTCCAGACTTGTCTGAATTTATTTAGAGTAAATATGTAACTCTATAACTTATTAATACAATTATGACATTGTATAGCCTTGTATAATTTATTTGCTAGATATGTCTGTTTTGAATGAAACTATCTATACAAGTTTAATTTGGTAAATAATAAAATACAAATATTTTTTTTCTATTTTGTTCAGGGTAGCTAGCGATTAGCTAGGGATTTTGAAATAAGAATTTCGATTAGTTAGAGATTAGATAGGGATTAGTTGCAATTTTTTATTACATTCTTACAATAGTCAATTAATTTGCTTCAGATTAGCTATGGTTTAACTACGATAGCTTAACAATTAACTACGAATTAATTACAGAATCAACTACAAAAATACCTTGGTTACATCACTACAGAATTGTAAGTCTTCTTTGACAAAAAATAACTACAGAATTGTCACAGATTAACTACCAAATATTTTAATATGGCTATAGGTTAACTACTGAATATTTCTGTAGTTAATTAGCAACTTGTTTTATGCTGCAAAAAATTCCACATCTAATCCTTAGCAAATCCATAGTTAGATGGTTTTGCTGCTTTAACTACGGAATTGCTATAGAATAACTATGAAATTTGCCATGTTTATTCCATAGCTAATTTGTAAAATTCTTGTAGTGTTAGAGCTAAAGTCTTGTTTTGTGTGTTTGTGGTTGAGGTACCATAATGGCTAAAGATTCTTCATCCCACATGAAAAAGATTGAGTTAAACCCACAGTTTATTGTATGAACTTAACAAATATACATATGAAAGAAAAAACAGACAAAAAACAAGGCTATTACAAACTCTTCATTATTTGTGGGATTGAGGAATCCTAAAGGTTAAAGGTTTTTCCTTGTGAAGAAGTTATAGTAAAACTTCCATTTAATGGATGAAATGGACAAACCCACATATTTAAAAAAAAAAAGGATAAAAATCAAAACTGAAGCTTCGTTTTGCTTTGTGAGTTTGATGGATCCTATAGGATAAAAGTTCTTCATTGTAATGAAAAGTTTAAGTAAAAGGTTCGTTTAATTCACGAAATGGACATACACACGTACATAAATGAGACAAAAATCAAATAAAGCTTTGTTTTCTTGTGTAGGTTTAATGGATTCAAAGAAAAAAAGGTTCTTCATTTTAAATATGTTTGAGTAAAATGTCCATTTAATGCACAAAATGAACAACCACACAGATGCAAAAAATGAAACATGAAATGGTACCTCAACAACGTTCTTCAAGCGAAGGGGAGCATGTTTTCGTGAATCCATGAAGGGACCAACACTAGCTCTATGTCCGTTTTAGAGATAAAGAAAACACAAAGGAAAGGCACCACCACCAGCTCCATGTTTGTTTTAGAGATAAAGCAAACACAAAAGAAAGACAAAGACAAAGGAGAGGGATTCTTGAATCCATGGAGGCACCACCACCACCTCCATTTTTTTGTTTAGAGATAAAGCAAATACAAAGGAATGACAAAGACAAAAGAAAAAGAAAGGAAAGGGACTCTTCAATTAAAGAAAAAGGGACTAGGTCATTTTGCAATTTACCATAATATAGGGGAGTTAGTGGAAAGTGAACTTAATACCTATTCAATAGGTAACCAGTTTAGTCTTTTGCCACATGGCAAATATCACAATCAACGGCTAAGATCAAATATTGAGATCCAATGGCTATGCATTTAGCCACTTATCCATTGCATCGGTGCAATGCCAACTCAGTGTTGCATCAGAGAATTCTCCGTATGTATGTATGTATATATGTATGTATTTATTTTTGTATTAGTATTGTCACGACCTGACTTCGAACTGTAACTGATGCACAGGTTAGGCTAACTCAATATTCACTTAACATGGTAAGCCTAACACAAAAGATTCTAACTAGCAATCATAAATGCCTTAATGGAGTTATAGAAAATTTAGTAGAATCTCCCTTAAAAATGGATTGATCCAATATTTAATATAACCTGCAACAGCTCAACTAACTTTAATATATCACCAAGTAGATTAATAATTATATAAATTTATAGATGCAGTCTTAACTATTTATCAAAACAAGTTATAGAAGGATTTAGATCATTATACTCAAAATCAAAGAATACATCACTCTATCCCTATAGCTCCAAAATATTAGAGTTTAACGTATCATAAGCCGCCAACTCAAAATAGAGGCATACTGAAAGACGAATTGTAAGGGAGTTTGTAAGCTCTAAAGTCCTCTTAAGTTAATTCATTATATTTGTTTTGATGATTAACAAACTATATTGAAATATTTGATTATTGCTCTAACACTCTTAAGTGAATTAACGTATTTTTGTGAGATTTTCTCTTAAGTTTTAACTTGCAGACCTCAAGATGTAGATGAAAAAGATCATTGGATGAATGGAGGATCACCAAAACTTCATCAGAAGAGTCAAGGAAGTGTTGAGAAAGTTGATCTCAGGAGTCAAAATCTAAAACTTGAGAAAGGTCATGCCTGAACTTGAAGAAGCTTGAAGACCTCATGAAAACGAGATTAGAAGTTTGAAAGATATTCAAGAGCAAGATTTATCTACAAATTTTGTCAAAACATCATTCAAGCAAGAAGAAATCAAATTGAGAAGAGTTAAGACTCAAAAAGTTAGTTGAGAAAGTTGAGAAAGTTAGAGTCATGCTGAACCTTCTCAAGTTACTACTGGATAAAGTAGACCAGAATGCTGAGTCATCTGAAAGTAGCTGTTATAATGGTTTATAACTATCTAGTGGATAATAGACCACTCTAAAGCTCCAACAACTAGTTCTTTAAGGCAATATAAAGATCTCAAAACAAATATCCAGAGGTTAAAAGATTTTTCAAGGTTGAATTGCAAGTACACTTAGTGAACCTCATAAATTACTCTTCTAATCTATTTTGTATTTACCTACAAGAGCTTAGCTTAGCCAAAATCTTACTGTAGGTATTTGTATTGCTCTGTAACCTGTGCAAATCCATTCTTTGAGTATTTTCGATAGCAAACCATTAGAAAACACTTAGTGTGAAATCTAATCTTGTGAGATCGAAAGTAGGCTAATGGTTTATGTTAGTCACAGCTTCTGTGTTCTTGCTTGGAGAGGCTAGTGTAGAAGAAAAACTATTCAGTTTTTAGCCTAGAGAGGCTAATGTTGAAGAAAGAATACTTGTGTAAAAGCTTGGAGAGGATGGGAGAAAATAATACTTAGTTTCATAGTGAAAAATCTTAGCATAGTATAATCATCAGCCATTAGATTAAATTTATAATTTAAATAATAAAATTAAGATTAAATCTAAACCGTTAAAATGCTATTGTAAATAAGTAAGAATTTCTCTTGAATCAATGCATAAAAGCATTCCACGTTGGATTTCAATTCATTCTAGGCATTTATACGAATTTATTTAGTAAGAATTTGCGTTTTTCTTTCTCTAAGACTCATCCATGGTTTGCACTGTTGTAATGAAAGGTAACACATACCTCCCACAAACTATTACAATTTAACAAGAATATTTTATTGTTTATACAAATTATTAAAATCATTCGTTAGTCAATTTTGTATTGTCTTTTTCATTTTTACTAGTTTTTAACTCGTTAGTTGTATGTGAAAATTTTGATGTTTATATTTTTTAACAATTTTTTAATTTTTTACAGATAATTTTTTGCATTGTAAATTTAATTACAATTAAATTTCTTTTGTTAAATACTTGTTATAATTATTTATAAAAAATATTTAAAAAATCATCTTTTTTTCTCCAATAAAAAGTAATCAAGTGGATATTTTAATATATCTTGATAATAAATTAATAGTTTCTGACATTATAAGTCTCTTAGGAAATGTAAAAAAATTTTGTTGATTTATTTCATTATAAATTTCTTTAGACCAAAATAAAGTTCAATTGCAATAATGAAATTTGAAAATTTTGTTGTTTTCCCTGATTCACTGATAATGATAATGGAATATAGTATAAATAATTTAAGAAAACAAACACTAACACAAATCATCACAAAATTACAGTAATTGGATTGCATTTCATAAAGTAGGGTTTTTGACTCAGTTAGAGTTATTTTTCAAACAAAATATCAAATTGAATGGTTTTGAAACAAATTATCTTCATCGAATAATTGATTTTGGCACGCAGGCAGATGGGGACTTTTTTTTTTTTTTTTGCCATAACATTTCATTATGTCATGTGGTGATATGCACTACACAATGTAAACTCTATGTCGTCGTTTTTTTTTTTTTCAGGAGACTATCACAAAATCACTTTTTCTTTTTGTTTTTATAAAATACCCAACAGACAGATAGTGCAGAAAATCATCACAGCATGCATTTTTTTTTTTTTTTGTGTTTTATTAGTAAGGTGACAAGACAACGTTGACAGTATTAATGGGAGATAATATTATCAAAATTATTAGAGTAAAAAATAACTTTTTTGACCTAAAAAATAGGCTTTCCTATATAATTAATGTTTTTTATTTTTTATTTTTTATTTTTTATTTTACTCTTTTTTTAGATTAATTATTGAAATGCACTAATTTTTTTTAATGGTAAGAAGTTGTCCCTGCTTGTGGCAACTTTCTAACTATTACTTGAATGGAAATTAAAAATATAGACGATAAGTCGCTTCAGGTCAAGGTGATTTCCTACTTGACTTGAAAATTTTATATTACAAAACATTTTGTGAGAAAATTTTTATTCATGTTACTTAACATGAACTTGTATCTTTTTTGGGTGACTTATCAATTTAGTTTACTAATATAGACTTCTTATCTTCGCAAAATTAAACGCATTTTGATATATAATTTAAAAAAGAACAAATGATAAATGAAAAACATGTGCATTATTCATATAAAAAGCCTTACAAAATATGTAAAATAAAAAGAAGTTAAAGTTAGGTATCTATCTTTCTTTAAACATAAATATGTGACAAAATTCCAACAACATTTGGTTTTAATTTTACTTGAAATTTACACTTGTAAGTACAGAGTTTTAGAAACTCTATATATATATATATCATTATAACCCCTGGCAGCTCATAATATAGGTAGAAAATAACTATATGCAGAAGAAATATAAGAAAATAAGAACAGGATATAAATAGAATATGTATATTGAAAGATATTTTATTGAAATGATCAGAAACTTATAAAGAGTTTGAAGAAAAATTACAAAGAGAGAAGAACGCAGCACACTTATTTTACAAAGAGAATTTGAGAGAGGAAGAGATACAAAATTTTTCCGATGATCCGATGTGAACTAGAAGGCTCCTTATATAGAGAATTAGAGTATCTTCTTGCAGTGATTATAATTATTCATGCCGACATAATTCATTACAAGTTTTGACTAATGAGATTTGCTTTTCAAAAGTAAATAAGAATCTAATGATCTTGGTTGGACATGTGAATGAACAGGAGATGAGCATCTTGTACTAAAAGTAGTTTGATGAACATCATTTACTTTTGACTGATCAAGTTTTGCATGTGATTAGAATTATTGTGCTGAAAGTAAATTGCTTTAATGAGATGGCTTATCTTTTATTTATATTGAGACAGCTGAGTGATACCATAGTAGTCATCTTCATTGAGTAGAGTAAAACTTTGGCTTGAATCAACTTCATCTTTGTCTTCTTGATCCTGTTCTTGAGAGGTGTGGGACAACACATTTTTAAGCTTTTATGAAAACTCTTCTTTTGATAAAGAGGCGGCTAATTTGGCCATGATTTTTTACTTTTCGGTTAGGAATAAAACTTCTGATGAAATATTTTGTGCAGAATTACTTTTGAGATATTTAGAATTCTTATGGAACCATTCTTTTAATTTTTGATCTGACTGTAATGATCGGTCAAACTTATTCCACCACTTGATTTTTATACTATGAACTAGCCATCTTATGCCTACTTCTTTATTTTGTTGAGCAAGATCATAATCCCATGTCATTATCCAACTGATACTCATTGAAGCTACAAAGGATAATAATCGGTATCCTACATGAAAGGTGGTTTGATCTTTGAATTTATAGTAGGAAGATATTGCATAGTCAGGAAGAATTTGAACAGTGGGTCCAAAGTCATAAAACCACTTTATGAACCATTTTGAAAAGTTACGTGAAATTCCTCATTTGAACCATATAAACCAAGAATGAGAGTAAGGTTGATAATAAAAGAGATTATACCAGTCGTTTATAAAATCTTGAAAGGTATAATATTAAGAAGAAGAGTTTTTGAAAAAGATCTTTGAGTAAACATCTGGACAGGCCAATCTGATAGGGAATAAACTTTGAGAATCTTCATTTTTGAAAATAGAATTTTTAATAAATCATTTTTATCTAGAGTATGAGTTAAATTTATAGAATCAATATCGACAGGAATGAAATCATGAAAAAGTCTATTCTTTTGAAAGTCTAGAGGGGGATAATGCCAAGAAAGTGGAAAGATTTTTTGAGTAATTTGCCGAGGAGTGGAATTATTTTGAATCCATTCTGGCTCAAGAATCATAATGGACAAACAATGTTGTTTATCTTGATATAATTGAGAATCTAAAGGACTTTGAGGAGGGGTAATGAAGGTCTTATGGTAGAGGAAGAAGGAATAAGAGGGGTAAACCTATTGGAAATAGGTGTAAGGTTTATTTGAAGACGTATTGAATTGGGAGTTTGTTAAACAGATTGTCAGAAACTCTTTGGACTTAATTCTTGAACATTACTGATTCTCAAGGGAGAACCATATTGATCTTTTGAAATTATCTTACTTTTTATACTCATGGAACGTCAGTGTGAGATTCCTTCTTTCTTTCTCTGTAAAAATTCTCTTGTAAGAAAATCGGACAGATAATTATTTTTTTCTTTTATATGAACAATATCAAAATCAAAACAGGAAAGTAAAGCTTGCCATCTTGCAAAGATATGTTTTGAAACTAGATTTTGAACATTTTTTTTGTAAAAACACTAGGTGTAGCTTTGCAATCAATCCTTAATAAAAAAAATTTGTTAAATAAATCATCTTGAAATTTTGTAATACATAGTATTATAGATAAATTTTCTTTTTTGACAATACTATATTTTAATTGAGCTGGTTGCCAGATTCCTGAATAATACCTAATGACTTGCTCTTTAGAAGAGTTTTTATGAATTTGCTTCAAGATACTTCCATATCCTAATTCAGAGGCATCTGTTTCTACTATTAAGGAAGCATCAGGATCTGAAATTCCTAGGCAATGGAGTTTTTTGACAAGAGTCTTTATTGTGATAATGGAATTAGTCATGGAACTATCCCACTGAGGAGAGTTTTTACTAAGTCGTTTGTATGATGGGGCACAGATGATTCTTATATTGGGAATGAAATCTGCTAAATAATTTAAACATCCTAAGAATCTTTATAATTGATTTTTATCTCTAATTTCATTGAAAAATTTTTCTGCAAATTCTATTGATTATTAATAGGAGTAATCATTCCTTGATATATTTCAAATCCTAAAAATATAATTTTTGTCTAAAAAAGTTTCATTTTTTTTTGCAGAAACTACTAGACCATTTTCTTTAATAATATTTAGAAATTGTTTTAGATGTGATAAGTGTTGAGATATTGAATTAGAGAAAACTAATATATCATCTAAGTAAAAAATGGTGAATTTTGTTTAAGAATTCATATTATTGTTCATAATGTTTTGAAACTCACTAGTGGCGTTTTTGAGACCTTGTGGCATGACATTCTATTCTTAGTGACTAAAGGGTAATATAAAAGCAATCTTATACCTGTTCTTTTCTCCTACTTGAATTTAGTAATATCCTGATTTCATATCAAATTTTGAAAAAAATTAAAACCTTATGTACTCTTTTAATCAAATCTCTTTTATTAGGAATTGAATATCTTATCCATTTTAATACTTTATTTAAAGGTTTATAATTAATTACTAATCTTGGTGCACTTCGTCTAATTCTGATGAATTCATAACATAGAATGCTGCACAACTGTATAGAGATTTGCTAGGTCTTATTAATCCTTTATCTAAATATTTTTGAATTTTTTTTTACAGTATTCTAAATATTCTTGATTCATTTGAATTGGTCTGTCTTTTGTTAGGATATCTTTTTCATTAAAATTATCTTCATACAGTAATATTATAGTATATTGTTTTCTTGACCAAAAAGCATTTGGGACTTCACTAGAAATTTTTTGTTCAAATTTTTTGTATGTTTTTTGTATTTCTTCTTTGATTTTTGGAGTTGGTAACTATTGTTCTATTCGTTGATATTGAATTTCTTTATTTAATATGCTTAGTTGTTTTTGTTTATTTTGAATTATATTTATCTTTGATATTAATGAGTCTTGTACTAAGTTTAATTTTTTTTATCTAAGAAGGCTTGAGAAATTCAAACTTAACTTCTGCTCCTAAAGCTGTTGATATTAATCCTTAATTGTTAACAGAAAAAGGAAATAATAAAGTTAAAAAAGGAGTTCCTACTATAACTTGTTTAAAGATATTTTTGACCATTAAAAACAAAGTTTTGTAACAGATGTTGTTTTAACAAATTTTTTGCATTGAATAATTTATAGGTGATAATTAATTTTGATCCATTAGCACTACTTAATGATTCTTTAATTTTTTTCATAATGTTTTATTGCAATTAATCCTTCTCTAATACAATTTATGTCTACTCCAGAATCTATCAGAGCAACTAATTGAAATCGTTCTTCTTTAATTGCTAAATCTATTGGATACCACCATTTATGTACTATAATCTGACTTAATAAATTTATATACGAATCTTGATATGAAGAGGATACTTCTATTTTTTTTGTTTTTTCTGTCTGTGAAGAAATTATTTGATTTCCTTGTAATATTAAATATTTGAATTCTAATTCTATATCTTTTTGTTTTAATTAATTAATTTCTTGATTTGAATTTTTTATTTCTTGTTGTAAATCTTGTAAAGTAATAGCTTCTTTTTCAACAGTCTTAAATCTTTCTAAAACATTTTTCATTTCAATTTTTTTCTATATAATCTTTCTATTTTCTTCTTCATCTATTAAAGATTTTAGTTGTTGAATAAATTCTTGTTTTAAATTAGAGTCTAACATTTTGTCTATTATTGAAATTAAAGTAGAGGCTTGATCTTTAATTATTACGTTTATAGATTTGGGGTATCATGCATGTTGGACAATCACAAGGTTCAGGACCTAAGCATTCATCTTATGTACTATCATTTTCACTATCAAATTCTTCTTGAATATTATACTGCTTCTAGTTCTTGATCAGAATTTTTTTCTGTTTCTGATGTTTAAGAGTATTGTTCATTAACTAAGATATTAATTAATCCTTTTTCAAACTGTTCTTCTAGATTTAATTATCTAATTTTTTTTTCATCTTACAATCTTTTCTATAATATCCGAATTATTCACATTTATAACAGACTATATTATTTTTTGATTGTTTATAATTTTTTGATGTCTTGGGTTTTATACTAGATGATTGAGGTTTCCTTTAAATTTCATTTCTTTATGTAAAAGTTTTAACAATTTTTTGAGGTTTTGACTTTATTCTTTTTGAAGAGGGTTTAATTCCTTCTATACCGAATTATTGACAAAATGTTCTTAACTCTTTTCTACTTTCTCTTGACTTGTTTCTAAGTTTGTTTTGTATCTTGAAATCAGTACATATTTGAAGTCCAGCTTCTATAATAAAACTAGAGATTTGACCAAAGGTTAACGAATTATAAAGTATCGTTCCATTAAATTGTTGAGGTATATGTGTTTTAAACTTTTCAGCAAATAATTTAGGAAGTCTAGTAAGAAACCGTTCTTTCCAATAATATGCTGCACCATCAAGTCTTAAACGTTATTTTGATAAAAACATATCTTTATACTATCTATAGTCTGACATTGATGGACAATAAAGATTTGCTAATTGGTCTCCTGCTTTTGTTTGTAATTTTATTGGGTCTCTTATGAAATGTTTAGTAATAGCATATAGTAATGTTGTTACAGCATCTTTTTCTAATTGACCGTTGGGTTCTTGTTTTACTACATTTAATATCGTTTCTTATTTAGTAAGAAGGAGGATGTTATCACATCATCCTTTTAATTGACCTATGAATCCTATTGCTAATAAGGTTATAATTTTCTTGTCAGAATTTCCTCTGCTTTTAAAGACTGTTACTGCCATAGTCATTTGTTGTATTGTATCTAATATTTATTGATCACTAGCTCCATCAATATTCCATTCTACAATGATTCACCAAAGTAGGAGCTATCTACAAAGTTTAATCTTTCTTTATATTGAACATCGGGAAAAGTAGGCCTTGGGTTTACTGAATTTCATTTTATTTATTTTTGAATTTTGGGTTTTTAATAATTGTTCTTCTATTTGATTTAATTTTATTAAAATATTTATTTTTGAAATATTTCCTAATGATAAATGTTCCAATTTTCTCTTAATTTCTTCTAAGACGCTATTGGTCTTGTTTCCTAAAGTAATTGAGCTAAATTCTTTTTCAGGAACATTTATTATTTTATATATTGATCTGCTAGGATCTAAATTATTATTTAAATTTTTTTGTATTAGTTGGTTCTTTTATGTTTTGGTTCTCTATTCTCTGGAGGTGTTATGACATAGTGTTTAATATTTGATTAAAATAATTTAATTGCTGATGAACTTTCTGGATATCATATTTTTCTATGATTTTATTTATTGAATTATGAGGAATTGTCTTGAACATACTAGCTTCTATTTCTATTCCCTTTTTTTGTAGGGATTTTTCTAGTTTCTAATGGTGGGTATGTGGCTTCTATGATTTCATTATTAACAGTTTTCCACAGTGCTGAAGTCTTATTAGCGACTGCTATTGTACATTCTTCTATATATGGGTTTGGTATTCTGTTATTGACACAGTACATTTCAAATCAGGTGAAAAAGTATATATTGAACTTCCTTCCCATCAGGAAAGAGTACAATTTTTGTAAATAAAAAGAAGTTTGTTCATTATTAAAGGTTGAGAAATACCAATTTCATTTTTGAAGATATTGAGGAGCTTCAAAGTCTGCTCTAATTCAGGATTTATCTATTTCAAAAGGTTTATCTAACGTTAGCATATTAATAACTTGTGATCAGGTTGGAGAGTATTGAGGAGAATCAGATTGTTAAGTCACTAGGTATAAAGGTTTTGGAACATTAGGTTGACAGTTTACTCCTGTTAAGTCTATGTTAATTGTGGATCCATTTACAGAAGTTTTAGAAGGTTGTCTAATAGATGTAGTGAGTTGGTTTTCTCCAATTCTTTGAGAGGTTGATCTCATCATTTCTATTATAAGATTTTCTCGTTTTTGAATTATAGATTTGATTTTTGTATTTTGAATTTTTGGAACAAACATAATTTCTTCTAATAACTAGTTTTTAGGCATTCTGGAAATAACCTTTTGATGACTTAATCTTTTAGGGGTTGTTATTGAAGTTTTTCGTAAATTTACTTTCATTATAATAGTTTCATTTTTTAATGAAGATCTTAAAGCTTTAAAATTATAATCAGTAGTAGTAATTTTATAATGAATTTTATAAATAATTAAAATATTTTCTATTGCTCATTCGAATATTCCTTTTGATCTTTTGACATTTAATATTAAAGATTTTGGGCTATAAGAATTTTTTAATACCATTAAAATATTTGGGTAAAATATGTATGCACACACACACACACATATATATATGTGTGTGCGTGTGTGTATATATATATATATATATGTATATATGTATATATATGGTGATTTGTCAAGTATTTTTTAATTTTTTTACAATAAAAATTGAAGTTTAAAAAGTAAAACTAACAATCAATAAATATTTAACTAATTAATAGTGTCCAAGAAAAAAATGAATACCAAAGTAATCTTCGTTATAATATAATCAAAGCAATCAACAACGCATATACACCTTTAGATAAACGTGTTCTACTTTACATAGAATTTATTATAATCTAAATAGATTAACAAGAACACATAAACCAAGTAATCAAAAAGAAAACCCTTGCGCTCTAAACATATTAATCCTTCAAGATAAGTGATTGATGATCAACTAAGAACAATGACCACTAAACATGAAGTGAATTCGTAATCAACAATCACCTTTAATTAAACATATTAAATACTACTAAAAAGAACAAAATGAAGGCTGAGAAGCATGTTGGCAGTTCATCTTTCCCATGGGTTTGTCATGAAACACTTGCTCAAGAAGCCCATGCATTCTTTGTTCGCCACATTGGGTATCTCCGGCGCTTCTTTCAAAAACACAAGTTGAAACATTATGTCATCTACGGTACAAAGATTCCACCACATGGGTAACTTAGTGATCATCTCCAAAACTATGCACCCCAAGAGACCATATATCTAACGGTACTTCAATGTGGCCATAGGCAACTGATTCTGGTGACATGTAATTTAGAGTCCCTCTAAACTTAAACTTCCAATCATCCGTCGAGATTGTCATCACTAGTCTTAGACAGTCCAAAGTTTGCAATCTTTAATTGATAGCCTGCACTGCTACCCAGATATGATGGAAAGAGAAGGATGTTATCTGGCTTGAGGTCACAGTGACAACCCCCTTTTTGATGAATGTGAGAAAGCCCTCTGAGAAGCATGTGGATGTAGACTTTCTCTTTGCTCTCCAAGATTGGCTCCTTCTTGATTAGGTTGAAGAGAGTACCATAAGGGGCATACTCCAATCGAAGACTGTAGACCAAGACACCATTCTCCATTGTGGTTTCGCTCCCATTGCACTGGAGGATTTCTTGACAGAAAGGGAAAAGATTTAGAATCTTTTCTTCTTTCTTCAATGAATATGACATGTAAAGCCTCGCACATTTCAAAGCTATGGTTTGCATAATCTCTTTGAGGAGCAGCAGAAATAGTGAGATAAACAGTGCTGTAGCTGCCCTTCCCTGAAACTCTTGTCTTCAACCACTTAGTCATGGTGCTCAAAGTGTATTGTGTTCACCAAATTTTCTGAATGAAAGTACAAAGTTCATTATGTATATATATATGTTGTGAAGAATCCTTAAGCATTGAGGATGCCATGTATCATACATGGGTACGCGTTCAGGATTTATATCATCATAATTCATAACTAATATGAAACTATGAAGTTGATAACATATATGAAGTCCCTTTTTTATTAATTTTATTTTGAACTAATACAAAATATGCCATTGTAGTTAAAACATATAATTTAAAACAAAAACAAAAAATCTATCACCATGGATGAAGTTAGTTATTTTCAGTTAGCCTTAGCTGGCCGATAAGTTATGTTTATTTAGTTGTAGTTGGAGACAGCTATATAAGAGTATCAGATTGTGTCTTTCAAAACTATCATTCATTATTTAAGTTTCAATTTCTATGTTTAGCTATTATTAGGAAATTATATATTACCAAATGGTATAAAAAAAATAGGAAGTGTTTATTGAAAAATTTATCTTATATATAGTTTGTAAATTAGATGTTTGTACTTTATTTTATTCGGATGTTGTTTAGATAAAAAGATTAAAGGATAAATTAAACTCCTCCCCATGACTTTTTTTAACATGACATTAAATCTATTTTTTTTCTAAAATACACACTCATTCCATTTGACTAAGTTAACTAAATTTCGTTCATTGAATATTCCTTTTATCCTTAAAACTAACTATAATTAACATTATGAATTGAATTTAGTATTGTATATGGAAACCTTAAAATCATGATGCATGAGTGTAATTTATTTATTATTATTTGATATCTAGATACAAATTTCATGTTCGTAGTATTTTTCAAATAAACTTATAACTCTCACAAAATAAAAATAAACAAGTATAATGGAATATACTATTATATTACAGTGACATATGACTATACTATAGAAATAATATATGTATTTTTAATTTCATCATCCATCATCAAGATACTTGTAAGTCTTATTTTCTTTTCAATATACTAAAAGAAAATTAAATATATTCTGATAATGAAAAGGTGTTAAATTTTAAAAAATAGAAGGAAAACATCATCAAACAAAAATTATTTGATATGTTTAAATATATAGTTAAATTATAAAAAAAACTGAAGTTAGCATCAATTGAGTAATAAAAAACATATGTTATGACCATAACCTCAAGCACTAAAGGGAAGATTGGTCTGATCTCATATTTTCAACTACTATCAAGATTCAACATTGAAATAATAAGATTTTTGGAAATATCTCTTATAAAGATTGTTTCAACTTATTTTTAGTTTCAAGCTGTCATATATTCTGTACTTCTAAGGAGAAAAAAACTAAATTGCTTATACAGGATCAAGAAATTATTATTTATTTTTTTCTTTTTATGTTTAGTTCAAAGTCAGTAACACAATAATTAACTCTATGAAAAATGCCAATGCAAGGCACGTGTTACTTGTTAGTTTATGACTAAATTATAAAGGAATAAAACTGACATTAGTTGAATTACAATCTCGTTGTTTGATTTTTTTTACTATAGCAACTTTTATAATTAATTTTACATTAAAGGAATTTGAAATTTACATTAAATATTATTTAAAAAACTAAAAATATTTAACAACATTAAAATATAGTTAGTTAGTTTGGTCAAGTAGGGTAGAGTATAAATTTTAAATGAGAATTGAATTTTGTGTTATGTTAAAATACCTTTAAGGGGTGGAGCATAATTTACCCAAAATTAAAAGTGCCTCATATAAAAATATAAGACGTAGAAAATGAAAAGAAACTTTAAATAGAGCAAAAGAATTATTTTTTAATTATATAATTTGTTTCAGTCTAAAAATATTTTAATATGAGTTTATGATAATTAATATTAATATATTAACATGAGTTTTTTAAGAATTACCCATTATATAATCATATATATAAGTTCATTAATTAAACAGGAAGCTAAAGACTAACACCTCCAACTTTGTCCCTTGAAGAGAAACATTGCAATTATGATTACAAACATCGAAAATAATTTTCAAGATCATTTTCAGTATAATTAATCCTATTGTGCGTATGATTTTGTATAAACATAATATATGGTAATTTGTATTTTTTTATTATTTTAATATTCTTAACTTATCTTTAGATGAGTTATTTTTATTTTAATTTTAACATTTGATCAGGAATAGAGTTATGTAAATTCCACTTTGAAATGTCTCAAAGTGATATTTTCTTGCAAATGATTATCCATTTTCTTGTGAAATTTTTGTGAATTTTCAATATTTGGTTTTCATCAATGTACTACTACTAGCATCCAAAGAGAGTAGGTACTCCACATTTTTTTTTTTATAATTAAAAAAGTTAAGGAGGAGGAGAAGTTTGTCTCATTCTAAGGATTGGGCCTCTAACAATTTGATAACTATTTACAGTAATATTTACATATTGTTTATTAATTATAAATATTACCAATTGAACCCAAAATCCAAAAGTTATCAACACAACTCTATTTTATTAATTGAGCTAACCCTCATTTAAATAAGTACTACATATCTTTTTAATGGATATAAATGAAACATAGGCAGCATTTATGTTTTTGTATGAGACAACCATATTTATATCTTTATCAAATAATATAACGTCATTAATTCAATAAATGTGATGAAGCTATTGGGGTATATTCAACCCAATTTCATATAATTGTAGTATTTTGAATCATGTAACATGCACGATCTGTAAATAATAAAGGAATTAAGAATTACTTAATTTTCTATTGATGAAGGTGTTCTCCTCCCCCATAGAGAAATAGATGAGAATTAGGTTTTTCTAAGCGATTTTTTTTGTTGTTTTTTTTTGTACAGTATAAGTAATATACTCTAGTTAGCTTGCATTGTATTAACTCATGAAACTAAGTCTCTTGGTTGAGCAATCTTAAGGGTGCATCTTCTATATATATCATGTTTATGTATATGTACGAAAACTAATATTTGTAAATGCTAATTCATGGTTTGAACCTGAGTAACATAATCCATGCATCACACAAACGTTTAGAATTTAAGAATAATATTTTATTATTTATAAAAATTTATTAAAAATATTCGTTAGACAATTTTGTATTGTATTTTTATTTGTACTAGTTTTTAACACTTGGTTTGTATGTGAAATTTAATGTATATATTATTTTAACAATTTTTTATTTTTACAAATAAATTTTCTTATTATAAATTTTAATTAAAAATCAATTTGTTTTATAAAAATTTGTTATAATTATTTTAAAAAATATTTCAAAATATCCTCAATTTTATCTAATAAAAAGTAATCCAGTGGATATTTGAAGACATCATAATAACAAAAAAAAATATAGTTTTAACATTGTAAATCTATTAGGAAATTATTTTGATATTTTTACTATAATTTTTTGTAGATCAAAGTAAGGTTCTATTATAGTAAAGAAACATACAAAATTTTGTTATTTTCTCTGATAAAATAAAATTTATTTTGAGATGTTTTATTATAAATTTTTGTAGATCAAAGGTTCTATTATAGTAAAGAAACATGCAAAATTTTGTTATTTTCTCTGATAAAATAAAATAACCTTAATAATTAAGGAATTAATATAATAACTACTGAATAAAAAGTATTTTGGACAAAAAAAGTTATAAATTTTATGATTTTATATAATATTAAAATGTAGATATAAATTTTATTATAATCGCACATCATCTGACATATATGCATATAATACCTGGTCCAATTCTATATTATGACGATATGATTCATACTGTAATTTTAATATTTGTTCAATATTGTTGCATTAATTTAATCAACAACATGCTTAAGATCATAATTTTCAAATTATTAGGCTTTGTGTTTAAGTTTCCATAATAATTTAAGAAAACAAACCCTAAATGCAAATCATCTATCACAAAATTACAGTAATTGGATTGTCCTTCAGAATGTAACACAAATTCGATATGGAAATGTTGAATATCATGCAACGAATTTCGTAAAAATGCTTATGAATGATACACGTATGGGATTTCTTTTTTTTTTCTTTTAATATTTAGTTATTATGTTTTGGCTGAGAAACAGTCATTGTATCTGCCACGTCAATTCATAAACAAATTTCGTGAAAACTATTCATACAATATATCAGTACTCTATTCGATATCATAAAATACAAAGCAGAACAAATGTCTCAAAAAAATCATGATCAATTGAATTATTTAATCCTTCAAGATAGGCGATTGATGATCAACAAAGAACAAATGATAAATAAAAAAAAGTGCATTATTTATATAAAAATGGCTTACAAAATATGTTAAATAAAAAGAAATCAAAGTCAGGTATCTATCTTTCTTTAAACATAGCTATGTGACAAAATTCCAACAACATTTCATCTTACTTGAAATTTTACACTTGTACTGATAGAGTTTGAGGAACTATACATACATACATATATACATACATATATATATATATATATATATATATGTATATATATATACATATATATATATATATATATGTATGTATGTATATATATATATATATAAATATATGTATGTATATATATATATATAATGGATACCTATTCATGTGAATTGCGTATTGTTGTCAAGTTTAACTACACAATTGCAAATATTACAACAAGTAATAAAGTAATGAATAACTATCGTTTTCACAGAGAATTATATCTATTAATGTTAAGTACTAAAATTATCCCAATCTAATCTTAGGAAACAAATCGAATAACTAAATAAATGAAAAGAAAATTAAGTGCAAGAAAGTAACAAAAGCACAATAAAAACTAAAAAATTAATGTAAATAAGCTTAGGAATACAATTTTTTCCAACACTTCATTCATAATCTCTTGATTCTTTCTTAACTTATCCAATGATCATGAGCTTTTAACCTAGAGATTTAATTGTTTTATATGCATCTCCTAATAGTCATATACAACTATCCCTCTTAATTCACTCCCTATATTCCTTTATGAATAAATTTAAGAAGAAAACATTAAGATTAAGCTTTAATCATGGTTACACATGGTTTGCAAGTATACTCCTATCTTACAAATGAATCAATTCATTCGATATCCAAATGCCTTGAACACATATTATTTCATCTATGGCTTAAACCCAAATTCCCTTTCTCAAGCTCAATTCAAATTTACCTCATCAATCCAGTTAGTGATCAAGTAATTAGAAGCATTAAGATCAAGATGAAATAGACAACTAAAAAAATATTGCAATAAGAAGGAAAGGAATCAAAAGATCCAAAATACATGTGGATTCGATTGCAATCCAAGAAAAAGAAAATTAATTAATGCTGATGAAAAGAAAATACAACCAAAAACCAAAGAAGTGTCACCGTCAAGAACAAAACAAAACAAAAAGAAAGTGCAAAAGACGAAAAGAGAAAAAGATCTTCAATCTTCAACAATCTCCTCTTTCTTGGATACTTGATAGCTTCTCTCCTTGGATCCCTCTGTCTCCCAAGTCTCTTTAAAAGTAAATCTTTTATAGTAGGCATGTCTCTTCTACTAGGATTAGTTGTCTTTTGACATCATAATTCTATGAGCTCAGGTCCAATTATATAACTCTAAGAGCCCAAGCCCAATTCGTATTTGAAAGTGTTTCAAATTCGTTTTTGACTAACTCCATGGGTTGTATATTTTCCTCCTAACTGTGTAGCTCTCTAGAAGCTGAATTGAACTTTAACTTGAACATGAAAATTATAGCCCTATGTCTTATCTAACCATAGGCTTTAAAATCATGTGATTTGTACTACTGTAACTCAAGATATCATCAAATTACTTTACAAAGGTCAGATTACATGAGATTAAACATTCAAAACTTGACTCCAAGCCCTTCTAAACATATTTTCTTCAAAAAGTTATGCCTTAAAATAACTCTAAACCCTGAAAAACATCACAAAAAAAAAAACCAAAGAGTAAGCTAGGAAGAAACAATTAAGAAATCAAAACTAAAAAGACCTAAGTTAATCAAAATTAAGATTAATTCACTATCAAAACAAACCCTACATGCATGACTTTTCTCAATACAACAAATACCCCTATGTCAGCGACAAGGGGGTGTCCAATGCCATGGGATCGAGGAGATCCATTAGTGAACGGGCTTGAGCAAGGAACCACACTAGTGGGTCTAATGCCACATCTTAATCCAAAACCTTAAGGCATTAGGTTTATGGGTCTTCTCACTTATATAGTCTTCACTAGCCCATTCCTATCCCATGTGAGACTTTCACTCACACTTGAATTCCAATATTCTTCCCTTCAAGTGTGAGTGGTCATGCAAAGAACTTCATGATTTCATTGACATATCAATTTATTGTGATTGGTCCCACGATAGGTGAGCATACAACCACTACAAATGTAAATCAAAATTCATTTTGTTATAGTTAACTCCCTATATTTGTTATTATCGCCTACTGTTGATAAGGTATTTAATGAAATGATTTTTGAAACTTGTGAGCTTAGTGATGATGAGAAGAGAACAAATTCTCTAGCTTTATAACATTTAGTGGTGTGTAACAAAACACCATTTGGACCCCATTTTGGAATGGGTGTTGTTGTGAGAATTTTGAGATATATAAATGAGTGTCATATGCTACATATAAGTAGTTGAGATGACCTAGTTAGTGCTTACATGTTTCTACTTAGGGCAGGTGTTCCTTCTTCTTGGTTTGTTACATATTTGACTCTTAAGTGGGTAAAATGAATAACCCTAGTATTTGGCTAAAAAGTAGGTATTCTAGATTCTTTCCTTTGATCTTGTGCGTAAGACCTACTTATTACAACTTATTTCTTCAATTCACTATGAGTATAATTTTGTGCTTTATTAATCACTTCAATTGACAAATGCACAATTTTGGTTAATGGTGTACAAATTTTGGATAAAATAGCAAACTAAACCTATTGTGTTTATTTATCAATATTCTTATCTTCTTATTTGAGAATAAAGTGAAAGTCAGTCTTTATTTACATCCCACATGATTATATATTCTTTTAAATTGGTAAGGAGAAGGTGACATTGCAATAGTTACTCATTTAGAACAATAAATATAAATATGAGTGCAAATATGGATAAATAATATATCGGTCGAAATACCTGTTTGCTTAAGCTTATTAATTGTAAATGAGAGCTTACAAATTTAGAGCCCTAGTATTATAGGCATGCAAATAAATGATTAAGTTTGTTTTAAGAGGCATATATATGGCTTGATATTTTTTTTCAGATCAGTATCTTGAATTTGATAATGGTATCCCATTCCCTTGCATTGATTATCAATACTTGTTGCCCTAGGTAAGTGGGAGCAAGTTTTATTATTGATGTGCTTTTTGCTAATAGTGTACTGATAGGTAAAGTAGCTATTATAATTTTATGAGACAAAGTTTATATATTCAATTATTTTAATTTTTGCCGAAGATTTTTTTAATGTCTACTTTGCTTGAAGACACATAGATCTTTACAAGTATATCTTGTTGAATTGTCTCATAGAGCACACACCGGTACTAATTTTGGAATGAGTTGAATCTGTGATATTACTGCTTGTTTATGTGTTACCTTTTGTCATAGGAAGGTAGAGACTTTACTATTCTTATGTCCTTAATAGTGTTTAAAATAGGTCTTATGTGCTTCTGCGGTTGGTAACTTAATGATCAAGTTTGTATACATATTATTTATTGCCCATGTTATGACACTTTAGTATTTTGTAGTAAGTTGTTGTAAACTTGTAATCTCATATTACATATAAGGTATTTGGGATTTTAATCTCACTCACTAATGTTCAAATCACTATAAATGATACCTATGGTTATATATGGCATAGGTTACCTGTTTGAAAAAATTTCTTCTGGGAATGTGTATTCAAGATTATAGGAGGAGCTGGCTTATCGTAATGTGCTAAGTGGACACCTACAGCATCCTTAATTTTGTTGACATAGTGTGATTTTAATATTGAATCCAAATTTGTGAGACTCTATAATTAGCATGTTGTTAATTTTGGACTTCATATTGTAGAATTTCGTGGCCACACACTATGATAACTTTGCAATTATGTATTTCTCTCTATTTTTCAATTGTATTGTTGGAGAGAATGAAGGTGAGTTTTGGCTCACTTTGAATACTTTAACACAGAACTAAATTTTAATCCCACTAATAAATATTTTACCATTAGAGTATTTTGAAATCTAGTGTGACTCTAATGGGGTTGTTTATATTTTGGTATGTAGGATTAGTGGGAGTGTACAAAACTATTGTTATGTTATCTCGAGACTTATTAATGCTTCAGTCACCATATATCATTATTGTGCACTTTTTTTTTTTGTAAAATATGGTATATTATTAGAGACATGTTAGACCTAGTCTCATTTTATTGTTTCGAGATAATTTTGTTGAATCTCAATAAGCATCTGGGGCAAATGTTAAGGCATTTTTTGGGATTACACTTGATCACACTTTTGGCATGCACTTTTGCAGTGCTTTCCCTTATCTTACATTTGACATAACGTTAGGTCACTGAGATATGAGTATCTTACATGTATGATATTAATACTCCTATCAAGTATGATTTTTTGCATTGTTAAGGTGCTTTTATTCCCATTTTGGCGAAATAGTCAGAAGTGCTTGCTTATAGTTGACATTCTATGTGGATACATTAATTCAGAGTATCTTTTTAGTTTGAAATAAATGTCTATGCTATCCTTGTGGGAGATTGTTGGGATTTTGATCTTATGTGGACTAGCATAATCATCTATTTTCTTAAAATTCAGATTAATTGAATATTAAATATTGTTAAGCATATTTTGGTTTAACCCATTTGTGAGCATTTTTTGTTATTGGATTTTTTATAAGTATTAGACTTATTGTTGTAGTCATGATATATGAACTTTGTGTCTAGGTTTTCTGTAATAGGTGATAATAACCTAAAATTGTATTTTTTTTATATAAAAAATAGGCTTTTGTATGTATTGAATTAAATTAATTTAAAAAAATTTGTGATATTATTGATTATTTTTCATAAAAGACATTAATTAATTCTAATTAATTCTAATTAATTATGGTATCTTATAGGATATTAAAGATTTGGAAAAAATTTAGTTAAATATTAAAGATTTAGAGTATATTTGGCACTGATTTAATTGGATATTAAAGAATTAGTGCAGATTTGATACTAATTTTGTTCTGAATTTATACGCAATCCACAACAGATCCCGTGATTAAGTGAATATATTACCTTGGATATGGAAGGTTATGACCCACGGTCACTTACTTGGACAAGGAGACAACCAATGTGGTTATAAAAAGAGAACTAAGGAGAGTGAATGGGGGATTTCAAACTTTTGGGGCCAAATGGCCTAATGAGAGAAGCTTTCAAGCCTTCAAGATCTTGAAGACCAAGAGTTGAAGATTAAAGATTGCTTGCTTTCTTCTTCTTCATCTTTGATTCTTCATTTTGATTTATTGTTATCATGATGGTGGAACTCCTTGGATTATTATTCTTGTTTCTACTTTTCATTATGTACTAAGTTATTCAATCTAGATTGAATTGAACCCACATATAGTTTGGATCTTTTAATTTCTTTCTTTCTTATTTCAATACTTTTTGAGTTGTTTGTTTCATTTTGATCTTAATGCTTTTAATTGCTTGACCACTAATTAGATTGATTAGGTAAATCTGAATTGAACTTGGGAAAGGAAATTTAGGTTTAAGCCATAGGTGAAATAACATATGTTCAAGGTATTTGGGCATCGAATGAATTGATTTATTTGTAAGATAGGAATATACTTGCAAACCATGTGTAATCATGATTAATGCTTGATCTTAATGCTTTCTTCTTAATTTTGTTCCCATAGGGATATAGGAAGCGAATTAAGAGGGATAGTTTTATATGACCATTGGGAGATGCATATAAAAGAATTAGATATCTACACTAACAACTCATGACCATTGGAAAAGTTAAGAAAGAATTAACATATTCTAAATGAAGTGTTGAAGGAAATTATAATCCTAGGATTATTTATATTAATTTCTTAGTTTTAGTTTTGCTTTAGTTATTTTCTTGCATTCAGTTTTCTTTTTATTTAGTTATTTGGTTTGTGTGAATAAGATTAGGTAAGCATAATTTTAGTACTTAGCATCAATAGATACAATTCTCTGTTGAAACCATATCTATCCATTATTTTATTACTTGTTGCAATATATACACTTGCCTAGTTAAATTCAACAACAATGGGTAGGTCAACCCATATTAGAAATAAAAGAGAAGCTCCTGCTCTCATCCTATATGTACTATCATTGCTCCATTGAGACCATAGGGCTTCTAAGCATATGGGAAATGGAAAAGGTTTTCTCCTCTTTACGCCTTTGAATTTCAATTCAATTTCTCCACGAATTTAATAAGTAAGTTGTTATTTGATGTTCTAACTCTCATATAATTTATTGTATATAATAATTCTAGCAATTTAACACCCCAAACTTAAAATTCTACTTGTCCTCAAGAAAAGAGCTAAAAACACTAATCACCTATCAAAGTATCAAATGGTTGGACAATTAAGCATTGATAGTTAACAAAATGCAAATAATAAAATAACAATATGTCCTCACGATTTAATTTCAAAAATTCTTCACTCTTGAATGAGTATATATATAATAGGTAAATTCTACTGAATTAATGATCAAAGCCCATAAATGAAACCCATATCCTTACTCTATTAATGGATATGAATATTTCATTGAGGATCATTAGGACTTCATTAAATCTCAAACAAAAGTCTCTTTATTTGGTTTTTTAATATGCCATAGCAATTGACTTAGTGCAACTAAAACTGAAGACCGTGTGGCTAATTCACACATCTAAAGATCTAGCATAAAGATTCAAATTTGTAACCGTGCGTGTAATTTACAAATCACAAACTCTTATCAAGCCAAATACCTCACAATTAAATATCTATTCATTCACTTTTATGAGACTTTTTATTCACCCCTAAATTTATTTCTTTTATACCCTTGGGTGGAGTGCATATATTGTTTCAAAAATTACCTAAATCATATCCTCAATTGAAAATTTTCCATATGACTAGCACACTAATATGAGAATCCTTCATTCACATATATCTTCCTAGGAGCTCAAAATTCAATCAAAAGAGTTGTTGAAACATGCTAAAAAAATAAAAAGCCCAAAATTAAATAAGAATGAATAATGTCCTTCCACTAATACTTTTCTAAGCTATTCATGCAAGAGTCTTTATTAGTTTTTTTAATCATCTATCAGCTCAAAACTGATCATTTCAGAAAGGGTTTGAATGGGTAAGAACTTGAGAAATCCTACCTAGACTAAACAATGCAATGCAAAACAAACTAAAATACTTAACTAAGAAAAACAAAAGAAAACTCCTTTTGGTGGTGGACACTATATACATCCCTATACAAAGTCTCCAAAATCAGGGAGGCACTTAAGCTGACGCACTAAAACACTAACTAAAAAAAAAGAAAGAAAAAGAAAAAGAAATATATATCTTCACACCTCAATCGTAAGTATTATGAATGTATCTTTTTTTTTTTTACAAAAAAAAGCTCTATCAAATATTTAGTATAAACAGGCACATGAATATCATATAGAAAAGGAAAATTAATTACTACCTGTTTGAACACTTTTAAAATATTACCAAACAGTCAAATGTCATATGAGATTACTAATCTATTAATAGACCAAGTCCTAGGCATATATTCTTTTGATCTCTTATCAATTTCAATATTGGGGATAGACACATTAAGAACGTGAGGTGAATTATCCTCATCTACATTTTCTTATCCTTTAAATCATGGGCCTTATCTAATTTCTCATTATTTTGTTCTAGCACTTCAATCTTATCATCAATTGTAACAATACCAAAAAAAAAAGGATCAACTTTAAAGGAAAAAAAGACGAGAAAGATAATGATTGGGGTAAGTAATACAAAAAAAAAATGAAAGAGAGAGATTTATTATTTAAGTCACACATTTGAGAAAGAATTCTAATGTTATTCTACATCTAAGTCCCACATCAAAGAAAGAAGTCTAATGTTGCCTTCCCCCAAGAAATGGTTATATATAAACCCTAAAGTAAACAAGTTTAATTGTATTTTTTCTCTGAGCTCTCAGCTAAAGAATAAGACGTTCTTTTATGATTTAAGTTAGGTGAGTAGATATTTTATGCAGTAGTAATTTTTAAAAATTTTTATTTTATTTTATTTTATATTTTTCATTTTGCTATTTTGGGTAACAAATTTATATTTTGGTATTTAGAATTAATTAGGATTTAGGGATTCAATTGGGAAGAGCAATTGTCTATGATTGATACTAAATTACTGTTATTTTTTTATAGTTATAAAACGATACATGGAACCTCTATTTCATCAAGGCAAATTGTTGGAGGAAGACCCAATTCGATATTGCTAGTATTGTGAGTAATTTCTATCTGTTATACGTCTATTTGAAATTTCATTTGAAAATTTTGAAATATATTTTTACTATTGAATTTTGAATATAGTAGAGCCTTAAACAGTCTTGGGATAAGCAAACTTTTGAAAAACTCAGATTTGATTTGTCAACACAGTTATGATAAGCCATTGATTGAATTGAAAATTTTTGCTATCATGAAAAATATTGATTATCATGTGTTTGGACTTGTGTCAGAGTGGTTTTGGACAATTGAATTAGAAATTTTGTGATTATAAAAAGTATTGGCTTTTTGAATTGTCATAAATATGAACTTACATCAGAATGATTTTATATCATTGATGGATATTGATATAAAAATTATGACAACCTTAGGCATGGTGTCACCTGCTTATTTGCTTAAGATCTTCATACCTTAAATTCATGCTTCACTTACCTATGATGAATCATTTAGTAACATCATAACATTGGAATAGAGCTATTTCCGCTTGCAAGGGCGTCCCCTCGCCATTGGCACCGATATGACCTTACCACTAAAGTGGCCTTAATCATGTGGGATCACCTCCTAGAGAATCATATCCAAGCTTAGTGAGATCATCCCCCATAAGAATCATTTCTCAAAATCATATTGGTAATAGTACATAGTTTTGTTTATTTCATGGTCATTAATCTCAAACTTTCAACATGAAAGTATTACAAAAGTGAGAAATGAGAAGAAGTAGAAGTAGTGAACCATGAAGTAGTAATAAAGTGTTCATCAAATAGTTTAAGTATCATAATTAGAAACACATTAAATAAGAGCGAAATAGAGAAGATTTATCACTCACTGCATGTGTTGAACTAGTAGATTGTTGATTCTTCTTTCGTGGTGCATGAACAAGAGTGCCTAGAGCCATATAGGAAGACTTTTGGTGCTTTGGTGTGTGTGTGTGCGTGAGAGTGATGTGAGTGGGTACTTATAGGGTTTTGAGTGTGTGTACATGTGCATGGCCGTGTAGGTGTTATGGGTGAGAGTGAGTGATGTCATCTACTTAAGTTGGCTAATTCAAAACTTTACAAGTTGCATGTAATCATGAGTGAATATCCTTGATGAGGGATCAAATGATTATTCAAGGACTAATACTTTATGAGAATAATGTTTGACACCTTAGGATTGAGACTATAAATTTTAGAAATTTTTAAATTTTGGGGATATAGGTTAAATACCCAATATGGACAATTGTGATTTATTTTGGTTGCTTAGTATGAAAATTGTATGGGTGAGTTCAAGATTAGAAATTCACCAAAATGGAGTTAATATATGTATAGATAACAATGGAAAATTTCTTGATTTAGTTCATTGTTAAATAAGTTGTTTGTAAATAAAGTATGATGATGAGAAGACCACAGTATGGCAAGGTTTAGAATTAAGAGCTGACTAAGGTTTATATTTGAGTGTATGAAACTAAAGGTTTCCTAAGGTAGAGAAATGTAAGACTTTCAGGTGGAATGATGAAGGAAGGGACTATTTGTTTTGATTTATAAGAGTCATATGAAATCTTTTCTAAAATATGGATAAGTAAAGCATGATTATGACAAAATCTAGTATACGATGGTTAAGGACTTGGATGCTAATTTTGGATGATTTTAAGACATTTAAAGCCTAACAGTGTGATTAATTGATTGAAGGGAGTAATCAATGTTATTTGATATTAGAATGGTTCCATCCATAAAAGGATCTAAGATTAGAATTTCTATAAGTGATTTGAGTATTTTGTAGTTAATACGTAAAATGTTATGTATGGGGATCTTTGATGGTTTTAGTGAAGAAAGAAGTAAAATGTTTGACTAGATTATATTGCTAAGCTAATCAACCAAAGATGTTAAAGAGCCTACTGTTAATATTTGTCATATCAGATTAGGGATGTCAATTAACTAGTTAATTTACAAATCCCTTCAGATAACCTTAAAGATCCTTTATATTTGATATCAGCTCATTATCCTTAGACTGTGGTCAATCAAAGAGAACTATTAAGATGTTAGAGGATATATTTCGCTATTTTGTTCTAGGCCTTGGAGAAAGTTAGAACTAGCACTTACCTTTGATGAAAGTTGACATATAGTAATAGTTACAAGTATATTCAGTAGAACTTAATGAGGACTTACATGAGAAACAACATTTATTATCAATTGGTTAGTCAAGGTTAGCAGGACTAAGTTTTTGGGTCAGATTTAATTCAAGATAGCCAATAAGAAAGTTAGATTGGATCATGATCGTTAGGTGAAAGGTCAAAGTAGAATAACGTCTCAGCTACATAGAGTAATTCATAACCATAGTAGATAAACAAGTGAAGCGTTTATACTTTAATGATATTGGTTCGATGAAAGTTGTTTGCTGTGGGCCGTCAGGTGAAGGAGTGACTTAGGAACCTGATATGGTTGTGCATGAGAAGTACCCACACCTATTTAGTGAATAATGATAGTAGGAATTTCAAATTCGAGGACGAATTTATTTTAATGGAGGTAGAATGTTACAATACCAAAAAAAACAAAAGTGATCATCTTAAAAATAAAAAAAAGGAAGAGAAAGAGAAGGATTGAGATATATTGTGAAAGATCTTTAGTATGTGTTGTGAAATCTTTATAATATTTTAGAAGATCTTTAGTATATATTTAGAATATCTTTAAAATATTTTACAAAATCTTTAGTATATATTGTGGTATCAATTAATTCTCTAATTGAGGAAGTAATTTTAGGAGTTGTATCCTAATTTCATTATGTTTCTTATTTATTTCCTTATTTGGTTAAGGTACCATAATATAAATAGGAGTTAGTGTTTTGTCTTTTGTAACACATGTCATACATCTATCACTTATTTCTCGTATCAATCAATACTATTATTTCATCTCTCTTCTCTTTTCTTTCTTCTCCTAGCCTAAACCCTATAATTTCAACAAAGTATTGAAAAAATAGTAAACTCCTTCCTTTAGGAATGGTTATGTATAGACTCTAAGGTAAACAAATTTAATTGTCTTTCCCTCTAGGCTCTTTGTAAAAGAGTAAGAGGTTATAGTAAATTTTGAAAGCAGTATTTGACGTCAATTCAGAGTTCGTGCTATTCTAGCTTAAATTAGGTGAGTGAATATTTTTCATAGTAGTATTTTTTAAATATTTTTTTAATTTTATATTTTCATTGGGCTATTTTGGGTAGTAAATTTAGGATTTGGTATTTAGAATAATTTAGGATTTGGAAATTAAATTAGGTAACTTAATTGCCTATGATTGATATAAGGATTTTTGGTAATTCTATTATTATAGAACAATACAGGGAACCTCCAGTTCACCAAGACGGATTTTTAGAGGAAGACCCAATTGGATATTGATCTCTGTGAGTAGTTTTTATCTGCTATATGTCTATTTAAAATTTTCTTTAAAAATGTTGAAATAGATTTTTACTACTAAATTTTGAATATTGTAGAACTTTAGGGACTCTTGGGACAAGTAAACTTTTCAAAAACTCATATCTAATTTGTGAACACGTTTATGATAAACCGTAGGTTGAATTGGAAATTTTTGCTATCAGGAAAAATATTGATTCTTGAATTGTTATGTGTTTAGACTATTTATCAGAATGGTTTTAAACCATTGAATTAAAAATTTTGTGATTATGGAAAATATTGACATTTTAATTTGTCATATGTATGGACTTCATATTGACAATGGTTTTGGACTATTGATGAAAATTGATATGGACATCCATTATGTTAATAGAAGAAAAATTCAAAGTATGGTAAAGCTTGAGTTTTCTAATGTCAGAAATCATTTTCTTTAATTATGTTAATAAATTTGATATTATTTCTATTCATAAGAAAATTTATTTTTTTATATGTATTACAATTATTTTTGAAAATAATTTCTTTGGGAGAAATTCTTGTTAAACTTTGTATCTAACTGCAGTTAATGTTAGCTTAGTGTACCTTGTATAATCAGATTGAATCCTAGATAGTTGGGGGTTACTAGCCTAGTGGGTCACGTGGGTTAGATATCTTTTTTGAGCATGACACTCGTTAGTTCAAGTTGTACGCTTGTCAGATTTAGTTCAAGCCATGTGCTTGTCAGTTTGGTTAGTTTACCCGCAAGCTGTATGTTTGGTTTGTTCAGTTCAAGCCTTGGGCTTATTAGTTTGGTTAGCTTACCCCATAAGATGTGTGCTTGGTTTGTTCTAGTTCTGTCTAGTGAATTCTCCCATATTGTTTATGTTTTAATTGATTATTTCAAATTTTGATATATTGAAAATATTGGTCTATTAACTTACTATTTTTTGAAATCTTTTTGACATAAATTATTATGATCACAGATTTAAATTGTTTTATTTCATAAAATACTACTTTTAAGTTATCTTATTATTTATTAATTTTTAATTAATTTTTCTTATATGTACATTCAATATTTATTTTAAATATTTGTTTTATTAGAAAAACTAGTGCCTTCACTTGTCCTGTTTCTAGTACAGTAGATATTGACTACTCACTAAGTTGTAAACTCACCCAATTACATGTTTTTTAGATACAGGTAACAAGATTGGTTCTAATTTAACTCCTCTAATTTGATCAAGGGAGTTTTAGTTATTTAGTGAGCTTATCACATTGTTCATGTAGGCAAGTTTCGTTTATGATTTTGTGCTCTATTATTTCTACAAGTAGGATCTATGTCAGTATCATATGTGTTAGTCACCGATTGAATTATTTTATGGTATTTTATTTGTACTAAATTATTGGTGATTGAAATTTACACCTCAGACATTACAAGTTTGAATATATATTGGAATAAAGTATCTATAAGGCCTTGTGCTAGCTATTCTCAATTGTCTATTTAGAGTTACAGTTTGAGGCTTATATGGCTTTGGTGAGCCTATGGTAAGCCCTTGTTATAGGCAGTCTTGGACCCCCAATTCAGGTCGTGACAAAAAAGGAAGTCATACCCATGGCCAAGAAGATGAAAAGGAAGAAAAGAGAAGAGAAAAAGTAAGAAAAAGGAAAACTAGTCCAAAATCAAGAACCAAGCTTGTTTCCAAGAGGTAGGGAATTAAACTTAACTTCTTTTCCTCTAAATCCAAAGGTTTTATGGTGGGTTTATTATAACGTGTTGTATTGAGAAAAGTTATGCATGTAGGGTTTGTTTTTATAATGAATTGATCTTGATTTTTATTAATTTAAGTCTTTTTTAGTTTTGATTTGTTAATTGTTTCTTTCTAACATACTCTTTGTTCTTTTTGTGATTTTTCCAGGGCTTGGAGATGTTTTGAGGCAATTCTTTTGAAGAAAAATAGTTAGATGGGCTTGGAGTCAAGTAGTGAATGTTATATCTTGTGTAATTTGACCTTTGTGAAGTAATTTGAAGATATCTTGAGTTACAGTGGTGGAAATCACATGATTCTAAAGCTTATGGTTAGATAAAAAATAGGCTTCAACTTTCATGTTCAAGTCAAAGCATAATTCTGCTTCTAATGAGCTACACAAGTAGGAGGAAAATTGTACGGCTCATGTAATTAGTCAGAAAGGAATTTGAAATAGTTTTACACACTAATTGGGCTTGGGTTTTTAAGGTTTTAATGCCTAAAGACACCTAATCTCTAATGGAAGAGACATTCTACAATAAAATAACTTACTTTTAGAGAGACTTGAGAGACAATCGGAGGTCCATGGAGAGAAGCTATTAAGCTTGCAAGTAAAAGGAGATTGAAAACTTAAGATTGAATATCTTTTCCTTTTTTCTTCTTCTACTCTTTCTTTTTGTTTTGTTTTGCTCTTGATGGTGGAACTTATTTGATTTTTTGTTGTATTTTCTTTTTATTAGTATAAACTAATTTAATTTTGCTTTTTAGGATTGCAATTGAACCCACATGTAGTTTGGATCTTTTGATTTCTTTCTTTCTTATTTCAATTTTTTTTGAGTTTTTTATTTTATCTTGATCTTATTGCTCTAATTATTTGATCACCAATTAGATTGATTAGGTAAATCTGAATTAAACATGGGAAAGGGAATTTGGGTTTAAGCCAGAGATGAAATAACAATGTTCAAAGCATATGGGTATCGAATGAATTGATTCATTTGTAAGATAGGGATATACTTGCATAACCATGATTAGGGCATGTTCTTAATGCTTTCTTCTTATATTTGTTCTCATAGGAATATAGAAAATAGATTGAGTCACAATACATGATCATTTGATAAGTTAAGAAAGAATTAAGAGATTCCAAATGAAGTGTGGGACAAAATTGTAATCCTAGGCTTATTTACATTAATTTTTTAGTTCTTATTTTGCTTTTTTTTTCTTGCATTTATTTTTCTTTTTATTTATTTAGTTATTCAGTTTGTTTGGATAAGATTAAGTTCGGATAGTTTTGGTACTTAGCATTAATAGATACAATTCTCCGTGTGAACAATATTTATTCATCTCTTTATTACTTGTTGCGATACGTGCACTTGCGCGGTTAAATTTGACAATATAGTTATTATTCTTGAATCCATAGAATCCTACTCTTTTTGGGTTGTAAGCTTGAATATGGGTGATTGATTGCAAGATGAGCTAAGTTTGTCTTGATTGTGAGCCTACTTTCATGTGGGTTGTGAATTTTCCCTAAGATGCTCTAACTAGGGTTTGCATGGATAATTTCCTCTTTGGCTTGATCTTAACAAGTATGCATGAATGTGAGTTCTATGAGGTGATTTAACTTTGTTTTATGTATGAACTATGTGAAAATTTGCTTAAAATCATAAGATGTTCACCTAGTTGGGTCATGGCCATACTTGGGTTCAAGAAGAGAACTTTGTGATTTACTTGTTTTAATTTGAATCTTGTCAAGAAGGAATGGAAATAAGGGTCTTGTGGTGCTTTGATGATGGTCTAGGTTTAACTATAATTAAATAGGTAAGAGTTAGCTTGTTTGATTCCTAGGTGTGCCACGGCCCTATGGTGTCTCAAGGGGAATAATGTGAGTTAATTAGTGATTAGTGAGATTTGAAGGTTTTAATAAGATTTTAGTATATTTCCATTAGTGAGATTAAAATAAAAATTCATGGTGCACTCTTATTAGGTCCATGGCCTTATGGTGTCTTAAGGGAAAAGCACACGGCCATGTGGTGCCTAAGGGGGGTTAGAGATGAATTATTCAAGTGTTAGTGTGATTTGGGTGTTTTAGTGTCTCTTGATGTATTTCAAGTGAAAAAAGTGAAAGAAAAACCCTAGTAGTTCTAGTGTGGTGCACAACCATACTAGGGAATTAAGTACTATTACTAGCTTTCATATAGGATGTTAAGTAAATTTTTCCTTGAGTGAGAGGCAATGACATTCTATTGAAAAGTTTGGCTTATGCCTATGTCAAATCTAGCAAGTTGTGAATTTGAGATAGATTATATGTTTAGAGATTCAATCTCATTAGTGAATGCTAAATGAAAGCATTATGCATCTTAAATTCATACTTGAGTTAATTCCATGCTCACTTTAAGCAAAGTAGAAGAAATAACCTAAGTTTGGATATGATCCTCAAGTAAAGAAAAACAAACAAGAGGTGATCTAGAAATATTAGAAAATAATTTCTAAGAAAATACCATGGAAATGATCAAAAGTAAGTGATCTATGAGAAGTCTTACATGTATCTATGGTCCACTTTGTAGATATAATCCACTAAAAAATGTGGATAATTAAATGGAATCCACTAGTAAGTGTGCAATGGCTACTTATGTTTAGGGAATACCTTATGTCAAGGGAGAATTCTCAGTTATGCTAATGACTATTGATAATGATACAATTTATATAATAGGACCATGTAGATAAATAGTATTAAGGAGCTAGGCCCTAAAATAAAGAATTGTGAGCATGTAATTAATAGAAAGTTTATTATTTGGCTACTTGTTATTAATTATCCATATTCTGATTATTTTACTATCCATGAAACTGTTTTTGCATGTTATATAATTGAAAATACTATGATTTTTAATAATTGCTTTTATAAGTGCGTACTGAGAATTTATAATTTTCACTCTTATATATGTGGTGTTTTCAGAGCCTCCAGTTGCTGATTGAAGATGAGAGTGTTTATACTTTTAGTCATAGATGTTGGTGGGTATACTCATCAGAGCAGAATGCATTTTATTATGGTTCCGCAAAATGTCACTTGTAGATGGTTTGTGTAGCATGATATAGCCTGATTATGTAGGATTTCCGCTGCATGGCCTAGTGTGGCCAAGTAGTTTTTTTATTGTATGCATGTACAAAGTTTTTGAATGTAGGTGGAGATCTAAGCATGACATACGTTTTGTTAGAAAAGTAGTGAATAGATATACTAATGTATACTAATACTTGCGAATATTAAAGAGATGCTAATTCTATAACTTATGTCTGGTTTAGTGTGTCATGAAATCCAAGCTCAATTGGACTTAAATTTGTTACGTGTACATGAAATAAAAATCAACATTGTATTAGAAATAAATTTAATGATATTGGCTAGTTTCATAATCACGTAATCAAAATAAAAGGTTAAAAAGAAATATTTAAATTTATTAGTAATGTCACGTAATTAATGGTTTAAAGATGTTTATATAGCAAGCAATAAATTTTATTCGATAGTATCAATTTCTAATTTATTAGACACGTAATCAAGAATCTTATTTAATGAGAATAATTAGTTGGTAATCATGTAATTGATTAAATATATTAACTAGTTAGATTCTTTTATTAAATAAACACGTAATCATAAGTTTCTTGATTAAATTTAATCATTAAATATATTGAATTTTTATGTTGTTAGCTATAACTTAGCACGTGTCATTAGTGATTACATAATTGGTTAAGTTGGCCTTTGTTTTATTCTTAAATTTCTTCTAATCTAAGCATGTGGTCGATAAAAAATATATATATGTATTAAAGTTAAATTAATTTTTAGTCTTATATTATTGGTTTTAATTTAGTATGTAGCATCATACCTATATTAGGAAAGATGTTACAAACTCAATTCTCAAATTTGCAATAATATCCGTATATTTGTCAACTTTATTGATCAATATATTGACTTATTTAATGAACCTATCGCATTTTTCTTATTTATCCTGTAAACTTGCAAACTTATTCTTTCAAATCTCATATACATTTTTTAGTTTCAATTTAAACTCAACCTTTTAAACCTTTAAACAAACATTTAATCAAGTAGCATTTAATTCCATTTTTAGACTTATTTAATTTTGGCCAAATAGTTTCATTGATTTTGTTTGTGAGGCTACATTCAAAATTTAAAAATAACAATTTACAGAGACATTCCTAACATCTAAACTCACGACATAATAAAAATTTAGAATTTAATCCTGAAAATTTGATATGACAATAGCAGTGAAATTCCAACATTATTTTGAAATCAAATTATCTTTGAACATAGCTAATGAATGTTCCACATATAATTAATGTATCCAAACTCATTACAATCATCCATAATTGAACATAAGCCTTCAATACAAAACCATGCATTAACATAACTTCATAACTAAAGATTATCTCAATTTTTTTCAGATAGAACATAATATAGTTACTTACAAATAAACTGTCATTTTACCTAAAGTCTGTGAAACATATCTTAAATTTTCAAAATCAAAACTCAACTATAACTTAGATCTTTAACATATCATAACTAATACAAAGTTACGAAGTTGGTATGTATCATATACAAGTCCTTTTATATTAGTTTTGTTTGAGTTAATATATAATATGTCATTGTACGGTTAAAATATAATTCATCTAATACCATGCATGTGGTCAGTTTAGTTTATAGTTTATTGTGATTAGATGATTGCATATGTGTTATTTTATTATCCTCTTAGGGTTTAAAGTAAAATTTATTTTTAATTTTTGAAAGATATATTATTTAAAAATTTTGTCTGTTACAAATTATTTTATCGATTTAATCCCTTAAATTTCAAATTTACAATAATTTTATTCTTATAATAGACTAAATTGATAATATTAAATTGATAATATTAGTTGATAATATTAACTAAAAATAACTAACTTCATCTATGGTGATAGATCTTTTTGTTTTTTTTTTTAAATTATATGTTTCAACTACAATGGCATATTATGTATTAATTCAAAATAAAACTAATAAGAAAGGGACTTCATATATATTATCAACTAGTTTTGAATTGTGATGATATCTATCCTAAACACGTACCCATGCATGATATGTGTCATCCTCAAATGCTTTAGGATTCTTCACAGCGTATAATATATACATAACGGATTTCATACCTTCATTCAGAAAATTTTGGTGAGCGCAATACTCTTTGAGCACCATGACTAAGTGGTTGAAGACAAGAGTTTTGGGGAAGGGCAACTACAGCACTGTTTATCTCTCTATTTCTGCTGCTCCTCAGAGAGACTGTGTAAAACCCATAGCTTTGAAAATGTGCGAGGCCTTACATGTCAGATTCATTGAAGAAAGAAGAAAAGATTCTGAATCTCTTCGCTTTCTGTCAAGAAATCCTTCAGTGCAACGGAAGCGAAACCACAATGGAGAATGGTGTCTTGGTCCACAGTCTCCGATTGGAGTACGCCCCTTATGGTACTCTCTTAAACCTAATCAAGAAGGAGCCAATCTTGGAGAGCGAAGTGAAAGTCTACACCCACATGCTTCTGAAAGGACTTTCTCGCATTCATCATCATAAAGGGGTCGTCCACTGCGATCTTAAACCAGAAAACATCCTTCTCTTTCCACCATATCTGGGTAGTAAGTGCAAGCTATCAATTGAAGATTGCAGACTTTGGACTGTCTAAGACTAGTGATGAGAATCTCATCGCCGATGATTGGAAGTTTAAGTTTAGAGGGACTCCAAATTACATGTCACCAGAATCAATTGCCTATGGCCACATTGAAGCACCGTTGGATATATGGTCTCTTGGGTGCATAGTTTTGGAGATGATCACTGGGTTACCTGTGTGGTGGAATCTCTGTACCCTTAGAAGACATAATGTTTCAGCTTGCGTTTTTGAATGAAGCACCGGAAATACCCAATGTGGTGAGCAAAGAATGCATGGACTTCTTGAGGCAAGTGTTTCGTGACGAACCATGGGAAAGATGGACTGCCGACATGCTTCTCAATCATCATTTTGTTCTTTTTAGTAGTATTTAATATGTTCAATTAAAGGTGATTGTTGATCCGAATTCTCTTCATGTTTAGTTGGACATTGTTCTTAGTTTGGTCATCAATCACTTATCATGAAGGATTAATATGTTTAGAGTGCAAGGGTTTTCTTTTTTGTTACTTGGTTTATGTGTTCTTGTTCATCTATTTGGATTGTAATAAATTCTATGTGAAGTAGAGCATGTTTATCTAAAAGCTTATATGCGTTGTTGATAACTTTGATTATATTATAATGGAGATTACTTTGGTAGTTATTTTTTTTTGGATAGTACTGATTTGTTAAATATTTATTGATTGTTAGTTTTATTTTTTAGACTTCAAACATTTATTATAAAAATTAATAAATATTTAACAAATTACTTTAATTATCGTCAACAACGCCTTATTATAATATATTTCAACAATTCTAAAGATACGTAAGTCTCATGAATAGGTATCCTTTAATATATATATATATATATATATAGTTCATCAAACTTTTTACACGTACTAGTGTAAATTTTCAAGTAAAATTAAATTAAATATTATTGGAATTTTGTCACATATTTATGTTTAAAGAAGATAGATTCCTAACTTTAACTTCTTTTGATTTTACTTATTTTGTAAGGCTTTTTATATAAATAATGCAAATGTTTTTTTTTATTTATCATTTGTTCTTTTTTTTAGAGTATATATCAAAATGCATTAAATTTTGTGAAGGTGGAATGTCGATAATACAATAAGTGATCGACTTCCCACTTTTCAGTTTGGAAATTTTTTTAAAAAAATTAGTTGAAAAGTCATTCAAAAAAAGACAAGTTTCTTGTTAAGTCCCGTAAAAATGTTTTGTAATACAAACTGTTCAAGTCAAGTTAGAAGTCGCCTCGGTCTAGGGCTTTAATTTCCATTCATGTAACAGCTGGAAAGTTGTTAAAAGCTGGGGTTACTATTAAAAAACTAAATTAGCATATTTTACTAATTATTTTTAAAAAAAACATAAAATAAGAAATAAAAATAAAAAAGCATTAATTATATAAAAAGCCTATTTTGTAGGTCAAAAAGGTTATTTTTTACTTTAATAATCTTGATAATATTATCTTCCCTTAGTACTGTCAATGTTGTCTTGTCGCCTTACTAGTTAAAAAAAAAAAGCATGCATGCTGTGATGATTTTTCTGCACTATTTGTCTGTTGAATATTTTATAAAGAAAAAAGAAGACATATAGTATAACTAAAGCAATGCATATCGCCAGGTGATATGACGAAATGTTATGGCAAAAATAAAAATGATTCTTCTTCTTTTGTGTCAAAATCAATTACTCCATGAAGATAATTTGGTTTCAAAACCATTCTATTTTGGATATTTTTGTTTTGAAAAAATAACTCTAATTGAGTCAAAAACCCTGCTTTCTGAAAGGCGATCTAATTAATGTAATTTTTGTGATTATTTGTGTTAGTGTTTTGTTTTCTTAAATTATTATGAAAACTAAATCAAAGATCCTTTCAACAATATTAAACAAATATTAGATATGTACTGTATGCATCATATTTTTATATAGAGTTGGATAGAATATTTATGCACTTATATATATATATATATATATATATATATATATATAGGATGAGAATCTACTTACTTTAGAAGTAAGTCTTAAAAGAATAAAAGCCTCTTGTTTAATAGAAGCACACACAAATAAAGCAGATAGAGTTTTTTTTTATCAGCAAATGGAGAAGAAGATTTAATTATTTTTTATTTTTTAAATTTGTCAGTTCAAATACTAGAGTTTGAAAATTTTGAAGATGAAAAATAAGGATTTTATTTTCTACGTATTGAATCTTGATTGAGAAGCAAACATCAATTGTTAGGTAATGTACCTTATTCAGAGAAAATCATCATCTCTCTAAATACTACGAAGGATTTATTCTAACAGTAAGGTGTAAGAAGTAGAGTCCAATAAAATTTTGGTATGAATTAAAAATATCTTTATAGGATTAAACTTATTCTAACTGTCCCATAAACTTAATCTCATAAAGCTAGTAGAGTGCAACAAAATTAGTTTTATTTTCAAAAGTAATGTTTTGCCTATTTTTTTGGTGTGAACTAGGAGAATTCCTATGGGATTTACCCTATTTGAACTGTCTTATAAGTCTAATTTTTTCGGATCATGAATGATAATGATATAATTTTTTTTATAAAAAAATTAAGAAGTATTTATTGACAAATTTATTTTACAAAGTTTACAAATGAGATGTTTAAATTTGCTTTTTGAGTGAGCACACAAAACTTCCGTACAACAAATAGTTAAGACTGACTTAGTTTCCTTTTTTCTTAGTCAAAATCCAACACGTAGACATTAAGAGCAATATTTTACTCAATAAATACATGACATTTGGCATCGTATAATCACTTAGTAATTAAATTAAATTTATAATTTTAAATACGAAAATTAAAATTAAATGTAAAACGTTAAAATTATCGTGTAAATAAGAAAACACTTCTCTTCAATCAATGCATAAAAGCATTTAACGTTGGATTTCAATTCATTCTAGGCATTATACAAATTTATTTCGTAAGAATTTACTTTTTTCTTTCTCCGAGACCCGTCCATGGTTTGAACCATTGTAATGTAAGGAAACACATGCCTCCCACAAACTATTACATTTTAACGAGAATATTTTATTGTTTATAAAAATTATTAAAATTATTCGTTACTCAATTTTATTTTGACTTTTCATTTTACTAGCTTTTAGCTCGTGAGTTGTTTATGAAAATTTTATGTTTAATATTTTAACAATTTTTTAATTTTTTACAAATCATTTTTTGCATTGTAAATTTTAATTACAATTAAATTTATTTTGTTAACTACTTGTTATAATTATTTGTAAAAAATATTTAAAAACTCCTCTTTTTTCTCTAATAAAAAATAATCAAGTGGATATTTTAAGATATCTTAATAATAAAAATAATAGTTTCTGACATTATAAATCTCTTAGGAAATGTAAAAATATTTTGTTGATTTATTTCATTATAAATTTCTTTAGATCAAAGTAAAGTTCAATTGCAATGACAAGACTTGAAATTTTTGTTTTTTTCCTTGATTCGCGGATAATTAAAAATAAACGAATATAATATAATAACTACTGAATAAAATGTATTTGATGAAAAAAGTTATAAGTTTTTTATATAATATAAAAATATAGACATAAATTATATTATAATCACACATCATCTATCATATATATATATATATATATATATATATATATATATATATAATATATATATATATATATATATATATATATGAGTGTGAATCCACTTACACCATTGAATAACTTTTGAAGGAGTGTGAATTTTATTAATCTAACTGTGAAAATGAAAATTTTCATAAAGTAGATCAAGTCCACAAAATTTCACAAAATTCTGTAATAAATTGATACTTCGTTTAACTATTTTATTTTAATATACAATACACTTGTTAAAATATAAGTAAATGTTTATCCATTAAATTAAATATCTATGAATGTATGATTTATCTTTAATTTGATATGTATGATTATCATGATAATGCCGTATAAATTAACGGTTGGATTGATAAACTTTACACTTTATCAAAAGTTATTCAATAGTGTAAGTCTTCTAAGACTTACTCCTGAAGTAAGTAGATCCCCACCCTATATATATATATATATATATATATATAATATTTGGTCCAACTCTATATAAAGATATGATTCATACAGCACATATCTAATATTTGTTTAATATTGTTGAAAGGATCTTTGATTTAGTTTTCATAATAATTTAAGAAAACAAACGCTAACACAAATCATCACAAAATTACAGTAATTAGATTGCCTTTCAGAAAGCAGGGTTTTTGACTCAATTAGAGTTATTTTTCAAACAAAATATCAAAATAGAATGGTTTTGAAACAAATTATCTTCATGGAGTAATTGATTTTGACACAAAAGCAAGAAGAATCATTTTTATTTTTGCCATAACATTTCGTCATATCACCTGGCGATATGCATTGCTTTAGTTATACTATATGTCTTCTTTTTTCTTTATAAAATATTCAACAGACAAATAGTGCAGAAAATCATCACAGCATGCATTTTATTTTGTTTTACTAGTAAGGCGACAAGACAATATTGACAGTACTAAGGGAAGATAATATTATCAAGATTATTAAAGTAAAAAATAACCTTTTTGACCTACAAAATAGGCTTTTTTATATAATTAATGCTTTTTATTTTTATTTCTTATTTTATGCTTTTTTAAAATTAATTACTAAAATATGCTAATTTATTTTTTTAATTATAACCCCAGCTTTTAACAACTTTCCAGCTGTTACATGAATGGAAATTAAAGCCCTAGACCGAGGCGACTTCTAACTTGACTTGAACAGTTTGTATTACAAAACATTTTACGGGACTTAACAAGAACTTGTCTTTTTTTGAATGACTTTTCAACTAATTTTTTTAAAAAATTTCCAAACTGAAAGTGGGAAGTCGATCACCTTATTGTATATCGACATTCCACCTTCACAAAATTTAAATGCATTTTGATATATACTCTAAAAAAAGAACAAATGATAAATAAAAAAAAACATTTGCATTATTTATATAAAAAGCCTTACAAAATAAGTAAAATCAAAAGAAGTTAAAGTTGGGAATCTATCTTTCTTTAATCATAAATATGTGACAAAATTCCAACAATATTTAATTTTAATTTTACTTGAAATTTTACACTAGTACGTATAAAAAGTTTGAGGAACTATATATATATATAAAGGATACCTATTCATGTGACTTACGTATCTTTAGAATTGTTGAAATATATTATAATAACGTGTTGTTGACGATAATTAAAGTAATTTGTTAAATATTTATTAATTTTTTATAATAAATGTTTGAAGTCTAAAAAAAAAACTAACAACCAATAAATATTTAACAAATCAGTACTATCCAAAAATAAATAAATACCAAAGTAATCTCCATTATAATATAATCAAAGTTATCAACAACGCATATAAGCTTTTAGATAAACATGCTCTACTTCACATAGAATTTATTACAATCCAAATAGATGAACAAGAACACATAAACCAAGTAATAAAAAAGAAAACCCTTGCACTCTAAACATATTAATCCTTCAAGATAAGTGATTGATGACCAACTAAGAACAATGACCAACTAAACATGAAGAGAATTCGGATCAACAATCACCTTTAATTGAACATATTAAATACTACTAAAAAGAACAAAATGATGATTGAGAAGCATGTCGGCAGTCCATCTTTCCCATGGGTTCGTCACGAAACACTTGCTCAAGAAGTCCATGCATTCTTTGCTCACCACATTGGGTATTTCCGGTGCTTCATTCAGAAAACGCAAGCTGAAACATTATGTCTTCTAAGGTACAGAGATTCCACCACACAGGTAACCCAGTGATCATCTCCAAAACTATGCACCCAAGAGACCATATATCCAACGGTGCTTCAATGTGGCCATAGGCAATTGATTCTGGTGACATGTAATTTGGAGTCCCTCTAAACTTAAACTTCCAATCATCGGCGATGAGATTCTCATCACTAGTCTTAGACAGTCCAAAGTCTGCAATCTTCAATTGATAGCTTGCACTACTACCCAGATATGGTGGAAAGAGAAGGATGTTTTCTGGTTTAAGATCGCAGTGGACGACCCCTTTATGATGAATGCGAGAAAGTCCTTTCAGAAGCATGTGGGTGTAGACTTTCACTTCGCTCTCCAAGATTGGCTCCTTCTTGATTAGGTTTAAGAGAGTACCATAAGGGGCGTACTCCAATCGGAGACTGTGGACCAAGACACCATTCTCCATTGTGGTTTCGCTTCCGTTGCACTGAAGGATTTCTTGACAGGAAGCGAAGAGATTCAGAATCTTTTCTTCTTTCTTCAATGAATCTGACATGTAAGGCCTCGCACATTTCAAAGCTATGGGTTTTACACAGTCTCTCTGAGGAGCAGCAGAAATAGAGAGATAAACAGTGCTGTAGTTGCCCTTCCCCAAAACTCTTGTCTTCAACCACTTAGTCATGGTGCTCAAAGAGTATTGCGCTCACCAAATTTTCTGAATGAAGGTATGAAATCCGTTATGTATATATATACGCTGTGAAGAATCCTAAAGCATTGAGGATGACACATATCATGCATGGGTACGTGTTTAGGATAGATATCATCACAATTCAAAACTAATCCGAAACTATGAAGTTGATAACATATATGAAGTCCCTTTCTTATTAGTTTTATTTTGAATTAATACATAATATGCCATTGTAGTTGAAACATATAATTTAAAAAAAAAAACAAAAAGATCTATCACCATAGATGAAGTTAGTTATTTTTAGTTAATCTTAGCTAGCCAATAAATTATGTTTATTTAGTTGTAGTTGGAGACAGATCGGGATGTATCTTTCAAATTAATCATTTATTAGTCACGTTCCATTTACTTTCTTTACATGTTTATCTATTTATTTGAAAAATATATATTACTAAATGATATACGAAAAATAAGACGTATTTATTGACAAATTTAACTTATATATAGTTCCTAAATTAGATGTTTGTGTTTTATTTTATTCAGATGTTGTTTAGATAAAAAGATTGAAAGGGACTCGTGTAAATTAATATACTAACAGTCTACACACAAAAAGCCGAAAGAACTTCAAAAGGAGCCAAAGAATTATTTTTTTAATTATATAATTTGTTTCAATCTAAAAAAATTTTAATATGAGTCTATAATGGTTAATAGTAACATGTCAATAAGAGATTTTTAAGAATTACCCGTTATAAAATCATATAAGTTCATTATTATTAAAGTAGGGACCTAGACACTAACGCCTTCAACTTCTCTCAGTCCCTTGAAGAGAAACATTGCAATTATAATTACAAACATTGAAAGTAATTTTCAAGATAGTTTTCAATATAATTGATCCTGATTGAGCGTATGATTTCATATAGACATAATTTATGATAATTTGTATTATATTTTATAATGTAATAATTTTAACTTATCTTTAGATGAGTTATTTTTATTGTTATTTTAGCATTTGATCAAGATTTAATTACTATGGAGTTATGTCAATCAACGTTATAAAACTCCAACCAATGATCAATTTGAGAGGAATACTGAATCACTAAAATTGGTGAATCATTGGTTGAATCGCATAAAATTAAATAAACAAAAGTATTTAATAAAATAAAAATATAGATAAAAATTATATAAATTATTAGAAATAGATTTCAACAACAAATTAATTAAATTTCTCATGTAACAATCATAGAAAAAAAACTCTCTTAATTTCATGTGATAATTACTGTTAATTAAAAATATGATAAAATTACTTAATTAATAATTTTGTTGTTTATTTTTCTCTTTTTCTTTACAATAATTTTATTTATAGTAAAAAAATATTATTAATTTTACAAAAAAATATATTATATATATTAAGGATAATTGATGAACTTTTGAAAGCCCAGTAGTCTAGAGCTTTAAAAAGCTCCAAAGCAACCCTTAGATGAATTATGTGACGCGACAATCTCTCACCCCCATGCCATGCTCTGTTTTAGCATTTTTAAGTTTTATTAGGCAGCAGTACCTATTCCATAAACCTAAAAACCAGATCGGACCGATCAGAAACCCATCTCATGCTCGGTCTAGCCTCGTTTTTAAAATTGGCCAACATAAGAACTGGTCAAAAACCAGTCAACCGCGTTTGAACTGTTTGAACTGATTGATCCGGTCACGGCTTGTTTTTGTTTTTTGAAATACAAACTTTATACGGAAATTACATTGTTTTGAATTGGAATTTTTTTTTTCTAATGTAAGATGCAGCACGCATCATTTTCAGTCGTGAGAAAAGAAAAAAAAAAGTTGAAGATATGATCTAGAAATAGAAGAGAAGAAGAACAGAGCAAAGAGCTCTGCATTCAGGCCAGTCACGCCGCCACAGCTAATCCTGTTGCTTCCGGTCACATAGTTAATATATTAAATAAATACATATTAAATAATTATTTATTAAAATTTATATATATATATATATATTAAAAATATATATTAAATTATATTACAGTTTAATTATGATTTGATCATGATTTGGTTATTAAATTATGAATTAATTCCTTCACCAGTTTATAACCGGTCCGATTTTCATAACTTTGATAATACATTAGTACTTACTTACTTTTTAAAACAGTATTTTTCTAAATTAAGGTCTTCATCAACCATATTTATCATTAAAGAATAAGGATTAGTTACTTATAACTATCCCAAAACCATAAAAATTAATAATGCCAATGGTATAACAATTTCATGCTCATATTGTGCTCCAAATTCACACGTCAATAAATTTCATAACAATATGTATTCTTATCTATGCACTTATATATCTCCAAAATTTTTATTATCAAAAACCTTATTTCAATCAGACTAACTGATACAAAAAACAATCAAAACCATATCTTGAACAATATCTTGTATTCACATATCTTAACAACAACCAATAAATCCCTTAAACCAAGGTATGTATTTTAACAATTTATCCCTTTCAATATAACATAATTTATTGATCAATAAATAGGATTGAACTAACTTAACTATCAATCACATTTTCTTCCAACTTAGGCCACGAATTTACTTTTGATCAATGCCATTAGTAAGATCATCAAGATAAATAGGATAAAAAACATAGATAATACTTATAACATCAAATGGAATGAACAATATAATTAAACTAATAATCAATAAAAGAAAGAACATCCTAATAAGCCTTTTGTAGTGTCTAGATCATGAAAATGGCCGGCTTCATAATCACAATCACGACTTTATTAAAGGACACTTGCTCCATGATCTACAAAGATAATATAAAGCTCTGATACCAACTTTGTCATGACCCAAACTACAATTCATAATTGGCATATGACAAGGGCTTACCTTGAGCTCACTCAAGTCATATAAGCCTCAAACTTATAACTTCGAATAGACAATCCAAAGCAGCCACCATAGGGCCTCATAAAATACTTTTATTCTATTATAAATTTAAACTCGTAATATCTGACAGGTGAATTTCAATTACCAGCCATTTATTATAAACAAAATACCATACAATAGTCCAATTGGTAACTAACATATAACAAACTGTCATGGATCATACTTGTAAAATTAATGGATCATATCTAAGAGTATTTGCCCACAAAGCTTTCAAATCTAAAATCACAAACAAAACAAAATTTTAAAATTTCCCTCATGAAAATGTGTTGAGCTCACCAAAATAATCAAAGACTCTCTCTATCAAAACAAAGGAGTAAAACTTGAAACAGTTTTATTACATGCATATGAAAAATATGTAATTTTTGTACAATTTAATGGGTAGTTAATATCTATTACAATGGAAAAGAGACAAGCAAAGGCACGAGTTTTTTTATAAAAAAATAGTAATTGTTGAAAAGTGTACATATAAAGAAAATTAAAAAAGAATTAATAAAAAATAAAATATCTAAGTATAATACACTCTGAAGTAAAACAGTCCAAAGCTATGGTCAAAATAATTTATGACCAAAAGATTTAACAAATAATTGTCAAAAAATCATAATTTTCAATTTATTGAAATATAAAGTAACCCATTAAAACATAAATTGTACAGGAGAATTGACTAAGCAGAACCAAAATTGATCAAACACTCAACTTGTGGGCAAACCAACCATTTGACAAATACACTGTTTGAACTGAATCTGACAAGCAAAAGCTTTGAACTGATTGAGCACACAACTCAGAGATAAACTAATGCCTAACAAGTTCAAAGCTTGAATTGAATCTCACAAGCTTAAAGCTTGGACTCATCCTTGAATGATATCTATCTCACGTGACACACTGGGCTAATATATCCCAGCTAGTTAGGATCTAATCTGATTATACAAGGTGCGCCATACTAACATTCACTGCTTTTAGATACAACATTTGACAAGGATTTCTTTTAAAATTAAATTAATGAAAATTATAGTAATATATTTCAAAGAAAACAAACTTTCTCAAGAACAAAATAAATATCAAATTCATTAGAATGACTTATTTCAAGAGAACGATTTCTATCATCAGAAAACTCAAACTTTATCGGGCTTTCAATTTAGTTTCCTTTTTGTACGTGTATCAAATCTTGTATCAAAATCTGTCAATAATTCCAAACCATTCTGATATAAATTCATACACATTATAATCTAAAAAACCAAGTACTTGTCTCAAAACCATTTTGATATACATCTATACACATGACAATATGATATATCAATATTTTTCCTGATGGCAAAATTTTCAGTTTAATTAATAGATTATCATAATTGTATTCATAAATCAAATCTAAGTTTTCTAGAGGTTTGCTTGCCCCAAGAGTTCATGAGACTTTGGTATATTCAAAATCCAATAATAAAAATCTGTTTCAAAATTTTCAAAAGAAATTTCAAATAGATATATTGTAGATAGAAACCACTCATAGTACTTAGTAATTCCCAATTGGGTCTTCCTCCAATAATTTGCTTTGATGAACTGGAGATTCCCTATACTGTTCTATAATCATAAAAAAATATCAATAATTCAATACCAATCATAGACAATTGATTTTCCTAATTGAATTCTTAAATCCTAAATATTTCTATATACTAAAGCCTAAACTCACTACACAAAATTGCCCAATGAAAAGCATAAGAAAAAAAGTCACCATGTAAAATATCCACTCGCCTATTATAAACTTAAGCAAGATACTTGAAATATGAATCGATGTCAAATATTACTCCCAAAATTTACTTGTGACGGTATGATTTTTTTTAAAAAAAGATAAGTTTAAAAAAAAGAGAGAAAAAGATTGTTATTTAATCCTACATTGGAGGAAAAAATGTTTTATGTTGTCTTAGTTTTAAGTCCCATATCGGAAAACTAATAATATCCTTCCCCCTATGAGTGGTTATATATAGATGCTAAGAAAAAGAAGCTTAATTGTCTTTCCCCTCTAGACTCTTTGTAAAAGAGTAAAAGATTCTAGTAAATTTTGGGAGCAGGATCTGATGTCAATTCAGATTTTGAGTTATGTCTTAAGCTAAGTGAGTAAATATTTTTCAGTGGCATTTTTTTATGTTTTTATTTTAATTATTTTATGTTTTTCATTGCATAATTTTGGGTAGTGAATTTAGGCTTTAGTATATATAAATGTTTAGAATTTAGGGTTTTAACTGGAAAAATCAATTGTTTATAATTGATAATAATTTACTGGTATTTTCTATTGTTATAAAACAGTATAAGAAACTTTTGGTTCACCAAGACGAATAGCTGGAGGAGGATCCAATTGGAAACACTAAATAATATGAGTGGTTATTATCTGTAACATGTCTATTTATGATTTTTAAATTTTGAACAAATTTTATAATTTTTATATTGAATATATTAGAACCTTAGGCACTCTTAAGACAAACAAAGTTTTGGAATTGGAAAACTCACATTTGGCTTCCGAGTATGGTTATAATGAAATGATTGATGAATTGATAATTTTTATTGATAGAAAATATATTAATAATGGTTTCAGAACAATTATAACAGATGTTTCATATATCAATTTTGGACCAGTGATGGTCATTGTTATAGACAATGATTTTTGGACCATTAATTGAAATTATTTCAAAATTTGGATTGATGTTACATCGATAATTATTATCGGTATTGGTTGCTTATGAAAAGTATATTTGAAAAATATTTTTGAGTAAACTTTCTAATGTCAGGAAATGTTATGTTTGAAATAAGATTAATTTTAATAAATTAAAATTTTTATTTTCAATTGAAAAATTTATTTTCTTACAAAATATGATATTTTTGTAAATTATTTTTTGATTGGAAAAAAATCATGTCAGAAAATTGTATCTAATAGTAATAAAGGTTAGCCTTGCTGCACCTAGGATTAGACTCTGCAAAAGAGATGCTAACCTTGTGTTAAGTTAGTACACACATTAGTTGGTTATAGATTTGAAGCGTGATACTCATTATTTCAAGCCTTGGGCTTTTCAGATTAGTTAGTTTACCTGTGAGTTATGTGCTCAGTTTGTACAGTTCAAGCCTTGGGTTTGTCAGATTGGTTAGCTTACCCCAGTGGGCTATGTGCCTGGTTTGTTTTGGTTTTACTTGGTGAATTATTCCATTTGGGATTTTATCCTAATTAATTTTCTCAATGTTTGAGATTTGTTATTGAAAATTGTTTATTAACTTCAATGCCTTGTTATATATTTTTTTAATGAAAATTATAATGACTTTGATTTGGAATTGTCATATTTTAGAAAGAATTGTATATTTTATTTGATATATATTATTTTAGAAATTATTTTTCTATTACTCATGAAAAACTTGTGCCTTTGTTTGTCCCGTTTCTAGTGTAGTAGGTATTAACTGCTCATTTAGTTGTAAACTCACCCAAATCGTTGTTATATATTTTTCAGATGAGGGAAAAGATATTGTTTCTGATTCGACTCCTCCAGTTTGATCAAGGGAGTTTTTTAATATTAAGAAATGTTGTGTTTGAAATAAGATTGATTTTAATAAATTAGAATTTTTATTTTCACTTGAAAAATTTATTTTCTTACGAAATATGATATTGTTGTAATTGTTTTTTTTTATTGGGAGAAAACTATGTTAGAACACTATATCTAACAACCATAAATGTTAGCGTTGTTGCACATAGGATTAGACTCTGCAAAGGAGATGCTAACCCTGTGTTAAGTTAGCACACATTAGTTGGTTATGGATTTGAAGTGTGATGCTCATTAGTTCAAGCCTTGAATTTATCATATTAGTTAGTTTAACCGCGAGTTATGTGCTCGGTTTGTTCAGTTCAAGTCTTGGGTTTGTCAAATTAGTTAGCTTACCCCAGCGGGTTATGTGCCCAGTTTGTTTTTGTTTTGCTTGGTTAATTATTCCATTTGGATTTTATCCTAATTAATTTTCTCAATGTTTGAGATTTGTTATTAAAAATTGTTTATTAACTTCAATGCCTTGTAATATATTTTTTTATTGAAGATTATAATGACTTTGATTTCGAATTGTCATATTTTAGAAATAATTGCATATTTTATTTTATGTATATTATTTCAAAAATTATTTTGTTATTACTCATGAAAGACTCGTACCCCGTTTGTCTTGTTTCTAGTATAGTAGGTATTAACTACTCACTGAGTTGTATACTCACCTAAATTGTTGTTATATATTTTTTAGATGATGGAAAAGAGATTGTTTCTGATTCGACTTCTCTGGTTTGATCAAGGGAGTTTTCTGTTATTTTTGGTGAGTCTTACACACTATTTGTGTGGGCAATTCTGAATATTCTTTCTATTTATATTGCATTTGAAAGCCTTATTGGCTAATTTTCTTATATATGCTCTATTATTTCTATAAGTAAGATCCATGTTAGTTTGCTATATGTTACTTATTGATTGGACCATTTTATAGTATTTTATTTATAATAAATTATTGGTGATTGAAATTCACCTATTAGATATTACAAGTTTGAATATGTACTAGAATAAAATTATTTTCTGAGAGCCTATGGTAACTATTTTAGACTGTCTATTATGAATTATAGGTTTGAGGCTTATGTGCCTTGGGTGAGCCGATGATAAACCTTTGTCATATGTTAGTCATGGATTCCTAGTTCGGGTCATGACCTTTCTAGAATCTCTTACTTTTTTGCTGAGAGCCTATAGGTGAAATGAAATTATCTTGTTTGCCGTAGGGTATATAAATAACCATTAGTAAGGGGAAATAGTTTATTATTTTTTTAATGTGAGACTTAAGACTAAAACAATAGAAAACTTCTTTATCCTATGTAAGACTTAAATAAAAAAATATTTTCCTTTTTCTTTTTCTTTTTTTTTTTGCAAAACTTTGAAAATTTGGGATACTATAGCTACTAAAATGCCCGAAATTTGGACATCATGCTATTAACACAATAATGTTTAAATTTGAAAAGTTTCAAAATATTATAAAAATAGAAACTAAGTCAAACAGAGAAGGAAAGTGGTTGGTCAGGATCTGGTACTTAGGAAAAACTTGTGAAGTAGTTCATAAGTTGTGCTTAGTTTAAATATCAAATGATATCATTAGCCCTTGAATTTTAAATGGTAGGTGGCTAGGTACTTTAGGATTAAATTTGAGAATTTTCACTAATTTTTAGAGGTATCAACCTAATTTAGATATAGTAAGGACAGTTTAGGTACAGAATTGAGCCAATATTTGTCATTAACTATGAGTTGAACTTGATTTAAAAGGACATACCTACCACATTGACTGGCATGATGCTTAGGCATTCTTTACCACCAAAAAAGCATATTGTCTCACCTTATAGGTAGATGCTACTTCAACTTCTTGCATGGTAGAACCCCATTATGCTTTATTTGCTACACAATTTTGAGCATCAAGGAATAAAATTTGCATAACCGTTTTTCATTCTGCAAAATTCTTTTGCAAAATTTATTCTGAATCATTTTGTAAAATTCTGCATTATTGTTTTGCAAAGAAACACATTCTGCATAACTGTTATCTTGTACTTTGTTTGGTATCATGAAGGGAAAAGAAAAAGAAGGATACAATAGAAAGGGGAAAAAAAGAAAGGAAAGGAGAAGTGAAAGAGTTACCACTTACCTTATTTGGTACCATCCAATCAAAAAGAATGAAAATGCATTTAAATTACTTTATTACTCTTCACAACTCATAATATTATTTGATTTAATATGGGTAAAGTGAGAAAGAAAAAGTTTAGAGCTTTTCTTTCCCTCTCAATCTCTTGGATTTTGGAGGAATGCAAAAATGTGGCGCCCACAGTAAGTTCATCACTCCAAATCTTTTCTTTTCCTCTCTTAAGCTCTATCCTTTCCTTTTTACTCAAAAAATGCATACCAAACAAGAAGTTACTCTTCAAGGTTCTTTTGTATGAAAATATCATTATGCATAACTATCTTGAAAGAGAAACATAATCTGCGATATGGTTTTGCATTCTAATCACTTTATGCCACACCGAGTTGTATGGAAAGCATATTTTTTTTCACATTAAAGAAGGTTTGGCATTACTTTTTGGGATAAGAATACATCTTGCATTTCACTTCCAAGTTATAAATACATTTTACATAACTTATGGTATGGCCATTACTTATTGATTTTAGTATTGTCTTGGTATTTTCTTTTTCATTTTTTTTCATAGTCTTCTCTACACCTTTTTAGTTACATAATTTTGGCATACATAAAAATAGTTTAAAAGTCTTAACTCTTTGTTTTGCTCGAAGAACATATTTGCTGTGTGAAAAGTTTACTTAATGAATAGTTTGTGAATGCATTGCAATTTAATTATGGCGTAGTTGTTAAATTAGCTAATACTAGTAAATTATCCACCAAGATTCTATATTAGCAAGTTACCTTAGTGTACAAGTTTATAAGAAAAGGAAAGAGTATGTCTTATAAAATAAGGACTATATTAAATTTGGCTTGGAAATATTAAGTTGGTAATTGGTAAGAGATTCATTCCTTTCAGGTTATAGATTTTTATGAGAAGTATATAAGGTATAGATGAACATGTTTATAAAATTTCATAGTAAATCAAGGAGTTCAAGTAGATCAAGAAATTTGAGTTCAGCCTAGTTGAATTTGGATCGATCTTCTTATAAATAATCTCCTTCCTATGTAGTTTCTATAGCCATCATTAAAAATTGTATTGAACACATGTATAGTTCCATCATGTTTCAAAGTGTATGTAGTTCTGATGTTTTCTCTATATGTGTATCAAAATCTCGATAGTGGGAAAAATTATATATCATACTATCCCTACGCGCTCACTTTTGGATTTTATTTTCTTATGACCAACTTTTGGCACTTTAAGAAATCTTTTGTTTTCATCTTGTTTGTCCGTCTATTCTCCTTTTCCTTTGTGCCTTTTCTTATTACCCTAGTAGTACTTTTTGTATCTAAATAAAACGAATATCAAATGCAGTTTACCTCATTTAAACAGGTGAATGATTTGAAATAGAAGTTATACTATCCCTCTTCTCTTGTTTTATAGAACAACTAAAATGAATATAGCTCTAGTAGGGAGTTTGCAGCATGTCCACATTATTATCAAGTGTGAACAACCTGGGAGATTTAAGTATTTCATTCTAATAATTCAAGGGGTTAACCAGGACATGGGTATAGTATAGTTGAAAGATCTTATGAGTATTCCACAAGTAGTATTGAGGTAAAGAATTGTTGAGAAACTAGCTTAAGTAAGTTTTATCTAAAGTACAAAAGTTAGAATTGAGTCCTATATTCAATTATGTGCCTAGTCAAACATTCTTAACCTTGTTTGTTATGAATGTTGTTACTGAGAATTTATGCACTGAAATCCTTTTGACACATACTATTCTATATTGAGACTGATAAGCTCAATCTAAGATATTTGTCTGTCCAAAGAAATATGCCTATTACCATTGAAAGATATATGAACATCAGAATGAACCCTAAAAGAAGTCTTATAGCACATATTAATGATATGAATGATTTGAGAAAATCATTAAGAATAATTGGTATGAGAATTACTAAGACAGCTAAAGTGAAGGGCTTGATTGAGTCACTCTCTAATAATACTTTTTGGGAACTAGCTAAGTTATACTTAAGAGGGTTGAGAGGCCTAGACTTTATAAGTTGTGCTAGTGAGAGAGAATGGGCGGAGGAGCGTCGATTCTTGGCAAATGCAAGATGTACCTTAGTGTAACATCTCCTAAATCATATATATATATATATATATATATATATATATATATATATCTATCTATATATATATATTTGTGTGTGTGTGTGTGTGTGTGTGTGTGTGCCTGCTTGTTTTGAAGCCCATTAAAATTTTAGAAATGGTTCAAGCCTTATAATGTAAGTTAGAATAAAGTGACAAACCCAAGCTTAATTAGAATTAGTTTTAGGCCTATAAAAGATCAAAACCCATGTGAAGTTAAGCTTAGATGAACCATGATATTGTGGGATTAGAAATAACATAAACCTTAGCCCAACTATGGTTTTAGACTCAGATCCATGAAATCTGACCTAATTAGATTCAAGAATACAACACAAGAAGCTTAAAAACATGACCCAAGAACAAGACCTTAATCTAACAAGGCTATAATTAGACTTAGGCCCTAAAAAAATAATGCAACCCTAAGAACCTTAACCCAACTAAAGTATTAGCTTGATGGTACCTAGCCCAAAGAATAACCCAAAACCCATAAACTAGGCCAAACTAATCATAGACCCAATAGTTCCAAAAGCCAAAGACCAAGTCTATAGTCTAAGCGCAAAATCTTAATCCATTAAGGATAAGAGGAGAAGAAGACAAAAGAATTGTTTTCCAAAGAGGGTTGACGTGAGAGAGAGAGAGAGAGAGAAAGAGAAGCAAAAGCATGTGAGGAGGCTTCTAGGAAGAGCACATGCCTTAAGAAATAAAGTAATGTGAACATAACATAAACTTTTGATGGAAAAAGTGAGAAACTCACATGGAGGGCTAAGAGAAGAGTATTAGTCTTCCAAGTTAACTCTAGTCAAGTATAAGAGTCATTAATAACATATAATGATAGGTAGACAAACTAGAAAGTAAGGAATCTAGTTGAAAGCCAATGAAAAAATTAAAAAGTAACCAAGTCAACCATAAGTTAAAAAGGTAATTTAGTTAGAAAGCAACTAAACTAAACTAACTTAGTTACTCAAAGTAACCAAATAATCATGAATTAGGGATAAGAAGTCATGTGTAAACACTCTAGCAAACAAAATGGAAAGCAAGCATTAAAACCTAAAGACCACACGGTCTTAATGAAGACAGATGCTCCCCTTTGGCCAAGAAAACTCACATCACTCCTTGTAATATCCTTATATAAGTAAATATGAATTATAAAAGCTCTAAATTAGTTTTAAATTTTATTTTTTTATTTGTCATTATTAAGTGCCCTATTTAGTTATTAGTATTTTTATTTTATTATTTAAATAAAAGAAAGCACTGAAAATTACCCATAAAAAATTAGAAATAATTGAAATATCTAAGGATGCAATGACAATTTAGTAATCTTGAGTTTGCAAACAAGCATTTCTATCTAGTGAAAAATTAGAAAATAGAAATTAACCAAATTGATCCTCTAATTTATTAATTGGCTTATAAACACTTATTAATTAAAATAAGTGAAATTAGCATACTCTAACCCAACCAAAATGTGACATTTGGAGAGGTTTACATGTCTAAACATATAATTGGCCAAAAATGACCAATAGCACTATGACAAGTGTCAAATTCTAATTAGTTAGGAGAAGCAATCATTGTCTAGTTAGATTACCTAAACTAGTTGCTATTTAGTTACTTTCATTTAGTTCAATTTTAATTAATCTAGTTGTAACCTAACTAGATTAGGATAGCCAAAAGCAAGGCCATACATTAGTGGCCTAACAAGAAAAGAAAATTAAAATATAATAAACAATTTGGTTAATTCCCTATGACTTCTATCCCCATGGCCAAGTTAAAACCAAGACGGAAGAGAAAGAAAAAAAAAAAGAAGAAAGGAGAAGACAAGGAAGCTCACGGCCAAGGGAAGAAGAAGGAGGAGAAAGAAGAAGAAGAAAAGAGAAAAGGGAAGAAAAGTCATAGGAAATCAAGGATTAAGCAACTATCAAGAGTTTGATCCACTCTTTTTCCTTTTGAAAAACCATAGTTTACATGGTGGGTTGATGATTCTCGATCTCTAAAACTTCTTCTATCTTGAGTTTTTGCTTGGTTATGGGTGATGTGTGGCAAGATATGCTAGTTTTGTGAAGCTTACAAGCTTACTTTCAGGTGGATTGTGACTTTTCTCTAAGTGGGTATGGTTAGGGTTTGATGTGAGTAATTCTTCCATGGCTTAATCTTGATATGTTGATGAGTATAAGCACCAAAGTGTGATTTATACATGTTTCATGTTTGATTATTGTTGATATGTTTGAAATTTTGGGTGTTGATGGCCATATGACTCACGGCCATATTAGGGTTTCAAGAGGGAAACTTTGTGATTTGCTTGCTTTTATTTTAACTTTGTGACACACAACCATGCTAAAAATTTTAGTGATATGGGTTTGCTTTCATGTAGAATTGGTAAGTTATTCTAGAATTCAACTCATGTCTAAGTTAAAGCTAGTAAGTAGTGAATTTGAGAGAGATTGGACGATTAGAGATTTAATCTTATTAGAGAATGCTAAATGTAAGCACCAAATATCTCAAATTCACATTCAAGTTAATTGCATGCTCACTTTAATCAACGTGAAAGAAATAAGTTAAGCTTGTAAATGATCCTCAAAGTAAAGAAAATGAATTAGAGGTGATCTGGAAAGATTAGAAAAGAATTTCTAATAAGATATCATGGAAGAAGTCCATGAAAAGTCCTACATGTGTATAGGTCTAATTTGTGGAGATGGTCCATCAAAGGTGTGGATAGTTAAGTGGAATCCACTAGTGAGTGTGGAATGGCCACTCCAGGGGATGCCTTATACCAAGGAGAATTCTCAACTGAGCCAATGGCCATTGAAACTGAAACGATTAAAGTTATGGGACCATGAAGGCAAAGAGTATTTAAAAGAGGGTGAAGCCCTAGTTCAAGATTATTGAGCATGTAATTAAGAGAAAAGTTTATGATTTGGCTAGTTGTCACTTATTATTCATACCTAGATTATTGGGTAACCTTGAAATTGTGTTTTTTATATACTATACAGCTGAGAATTCTATGAAAATTTAATTACTATTTTTATATATCTGATTACTTACGGAGATATTATATATCTCATTCCTGTGGATTATGGTGTTTCCAAAGCCTCTTGTAGACGATTGAAGATAAGGGTGTTTGTGTTGCTGGTAATAAACGTAGAGTTAGTTTACTCCCCTGAGTAGGACCAATTCATTTTGGTGGTCCAGAACGCGACATGTAAATGGTTTATGTGACTTTGATATAGTATGTAGTATGTAGGTTGTAGTGTGTTAGCCTAAAATTTGCCTCCTGCATGGCCTGGTGAGGCCAAGTATATTTTTTTGATGTAAACATGTACATAGTCCTGTATATAGGTGGAAATCTAAGGTTAATAAGTTTTTGATGTAAAATATAGACAAATGTATGTTTGTATGTTTGAACATTGTTTGTATGTTTAAACACTGTTAAATGATATCGTATTAGTTTTATGTTTATTTCACGTTTGGTTGAATTTTTATATGCACTTGCATATGGAAGAATTAGAATTAAATGACATTTTATGATTAAAGATAACATATAATTTTTATGAGAATTTTAGACACGTAATTATTTAAAAGAAATAAATTAAATATATAAGAAATATTACGTAATCAGAAATTTTTATATACTAGGAAGGTTTATTTATTACGTGATCAACATTTTATGGATTAGTATTAAATCTTAGATTTTTGGGCACATGATCCAAAATTTTGTTCTTTAAAAATAATTAAATAATGACACGCAATCGCTTAAATACTATATTAAATGAATTACTAAATTCTATCATTAAAATAGTCACGTAATCTTAAATTAAATGAATAAATTAAATAATAAATTAATTAAAAAAATTTAGTTGCTTTTTTGTTTTTAAACTCGTAATATAATGTCTGTCCTAGGTAGGGTATTATATTTTGGTATTAGAGCAGTTTGTCCAGGTGCATTGAGTTAGCTATGACTTTTGAGGGTTATGTTGCATGCATGGGTCTTTCAATTTTTATGATTGTTATTTTACCTATGTCATGTTGTCTTTGTGTGGGGTTGTGTATTCCGAGTTTCTAGCTAAGTGATATTGAGATTGATTAACTCAATATGTATCTTTCTATGTATGCAAGAAGAATATGGCACTACCAAGACGTAATCTAGCACCTCCTAGAGATAGAGTTATGGATGCCCTAGGGGAAATAGCTAATGCAATGAGAGAATAGGCAATTGCTACTAACAGGTTGTTACAACATTTACAAGAGAACTCGAATAGAAATAATCACCAGGAGGGTGGAAGTGGTGTCAGAGTGGGAAACTAAAATGGAGAAGTAAATACAGACCCAAATAGGGAAGCTCCCGTCAGAAACCCATAGCTCCAGGGTCTTTCTGAATTCAGGAAGGCCAAACCACCATCCTTTAAGGGGGAGTATAATCCTGTGGTGGCAGAAGGGTGGCTGATGTAGTTAGAAATTTTTTTTAAAGTGATGGGGTGTACCAATGCCCAAAAGATAACTTATGCCACTTATATATTAGAGGGAGAGGTTGAGTTTTGGTGGCGAAAGGGTTAGAACTTTGCTTGAGAGCTAGGGTACACAAATTACCTGGGAGGTATTCCAGAATACTTTCCTAAATTAATATTTTCTTAAGAGTGTAAAGAATGAAAAGGAAGCATAATTTATTCAGCTTCTGCAGGGGGGTATGTCGATGGGCCAATATGTGGCCAAGTTTGAAGAAGTAGCAAATTTTTCCTCTTACCTGTTATACAACCCAGATGAAAGATGGAAGACAAGTTTGAATGGGGTTTAAAACCCAAAATTAGAAAGGACATGAGAACTTTAGAAATTAGAGATTATGTATTGCTAATGAATAAATGCAGAATAGCTAAGAAAAATCTTATGAAGGTAGTGAGAGATAAAGAAAGACAAATTTTCTTTAAGAAAAAGAGAGATGGGGGTAAATCGGGGCGCAGTAATACTAGGTTTAGACCTAATCAGGAAAAAAAGGAAAATAGGTGCAAGTAGGCAATGCATGTAAGAAATGTGATTGACTCCATGGGAACAAACTATGTCTGCAAGGCCAAAATGTTTGCTATTCCTCTGGTAAGTCAGGTCACATGGCTAAGGAGTGCCCCAAGAGAAAAGGAATTAACCCAGTACCACCTAGAACACAAACTAAAGGCAAAGTGTTTACTCTTAGTGGGGAAGATGCGACCCATTCTCCAAATTTGATACAGGGTAAGTGTTTAATTCAAAATGAACTTTTAACTGCATCGTTTGATTCAGGAGTTACTCACTCATTCATATTCATTGATTGTGTGAATCATCTGAAATTGCCTGTGCCTTTATTGTCATATGATTTGTCAATTTCTACTCCTACTGAGGGGGAAATATTGACCACTTGAGCATGTTTGAACTGTTGTATCCAAGTAGAAAATAATCTATCTACTGTTAATCTTCTTTGTTTGCCTCTGTTACAAATTGATGTCATTCTTGGAATGAACTGGATGTCTGCTAACAACGTTGTTCTCAATTATCCAGAAAAATCTATTGCATTCATGCCTAAGAAAAAATACACACAAACACTTGATAAATCTATATTTCTAACTATTATGCAGGCCAGGAGATGTTTAAAAGTTGATTCACAAGGATATGTTCTCTTGTCTTCTTTAGATTTTAAAGTTAAATAGCATGTAAATAACATCCCTATAGTGAAAGAATATCCCATAGTGTTTTCTTCTAAAATAACTAGTTTACTACCTAAGAAAGAAGTGCAATTCTCAATAGATTTGATCCTTGGAGTAGGTCCAATATCTATAGCATCCTACAGAATGTCTCCTTTAGAGTTAGGGGGATTGAAGAAACAGATAAAAGACCCATTAGCCAAGCAGAAAGGGAAAGAAAGGAAGAGAGCTCACATCTAAGAGGAGGAGAAGGAGAAAAGAAAAAGTAAAAAGAAGGAAAAAGGAGAAAACTAGCCCAAAACAAGTGAGGAAAGCTTGTCTTTAAGAAGTAGGGGTCTAAACCTAAGCATTTTAATTTAACTTTCATGGTTATTTTCTATGGGTTTTTCATCCTTTAATCCATGGTAGATTCATTATAAGATTAGATGAAGCTATGACATGATGAAGTGTGTTTTGTAATGTCCCTTAAAGCTATAAAATATATTTTTATACTCTGAATTTTGTATGATTATATGATGATGTTCATCTTAAATTTTTAGAAATAGTCCAAGTTATATAATATAAATAAAATAGGGTGATGAAAGATTTAATTAAATAGGGTTATTAGCTAATAGGTCTTAGAATTAGGCTTCATCCCAAATTAAGATTAGTTACATGACCCAAGGGCCTAAAACCTCAAGATTATAGTCAAGCCTAACCCAAATAACTCAAAAACCATAAATTAAATATAAGAAGCTAGCTTAGCAACAAGACAAGGAACTTGTCCTCCTAAGTGGATGGTCACCTGAAAAAGAAATAAGGAGGAAGGAAGCCAAGTAAGACAAGTAAAGTATATTCTTTAATTAGCAAGAAGATAAATAAGCCTTCTTGCAAAAGAAAGGGAGTTTCGCGTAAGAAAGAGAAAGAAAAAGAGAAAAGACATTGGCAACTTCTAGAAAAGTCGCCAAAGGAAGCTTCCCTTGACTACTTAATCACCAAGTTAAATAATTAGTGAATAAGAAAAGGAAAACCACAAAAACTACAATAACAAGGGAGATGTGAGATTTTTCTACTAGAAAGAAAAATAATCTAGTTAGAAACTAAACAAAAATTAAAAGAAGACTAAGTTAACCCAAGTCAACCCTAAATAAATTTTGTCAACTTTAAGTCAATCTAAAAACATTAGTCAGGGAATAACAAACTAAGTCAATTCTAAGTCAACTAGGAATTCCTAGTTTATTATAAGACAAAAGAAAGAAAACACAAAAGCATTAAAAAGAGGAAAGAATCTCTATAGTCAAAAGTAGTCATAAAGCTTTGAATAAATTATTACTAAAGGCACACAGCCAAAATGAATCTTTCTTTCTCATAACCATGTGAAACTTAACCACTAAGGAAAGAATAAAATAGCCAATCTTTCCACAACTAAAGTTATAAAATAAACAAAAGATAGTCAACAAAAGCTCACAGCCAAGAATAATTTCTAAATATCTGAACTTACTCCTTAAGAAAGAAAATAGAATCATTAGGAGATTTCTTTAAAAAACACGGCTAAGACATTACTGTTCATGTTTAGTCAAAAGTTAGAAGTTTAGAAGAAAGCTCAAGTGGCATCATCTTGAGCATAAAATTCTATCGCATGGCCAAATGCTAGAAAGCACACGGAAAAGCTAAGAAAACTAAAGAATGAAGGAACTTCTAAAAAGAAGAATAACTTTTAGTAAAAAAGTAGCAATCAAGGCTACTTGGAAAGAATCAAAAGGAGCAATCATAACCTAGAAACTAAGGTGCACGGCCAATGGTCGTTTCCTAAAACTAAGACTTGTGAACTTAATGATTAAGGAAAGAGTGAAGGAATCAAACCCAAGGCCAACTAAGAAGACAAGTTGTTCAAGAAAACTCTATGTAATCATTAGCTTGAAATTCAAAATAAGACTCTTAAAGAAATAAGATTTAAAATTCAAAAAAATAAGATTCCTGAAGAAGAAGAACTGCACAGCAAAGCACATGGCATTTATGACACCATGAGAATTTAGATACATGTACTTGAAGTGATTCACGGTACACACCCCTCTCACATGACTCTCAAACTATATATACCCTATCCCATGTATCCCATGCACTCACACACTTGAACAAATCACACTCGCACTCATGTGCAAGCAAAACACCAAGTAGGGAGTGATAACACTTCTCTTCCCTACTCATATTTAATTTGTGTTCTTATTTTTGATGAAATATGTTATTCTTTATTGGTGGTTCAATTTATGTGTTTATTTATTATGATGTTTCAAATTTGAATGAAAGATTATGAACCATGGATGATAAATATATAACATGATTATGCTTATTATCAATAAGTTTTGAGATATGATACTTATAGGGGGTGATCTCACCAAAGCTTGGATATGATCCTCGATGAGGAGGTGATCCCACATGATTAAGGCCACTTTGTGGTAATGTCAGATTAGTGACAATGGCGAGGGGACGCCCTTGCAAGCAAAAAAGAGCTCTATTCCTAAGTTTGAGAATCATGGTATGATTTTTATGAAAATGATTGACAACAAGGCATAATAAGATCAAGAAAACATGTTGAATGAGAGTTCATATTAAAGAGAAGTTATTTTTTCTTTGATTATGCAGCTGAAAACATTATAGTTTAAAATTAAATGTTATCTCTCTCTATTAAGATTTTTATCTCACTCCTATTTGCTAATGTTTTCAGATTTTAGCCAAGATGTTATACCTTCAAATCATTATTGAGATTCAGTATTATTGGGTCGATATAAACTTAATTGGTGCAGTCAAAGCAACCATAATATAAGGATTGTTCAAATCGATAAGAAGATCCAAGCGAAGGATAAATATGTTAGGGTGTTTTTAATTTATTATTTATGGTCACTTTTGAGGGAATCTATGTAAAATATCTTAACTAAAATCTCCTTTATTTTGCTTGTAAAATAGATGTAAAGTAACCCAAAATGTAACCCTAACTCTTGGTTACGATTAAATAAAAATTATGCTTGTATGTTAAGCACCTAGTTAAGATTTACTACATCTAGCCATGTTTTAGTTTCCTTCAAGTTATGCTAATCGAATGTTCAATCTAGAAATAACTTTAAATTTGTGAATTAACCCCTTAATGAATCAAGTTTAAGTTGTGGCACCTTACTTATAAGTTAGGATGTTATAATTTTGGTATCAGAACAATCTATCTAGGAGACCTGAGAGTAGATTATTAGTAGCTATACTCTACCTGTATATGCTTATGTGATGCTGTTGAATTCTGACTAACATTTGTAGCAGGATATTGAGCTTGATCACCTCAGTATGTTTGTTCTCTGTATGTAGAAAGAGATGGCATCAAACAAGCGAGGATACCCTGCAACCAAAGCTGCTAATAACACAAACAAAGATAATAATGAGATAAGGGGAGTCTTTGGGCATATGGCGACTACTATTAGGGAACAGGCAGCTGTTGTAACTCAAATTCTGCAATACCTATAGGATAACGGGAATGGTGATAGAGGAAACAGGAACCAGAAGGAGAGAGTGCCAGTAGTAAACTCACAGTTTGTAGGTTTAACTGAGTTCAGGAAAGTAAATCCCCTATCCTTTTAGGGAGAATATGACCCCGTAGTAGCAGAGAGTTAGTTGAGGGAGTTGGAAAAAATATTTAAGGTTATAATGTGCACTGATGCACAACGATTAATGTTTGCTGTGTATATGTTGAAAAGGGAAGCTGAGCACTGGTGGGATGGTGCTAGAGAGTTGTTAAAAGCCCAAGGGACCCAGATCACATGGGTAGTATTTAGAACCACTTTTCTGGAAAGGTATTTTCCTAATAATGTCAGGAATGAGAAAGAAACTGAGTTTTTGCAGCTAAAGCAAGGAGGGATGCCTGAGGTACAACCAAGATAAGGACTGGAAAGCCATGAAATTTGAATAAGGTCTGAAACCTAAAATTAGAAATGCTGTAGGGGCATTTGAAATAAGAAACTATTCTATTTTGGTGAATAAATGTAGGATAGTGGAAAAGAACCTGGCGGACGTGTAGCAAGAAAGGCAGAGATTCTTTAAAAGAAAAAGAGTGGAGGGAAACTAAAGCTGGAATATCTACAATGGAACTAATAGTTTGAGAAAGGGTAAGCAAGTATAGGGTGATAGTTAGGGTAAGAACTGCCCCAAATATGGTAGAATGCATGGCAATAAATCATGCCTGCAAGGCCAAAATGTGTGCTTTAAATGTCAAAAACCAGGCCACTATATTAAGGAGTGCCCTTTGTGGCAAGAAGACAAACCTATGGAATCTAAAAAACCAAGACTAGAGAAAGAGTATTCTCCTTAACTAAAGAATATGTGACCCTATCAATTGATCTAATACAAGGTACGTGTCTATTGAGAAATCATCAATTAATTGCACTATTTGACTTTGGAGCTACACATTCTTTTATCTCACATGACTATGTGAAAAATGTAAATTTACCTATTTTAGATCTACCTTATGACCTGTCTGTATCTATCCTTACTCAGAAAGAAGTTTTAACTACCCAAGTATGTTTAAATTGTCCACTTTTTGTGAAAGACAAATTAACTGTTGTTGGCCTTATTTATTTACCTATGTCTAATATTGATATTATTTTATGAATGGATTGGTTATCTATAAAGAAAGTTATTTGAACTATTTTGATAAATATATAATCTAGTAAGAACCAGTTGAAATTTTAACTGCATGTCAAGCAAGAAAATGTTTAAAAGAAGGAGCTTAAGGATATGTTCTGATGTTTTCTTTAAAAATAGAGGCTAAACAGAGCATTTCTTCTATCCCTGTAATTCAAGAATACCCTAAGGTTTTTCCACCAGAAGTTACTAGTCTACCCCTAGAAAGAGAGATTGAATTTTCAATTGAATTACTCCCTGGGGTAGGACCTGTCTCTATAGCATCCTATAGGATGTCACCACTAGAATTGACTGAATTAAAGAAACAAATAGAGGAACTATTGTCAAAACAATTCATTAGACACAGTGTGTCACCTTGGGGAGCTCCAGTGTTACTAGTTAAAAAGAAAGATGGAAGCATGAGGTTATGTATAGACTATAGACAATTGAACAAGGTTACAATTAAGAACAAATATCCACTACCCAGGATAGATGACCTGTTAGATCAACCAAGAGGAGCTTTCCAAAATAGATTTGAGATCAGGATACCATCAAATTAGGGTCAAGAAAGAAGACATTCCAAAGACTGCCTTTAGAACTAGGTATGGACACTATGAATATCTAGTTATGCCCTTTGGATTGACTAATGCTCCAGCTTTTTTTATGGATTACATGAATAGAATTTGTAAACCCTATCTAGATCGATTTGTCGTGGTATTCATAGATGATATCTTAGTATATTTCAAGAATGAAAAAGAACATGAACAACATCTTAGGGTTGTATTGTAAAATCTTTGAAAGAAAAATAATTGTTTGCTAAACTGGAGAAATATAAGTTCTGGTTGAGAAAAGTTAAGTTTTTTGGGCATGTGGTGTCTCAGAGAGAAGTAGTAGTTGACCCTAGCAAGACAGAAGTTATGGTTCATTGGGAAAGACCGAAATCAATCGCAGAGATTAGGAATTTCCTAGGTTTGGCAGGTTACTATTAGAGGTTCATTTAGGGATTCTCCTAGTTAGTCTTACCACTAACTGGGCTAACAAGGAAGGATGTTCCATTTATATGGACAAGAGAATGCGAGAACAGTTTTCAAAAATTGAAAGTCAAATTGACCACTACCCTAGTATTGATAATTCCAAACCCATTAGGCACTTTTGAGGTTTATTGTGTTGCTTCTAAAATGGTTTAGTATGTGTTCTAATGCAAGGTAAGAAAGTAATTGCCTATGCTTCTTGACAACTAAAACCACATGAAGAAAACTACCTTACTCATGATTTGGAATTAGCAGCCATGGTGTGTGCTTTAAAAATATGGAGGCATTATCTATATGGGGTGAAATTTGAAGTTTTTAGTGATCACTGAAGTTTTAAGTATATATTTGATAAAAAAGAATTGAATATGAGGCAAAGAAGGTGGATGGAATTTTTGAAAGATTATGACTTTGAATTAAAATACCATCCTGGCAAAGCTAATGTTGTAGCTAATGTCCTAAGTAGAAAATAACTGCACATGTCGCAAATGATAGTTTATGAAATGAATATGATAGAAAAATTTAGAGATTTGAATCTTGCAGTGACTAGGACACCTTATAGTCTATTTATGAGTGAACTTAAGATAGGTTGTGATCATAAAACTCAAATAAGGGAAGCATAGAAGTTAGATTAGTTTTTGCAACCTCTTAAAGGTTAGAAGGATTTTTCTGAAGTAAAGGATGGAACCATTATGTATAAAGAAAGAATTTGTGTGCTTAAGGAAAGAAATTTAAGAGAAAGAATTTTAGAGAAAGCCCATAAGAGTAAATACACAGTAACAAAGATGTATCATGATCTCAAAGAAATGTACTGGTGGCCAAACATGAAAAAGGAAATAGCTGAGAATGTGGCCAAATGTTTAACATGTCAAAAGGTCAAAATAGAACATCAAAAACCATCTAGATTATTGCATCCATTAGAAATTCCAGAATGGAAATGGGGCAACATTTGGCCACATACTCAGCCCTTGGGTTTTTGATGCTATTGGGTAATTGTAGATAGGTTAACCAAATCAGCTCACTTTTTACCAATAAAGGCTACTTATCTTTTAGAGAAATTAGCCTAACTGTACATACAAGAAATAGTGAAGTTGTATGGTGTGCCTACTAGTATCATTTCTAATAGAGACCCTAGGTTTACTTCTAGGTTTTGGGGAACTTTACACACAGCTTGTGGGACCAAGTTATGTTTTAGCATAGCATATCATCCCCAAACTGATGGACAAATAGAAAGGACCATTCAAACCCTAGAGGATATACTTAGGGCTTGTGTTTTGAAACAGGGAGGAAGCTGGGATAGATATCTGCCATTAGTAGAGTTTGCTTACAATAAAAGTGATTATTCTAGCCTTAGAATGGCACCATATGAAGCACTTTATGGAAGAAAATGCAAATCACCTTAGGTGGGAGAAAGAAACCTTATAAGGCTAGATATTGTCCAACAAACCTCAGATTAGATTAAGTTAATAAGGGATAGACTATTTACAACTCAAAGTAGGCAAAATAATTATGCTGATAAAAGAAGAAACCTTCTAGAATTTGAAGAAGGTGAACATGTTTTGTTGAAAGTAACTCCTATACTGGTATTGGTAGATCATGAAAACAAGAAAACTAAGTACCAGATATATAGGTCTATTCCAAATAATAAAGAAAATTGGACCAGTTGTTATTAAATTGCTCTTCCACCTAATTTGTCAAATTTGCATAATGTTTTTCATATATCCCAGCTGAGAAAATGTTTCTCTAACCCTTCACACATCATAGATTCAGAGTCAGAGCAAATAAAAGATGATTTGACTTGTTAGTCCAAGCTTGTGCAGATCAATGATACCAGTCAAAAATAGTTAAGAAATAAAACTATTCCTTTAGTCAAAATAGTATGGCAAGGACAAACCTCAAATGAGGCTACTTGGGAAATGCAAGAGGATATGAGAAAGGTATATTCAACTTTGTTCTCAGGTAAGTCATAAGTCAAATTTTGAGGAAAAATTTTTATTAGAAGGGGAGAATTGTAACGTCCCCTAAAGCTATAAAATATATTTTTGTACTTTGAATTTTGTATGATTATATATGAAGTTCATCTTAAATTTTTAGAAAGAGCCAAGCTATATAATATAAATTAAATAGGGTTATGAAAGATTTAATTAAGTAGGGTTATTAGCTAATAGGTCTTGGAATTAGGCTTCAACCTAAATTAAAATTAGTTACATGACCCAAGGGCCTAAAACCTCCATATTATAGTCAAGCCTAGCCCAAATAACACTAAAACCATAATTAAATACTAGAAGCTAGCTTTGCAACAAGACAAGAAACTTGTCTTCCTATGTGGATGGTCACATGAAAAAGAAATAAGAAGGAAGGAACCCAAGTAAGACAAGTCAAGTATATGCTTTAATTAGCAAGAAGACAAATAAGTTTTTTTGCAAAAGAAAGGGAGTTCCATGTGAGAAAGAGAAAGAGAAAGAGAAAAGACATGGGCAACTTTCAGGAAAGTCACCAAAGGAAGCTTCCCTAGACTACTTAATCACCAAGTTAAACAATTAGTGAATAAGAAAAAGAAAACCACAAAACTACAATAAAAAGGGACATGTGAGATTTTTTTACTAGAAAGAAAAATAATCTAGTTTGAAACTAAAGAAAAATTAAAAGAAGACTAAGTTAACCAAAGTCAACCCTAAATAAATTTAGTCAACTTCAAGTCAATCTAGAAATATTAGTCAAAGATTAAACAAACCAAGTCAATTCTAAGTCAACTAAGAATATCTAGTCTATTATAAGACAAAAGAAAGAAAACATAAAAGAGGAAAGAATCTCTATAGTCAAAAGTAGTCATAAAGCTTTGAATAAATTATTACTAAAGGCACACGGCCAAAAAGATTCTTTCTTTCTTAGAACTTTGTGAAACTTAACCACTAAGGAAAGAATAAAATATCCCATCTTTCCACAACTAAAGTTATAAAATAAACAAAAGATAGTCAACAAAAACTCCTAGCCAAGAATAATTTCTAAACATGTGATCTTACTCCTTAAGAAAGAAAACATAATCATTAGGAGTTTTCTTTGAAAAATACAGCTAAGACATTAATGTTCATGTTTAGTGAAAAGTTAGGAGCTAAGAAGAAAGCTTAAGTGACATCATCTTGAGCATAAAACTCTATCACATGACCAAATGCTAGAAAGTACAAGGAAAAGCTAAGAAAACTAAAGAATGAAACTTTTGAAAAGAATAATGCCTTTTAGTCAAAAAGTAGCTATCAAAGCTACTTGGGAAGAACCAAAATGAGCAATCATAACCTAGAAACTAAGGTGCACAACCAATGGTTGTTTCCTAAAACTAAGACTTGTGAACATAATGATTAAGGAAAGAGTGAAGGAATCAAACCCAAGGCCAACTAAGAAGGCAAGTTATTCAAGAAAATTCTATATAATCATTAGCTTGAAAAACTACCTGGTGTCTTAACCCTATGAGTAACTATCAAAAAAATTCTTTTAGATCATGCACGGCCTAGTACATGAAGAAAGAAAAGAAAAGTAACTAAAAGGTGGAAAAAAAGCAACAAGTCAAAAAGTAATTGATAAAGTACCTATCTAACCAAGTATGGAACTAATCATATGGTCAAAGAATCAAAAGGGGAAGCTTACTCTCATGGCTATACAAACTATCAACTCAAGACAACTTAACCACTAAGGGATGGAATCCCTAAGGGCTTGCTGACATGAACTGTCGAACTCACTCAAATTAACCAGGCTTATAAATAATTTGTAATATAGGACAATCTGAATCGTCTCCCAAGGAATTTTGCATAGGACTAAATCACTCAATTGAAAAACAGAACAATAAACAGGGGGGGTTTAATTCGATTGAAATTAAAGCAAGATATAAAACGAAATTAGAGCAAGAGATAAAACGAAATTAACAAATTAAAAGCAATCAACCAACCCAGAATTGAGGTTTCAAGGACATCCGTCATTGGACAAAGAACTACTGAACTTCGTGGTTGACCCTAAACAAATTGGAATCCCTGCATTCATATAGGAACCCTCTCTACTAGACAATCACCTAGCATTTAATCAAACCCTTGGCACGTTCACTCATGCCATCGCACAATGTTCACTTCAACCTGTTTTGATTTTAAATCCCTTGGGTTAATCAACCTAAATATTAAATCTAACATTTAATCCCTTCCCCTAGATGATCAAAATACATAAATCATAGACAAACCTCATCCACTCAGATTCAACTTACACAATCATGTTGCTCAATTCGAGTAAAGGGGGGAAGAGAAACGGATCCAGTTCATGGAGAGCACAGGTCCTCTGGATTCAACAACAGAAACCTCAACTCATGAGTTGATTGAACGGAAAGTTAGCCTACCATGGCTGTGCACAAACAGAAAATGAAAAAGAAAGAAAAAGAAGAACAAGATGAACAGAAGAGAGAAAAGAAAAGAGGCGTTAGATCTGAAATTTCGTTAGATCTGAAATTTCCCAAAAATCAAAGCTATTGTTCGTGTTGCCCTAATCTGCTATTTAAACCTAAAACTAAACTGGGTCAGGGGCTCAAAAACTGGCCCAAATTAAAACATAACTAATGGCTTTGGTCCCATGTAATTTGGACTCCTAATTACAAAGTTAAGCCAAATTAACTAAACATAGCTCCAGAATTCCGTGATTGATTTTGGCTCCAATTTTGACTACCTTCTTGTCCGAATTTAGCCTTCAAGCCTCTAATACCATTTGTAGCTCTTTGAGTTTTCTGCAAAGAGAAAGAAGAACGAGGTTAATCGGATACTTAGAACAAAAGTTATGATCAAAATACTGGAATAATGTAAATCTGGAAAATTAACACGAAAATGAATTAAATCCAATTAAAACCCCAAAGTCCAATTTAGACCAAAAACCATTAATTACACACTAAACAGCCCTAAAATCATTAATCAAATGCAACAATTAAGTGTGATAAAATTCAATTATCACTTGCACAGCCAAAAAGTATAGAGAATAATAACTAGAAGCTAGAGAAACTAGGTATCTTCATGTACTAAGGAATGATTACATAGTTAGAAGTCAAGTGGCAATTAATAGAAAGCTATTTTTAAAGTGAAGTGAGAAGAAAAGACCATGCATCTTATGGTCACATACTATTTTGCATAAGCTGGTCAAGTCAAAGTACTTAGAGAAGTTTTACATGAAATAATCAAACTATTAGTATTAGTTAAAATTACTCATTAGTGAGAAATAAGCTGTCAAGAAACAACATATAGAATTAAATTAAGATTTTAAACATATAACCTTAACCTACAAGGAAAAATAAAGACATCTAACTTTTTCTTTAAAACACTCAGTCATTAAGAAGAATAGGTTAGATTCTTAAGCAACCTTAAGCAACAAAACCATGGGCATCACTCTATTTAAAGCATTTATTGAATATAAGACTTTTAGAGGAAGAAGAGACTTGCATGTGTGGCTAACAGTGACCCAAGTGCAAGCTACATAAGTAGACTAACCTGAAACCTAGGAGCATCTAGATTAACTAGACTATTAAATTCAAAAAAAATAGGATTCCTAAAGAAGAAAAAGTGCATGGCTAAGTATATGGCATTTATGACACCATGATAATTTAGACACATGCACTTGAAGTCACTCATGGCACACACCCCTCTCACACGTCTCTTGCCCTATATATACCCCATCCCATGCATTCACACACTTGAACAAATCACACTTTCACTCGTGAGCAAGCAAAACGCCAAGTAGGGAGTGATAGCACTTCTCTTCCCTACTCTTATTTAATGTGTTCTTCTTTTTTGATGAAATATGTTATTCTTTAATGGTAGTTCATTTTATATGTTTATTTTTTATGATGTTTCAATTTTTGAATGAAACATTGTGAACCATGGATGATAAATATTTGACATGATTATGCCTATTATCAATAAGTTTTTGAGATATGATCCTTATGGGGGGTCATCTCACCAAAGCTTGGATATGATCCTCGATGAGGAGGTGATCCCACATGATTAAGGCCACATTGTGGTAAGGTCACATTGGTGACAATGGCGAGGGGACGCCCTTGCAAGCAGAAGGAGCCCTATTCCTAAGTTTGAGAATCATGTTATGATTTTTATGAAAATGATTGATAACAAGGCTTAACAAGATCAAGAAAATATATTGAATGAGAGTTCATATTAAAGAGAAGTTATTTTCCGTATGATTATCCAGCTGAAAACGTTATATTTTAAAATTAAATGTTATATTTCTCTACTGAGATTTTTATCTCACTCCTATTTGCTAATGTTTTCGTATTTTAGCCAAGATGCCATACCTTCAAATCATTATTGAGATTCATTATTTTTGGGTCGATATACCCTTAATTGGTGTGGTCAAAGCAATCCATAACATAAGGATTGTTTAAAACGACAACTAAGATCCAGGTGAAGGATAAATATGTTAGGGTGTTTTTAATTAACTATGTGGTGGTCACTTTTAAGGGAATCTATGTAAAATATCTTAACTAAATTCCCTTTTATTTTGCTTGTAAACTAGATGTAATGTGACCCAAAATGTAACCCTAACTCTTGGATATGATTAAATAAAAATTCAGCTTGTATATTAAGTACCTAGTTAAGATTCACTACATCTAACCATTTTTTAATTTCCTTCAAGTTATGCTAATTGAATGTTCAATAGAGAAATAATTTTAAATTTGTGAATTAACCCCTTTATGAATCAAGTTAAGTTGTGGCACCTTACTTATAAGTTAGGGTGTTACATGTTTTGCTTGATTACTTCATGATGCCTACTTAGGGTTTGTGTGAGTGATTCTTTGATATTGGTTTGATCTTATCAAGATTGAGTATGTGAATGTAAATCTGAGAATGGCTTGATGCATTTTATCCTTATTTATGACTAAATGGCTTGAAAAGTGGTTTAGATCACTCTCTTGATGTACACGGCCATGTGAGGCTTCCATAGTGATTAGATATGATTAATTTATGTATCAGTAGCATGTATATGATTTGACGATGTTTGATGTGTTGCTAGATTTATCTAAACTTAAAAGGCTTGAAATAGCTAGGTTCTTTCCCTAGATAGCTCACGACCATGTATGGGGTTTCATGAGGAACTATGTAAATTAATACAAGGTTGTGAATCTATTATAAGGATTTAATGTTTTTCTATGACTATCTATGTATAAATAGCTTAGAAACCCATTAAGATGTTAATAGGGTGTACAGAGCCATAGGTGCTTCAAGAGGAGTTATGTGTGATTAATTAAGTAGTAAAAAGGGCTTAACTATGCTTAACTATTAATGCACCTCTATGCTTAACTATGTTTAAAAAGGGCTTGAAATGTTTATGTTATCTCATTAATAGTGTTAAGGCCATAATAGGGTTTAATAAGGAATTATATGGTCTATTTAAGTGATAGCAATATTTAGAGGTTTTAATGCCACCTTAAAATATTTCAAGTGAAAATGTGAAAGGAAAATCTTGATGCCCCTTAAGTGAATATGGTCTAGTGCTTCCTAAGTTAAAGTAAAGAGCCTGGAATTGGTCAAGTGACTGCTAACAAGCTTGATGTTTAATGAATTGTGATGAATTATTCATATTTTTGACAATTAACATTAACCATGAAACTATTTTTTGTACGATATACAGCTGGAAGTACTATAGTTTTCTTAACAGTTTTTATATGGTTTAAAGTCCTATTGAGAATTTATAATTCTCACCCCCTTGAGTATGGTGTTTCTAGAGTATCGAGGAATTGAAAAAAGATGTATGCTACTATGAGAATTGGAGTGGAAGTGGATTGAATGTCATTGGAGATAATGATTTCAGTTTAGTAGTGATTTCATAGTTCTAATAATGTACTATTATGTGCAATTGTTGTGTATGAACAGCTGATAACAAATAATGCTTGACTAATGACTTTTGATACATTAATGTATTGATATGTGTATTAAATGATTTAATTAGTAAGATAACATGATTACGACATATTTAATTAATAAGATGTTTTGTAGACTATGACATGATTAATTAGTATGTTATCTAAAGTTAGTAGAATGTTTAAGACCTAAGAGAAAGAAAAAGAGGTTGTAATAAAATATGAACATTATTTATTTATTGGTTATGTAATCAAAGATAAAAGAGAATTCAATTAAATAATATAATCACGCAATCAATAGTTTCTAAAAACATGATTATAAAGTATGTGACAAATTTATATTATCTAGGTATTAAATCCTAATTTATTAGACATGTAATCAAGAATTTTATTTAGTGGGAATATTTATTTGGTAGACACATAATTGCTTATTAAATATATTCATTGGTTAGATTTTATTTTAATAGGCACGTAATCATTTAATTTAATTCATTATTTATATTAGTCATTAAATCAAGATATCAATTTGAGGTTATTAATTTAATTAGTCACGTAACCGCTTGAATTTAATCTCTAGTTATATTTTATTACTTTTATTTAGACACGTAATGAATGATTTTAATTAGTATTGAAATTAGACTAAATAGAAAAATTAAGATTTAAATTTATTCACCTTTGATTATCAAGATTAATTCTAATATTATCACGTGACACTATACCATATAGGTAAGGTATTACAATAGGGACCATAGATTTATTTCCATGTTTTGGAAAGCCTTGCATACTGTAATAGTCACCAAGCTCAACTCTAGTACCACCCAGCATCCTCAAACCGATAGTCAAACTAAAAGGATAATCCAAACAAAAGAGGACATGCTTACAACCTATGTACTCGGGATGAGAGAATTATGCCTAACAATTTTGGAATAATTAATGTAATTGAATTTTGGGGACAAAATTCCCAAAAAGTTGAGGAGAAATGTATGATCCCAATTATGTCAATATGTGTGTGTCTTTTTGTTAAACTTCAAGGATCTTAATCTTTAAGTTTTTAATATACCTAGATACATACATTCTTATACTTAAATTTTCATATGGAATATAATTTGTAATTATAGAATTGTACTTGAGTTTTCTTCTTCCATAATGATGTCCAAAGGAAGGATTAGAGAACCAACTTAGGCTTAATCATTCTAATTGTGAGTTTTAGGGAGAAAGGGAGAATTAATTTTGAAAATAAATTATAAAGGAGGTTTACTACAAAATTAATCCATTAAAATCTAGTAGAATGAGATAATATAAGATAATGAGAAAATTAAATTAAGAAGAGGTTAATTGAAAGGAAAGAAAGTTCATCCAAAGAGAAACTAGAGGAAAGATTATGGCATAGGATAGTGGAAACATGACATAGACTTCACTTCAATCAACTAATGAGATTGATCATTTAGGTTGTCATATAAAGGCTAAGCCTAGGTTAAACTAATTATGGTAATTTAAAAGATAATGATAATTATAAAAAATTAGGACTACTAGATTAAAGAATAAGTGGTGGGAAATTGTTGTACAAGTTAGTGGAATTATGACAATGATCTACTCAATTTAATTGAAGATCATTGGTTGTTAAAGATTAATTAAGCTAGCAAAGATTAATTGTGAAAATTAAGTGTAATTAAGGGAAACTTAGGAAACTTAATCACAAATGAATGGGAGAGAGACAAGTAGACACATCAATCCCTTCCTTTCACTAATAGGCTAAACCTCCCCTCCCTGTCTCCACTAACGTTTTCCACCACCTCTCCTCTGGTCCTTATTTTTTCTCCTTCTTAGCTTCTATGAGAGAGTTGTGAGGAGTTCCAAACGGGAGAGAGAGAAAATAAACTAGTTTGCATGTCGACATTAGGGGCTTCATTTCATCTTGAGGGTGAAGAGAAAAATCATACCGGAGGGGCTTACATTTTTATAATATTTTTATGTGTTTTGAACCCCATTTAACGAATTAAATCGCAATTTTTAATTTTTAATTTTTATTAAGCTATTATACTTGTCTTTATGAATATTTAATTTAATTTACTCAATAGCAGCAAATTAGTTGATGGACCACTTTCCGTAAAACTTACCAATTTCCATGTTATTGTGTGGTTTCGTTTAAGTCTATAGTTAAAAGATTATTGAGTTCTAAGTGGACTAACTTTATTTGTAATGCAAGAGTTTGAATCTCATTGAAAGCACCCCTAGGAATGGTTATATATAGATTATAAGGTAAACAAGCTTAATTGCCTTAATTCTCTAGGCTCTTTGTAAAATGGTAAGAGGTTCTAATAAATTTTGAAAGCAGGATTTAATGTCGATTTAGATTTTAGGTTATTCTATCTTAAACTAGGTGAGTAGAAATTTTATTTAGTGGTATTTTTTTATGTTTTTATTTTATTTGATTTTATTTTTATTTTATCTTATGTTATTTTTTATTGGATAATTTGTGTAATAAATTTAGGTTTTGAAATATAGAAATATTTAGGATGTAGGGATTTAATTAAAAATATCAATTGTCTATGATTGATATTGGTATTTTACTATATTTATAGAATGGTATAAGAAACCTCCAGTTCACGAAGGCAAATCATTGGAGGAGCACCTAATTAGAAATCTTTAAGTACTGTGAGTGGTTATTATCTGCTATATGCCTATTTTTGCTTTTTCAATTTCGAATGAATTTTTGAATTTTTATCTTGAATATATTAGAACCTTAGGTACTCTTGGGACAAACAAAGTTTTGGAAAACTCATATTTGGCTTTTGAGCATGGTTATAATGAAATGATGGATAAATTGATAATTTTTGTTAATAGAAAATATATTGATAATGGTTTTGGAACAATTATGACAATTGTTTCGTATATCAATTTTGAACCAATAATGGTCATTGTTATAGACAATGGTTTTTGAACCACTAATGAAAATTGTTTCAGCATATGGATTGATGTTATATTGATAATTATTATAGGCATTGGTTGCTTATGAAAAGCATATCTAAAAAATATTTTCGAGTGGGTTTTCTTATGTCAGGAAATGTTTTTATTTGAAATAAGACTAATTTTAATAAATTAGAATTTTTATTTTCACTGAAAAATTTATTTTTTTACGAAATATGATATTTTTGTAAATTATTTTTTGAGAGAAAACCATGTCAGAACATTGTATCAAACAGTAGTAAATGTTAGCCTTAGTGCACGTAGGATTAGACTCTGCAGAAAAGATGTTATCTCTGTGTTAAGGAAGTACACATGGGTTGGCTATGGTTTTGGGCGTGATGCTCATCAGTTCAAGCCCTGTGCTTGTCAGATTGATTAGTTTACCCATGAGCTGTGTGCTCAATTTGTTTAGTTGAAGCCTTGAGCTTATCATATTGGTTAGCTTACCATGCGAGCTGTGTGCTTAGTCTGTTTTGGTTCTACTTGGTGAATTATTCCGTTTGGATTTTATTAATTTTTTCAATGTTTGAGATTTGTTATTGGAAATTATTTATTGACTTTATATATATATATATATATATATATGGAATTTATAATTACTAATTTAGAATTCTTATATTCTAGAAAGAATTGTAAATGCTTGTTATACTTTTTCCAAGTATTTTTATTTAGTTTTATTTGCTATATATTATTTTAGAAATTAGAAATTATTTTGTTATTACTTATGAAAAACTCGTACCCTTGTTTATCCTGTTTCTAGTGTAGTAGGTATTAACTACTCACTAGGTTGTAAACTCACCCAAATTATTGTTATATTTTTTTCAAATAAGGGAAAAGAGATTGTTTTTGGTTTGGCTCCTCCAGTTTGATCGAGGAAATTTTCAATTGATTTTGGTAAGCCTTACACACTATTCGTGTGGGGAAGTCAAACTATTTTTTTTATTTATATTGGATCTGAAAGCCTTGTTGGCTAATTTTCTTAGATATGCTCTATTATTTTTATAAGTAGGATCTTGTTAGTTTATTATATGTAGTTACTGATTAGAGTACATCATGATATTTTTATTTTGTAATAAATTATTGGTGATTGAAATTCACCTATCAGATATTATGTGTCCAAATTCATTCTCAAATCAAGTATTTTTTGAAGCCTTGTGGTGGCTATTTGAGTTGTTTGTTTGGAATGACAAGATTGGAGGCTTGTATGCTTACAGTAAGCCTTTGTCATAGCCTATCATGGACCCCCAGTTCTGGTCGTAACACAAAAGATGAGGGAACACCTAGTGATTTCACCAAAACAACTACAAAACGCAACACGCTTGATCCACTTGATAATGAATAATTCTATATCCTTTTAACTCATCCTCCTAATAATCTTTCTAATTACAAAATGAAGAAAGTATTAAATACATTATATTTAATACATTTATTTGAATATTAATTATTTTCATTTTACAAATATTGATTTAATATTTATGATACAAATTTTTGCTTATTGTGTCTTTTAATAAGATTACATAAATAGAATTAAATTTTAAAAAGTAAATTAATAAATAAATTTCCGACGGACTTGTTGACAGATAGATGTTAGTGTAAACATTTTTTAAAAATAATAATATATTTTTTTTATTTACTAACACATTGCTGACGACTAGTTTCCTTTGAAAAAGGCCAATAATTTTGTTCATCAGTATATAAAGAAAAAGCCATCAGTAAGAGATGTCAGTTTTCTGTTTTCTTTAAAAAAAAAAAATCCCTATTCATGGTCAGTATTTTACGACCAACGGAATATGTCAACACCCAAGACTCTAGACAACTCTCTCCCAAATTGGTAAGATTAGCATCCCAAGCATTTAACTTTAAGCAAGCTTACGTTTACTTAGACAAGGCTATAGATGGGTTGGCTAAGGAAGTTGAATGTCTTCATAGGAGAAGTATGGGTTTAGAGAATAATACTACCTATTCATCTCCCTCACCATTAAATACAAGTGAAAACACAGTGCATCAAAACTTTGATTTTCATCAAGCCAGAGGCCTTAAAAAAAAAAAACAGAGATAGTGTAAAAAGAGGAAGGTGTCCAAGAAGTTAGGTTGAGAAGTAGCCTATAAAGAAGAAGAAGAACAAAATCAGCTATTCTTCACAAAATAAACAACCTGAGGTGTAAATATCCGAGTACTATATATATATATATATATATATATATATGTCCTGGGATGGGTCATAGCAATGGTTGTAGTTTTAGTAGACTACAAATGGTAAGAACCTTATGCATTGGAGTGAATATCATTTTATTTCTAAGATCTAAAAATAAATTTTAAATGATCTCATTTAATTTTTGATGTTTTGTTGATTATGTTTGTTATTTAGGAGCCATTTGTTGAAGCTATTCATCCTTCATCCATTCAAGGAGGGAATGAGCTTTTTTCATAATAAGGTTTATGATGCAATGAATCAAATGCCAAGTCCTTTCAGTTATATATGTAACTTTCCCAACCAGCATATGTGCTTTTAATGGTAGGACAAGAGCTTCTTTGAGTGTACAAGCATATGCTTCTTCCTATTACATTTGATGTTTGCTTATTTTCTTCCATTGATATTAATAGTTATTCAACAATATTTGCTCTTTCATTTTGGCCAACATTTATAATTTATGGTTCACTTTATCTTTTCATATTGCTTAGATTTTTATGTACGCAATGTTACTAGAAGATCAAAGCAGTAATTTGTTTCTACATTGAATATAAATATCATAATAGCTACTCAAAACCAACTTTACAATAGATCATGTTACGATACCCAAAAAAAAAAGGGATATGCTTTAAGGAAAAACAAAAGAAGAAGAGAAAGAGAAGGACTGGGAATAATATTAAAAAAGAGAGTGAGAGAAAGAGAGGTTTGTTATTTAAGTCGCACAATTAAGAAAGAACTCTAATGTTATTTTACTTCTATGTCTCATATCAAAAAAATAATAAACCCTTTCCTCCTATGAATGATTATATATAGACTCTAAGGTAGAGAAGTTTAATTGCCTTTGCCCCCTAGGCTCTTTACAAAAGAGTAAGAGGTTCTAGTAAATTTTGATAGCAGTATCTGACGTCGATTCAGAGTTCAGGATATTCTGTCTTAAACTAGGCTAATGGATATTCTATGTAGTAGCTTTTTTTAATATTTTTTATTATTTTATATTTTTATTGGCCTATTTTGGGTAGAAAATTTAGGTTTTAGTATCTAGAATTATTTAGCATTTGGGAATTAAATTAGGTAATTTAATTGCTTATGATTGATACAAGGATTTTTGGTATTTTCATGGACATAGAATGATACAAGAAACCTCTAGTTCACCTAAGTGAATTGTTAGATAAATACCTAATTGGATATTCCTAGTATTGTGAGTGGTTTCTATTTGCTATATGTCTATTTGAAATTTCTTTTGAAAATTTTGAAATAGATTTCTATTATGGAATTTTGAATATAATAGAGCTTTAAGGACTCTTGGGACAAGCAAACTTTTAGAAAATCCAGATTTGATCTGTGAACACGGTTATGATAAACCATTGATTGAACTGAAATTTTTTGCTATCATGAAATATATTAATTTTTTAATTATCATGTGTTTGGACTTACGTCAGAGTGGTTTTGTACCATTGAATTGGAAATTTTATGATTATGAAAAATATTAGGTTTGCAAATTATCATAAGTATGAACTTACATCAGAATGGTTTTATAACATTGATAGATATTGATATGGAAAATTTCTTATGTTAATAGAAGAAAAATTGAAAGTTTAATAAAGCTTGAGTTTTCTATTGTCAGCAATTGTTTTCTTAAATTAAGTTTATTTTTTTACAAATTTGATATTATTTCTATTTATTGAAAATTAATTTATTTATTTTTGGAATATACATTATTAAATTTTAGAAATCTTTTTTGGATAAGACCATGTTAGAACACTGTATCTAATAGCAGTAAATGTTAGCCTTGGTGCACATTGGATTAGACTTACAGAGGAGATGGTAACTTTGTGTTAAGTTTGTACACATGAGTTGGTTATGGATTTGGAGCATGATGCTCATTAGTTCAAGCCTTGGGCTTGAGATGTTAACTCTGTGTTAAGTTAATACACGTGAGTTGGTTATGAATTTGGAGTGTGATGTTCATTAGTTCAAGCCTTGAGCTTTATAGATTTGGAGCGTGATACTCATTAGTACAAGTCTTGGACATGTCAAATTGGTTAGCTTACTCGCGAGCTATGTGCTCGGTTTGTTCTTATTCTGCCTAGTGAATTCTCCTGTATTGTTTATGTTTTAATTGATTACTTCAGATTGTGATGTATTAAAAATGTTGGTCTATTGACTTACTATTTTGTGAAATCTTTTTGATAGAAATTATTATCATCACAGGTTTCAACTGTTTTATTTCATATGTGATTTCAATATATGAAAAGTTATTAGGGTGCAGCCTACAAGCAAAAAGTTTTGGACAAGGGTTTGATTGGTTGAAAAGGGGAAGCATGGTTCAGAGTATCCTTCCTCCAAAAAGATTCCTTGCATTGCATTTCATTTTGAGTCCTTACTCCAGCATTTAAAATTCTTGCAATTACCTTCCTGCAATTTATTTTTTGGTGCATTGGCCCGCTATCTTTTACAATCCTATAATTTATTTTTGGCTGCGTCAGCTAGCTATCATTTACATTTTATGTAATTTATTTTTAGGTGTTTCGGCCTACTATCTTTTACTTTCCTGCAATTTGTCTTTGGGTGCATCAGTCCACTATCATTTACATTTCCTACAATTTACTTTCTAGTATGTCAGCTTGCTGTAATTTACATTTTTTGGAATTTATTGTCGAGTGCATTGGCCCTCTGTTTTTTACTTTCATGCAATTTCTTTTTGGGTGCATCGACCCGCTGTCATTAACAGTTCTTACAATTTACTTTCTGCGTCGGCTTGCTGCCATTTACATTTTTCTGTAAATTCTTTTTGGGTGCATCGACCAGTTGTCTTTTACTTTCTTACAATTTATTTCCAGGTGTGTCAGTCGACTGTCATTAACATTTCTTGCAATTTTCATTTCGATGCGTCTGCCCGCTATCATTAACATTTCCTGCAATTTAGTTTCAAGTGTGTTGGCTCGTAGTCATTTACTTTTCTAGCAATTTACTTTTAGGTGAGTCGGTTAGCTGTCACTTACTTTCTTGCAATTTATTCTTTGGTGTGTTAGCCTGCTTTCATTTACATTACTTACAATTTATTTTCAGGTGTGTCAGCCCGCTGTCATTTACATTTTCTACAATTTATTTTCACGTGCATAGGCCTGTTATCTTTTACATTCCTGCAAGTTATTTTTGGCTACGTCGGCTGGCTATCATTTGCATTTTATGTAATTTATTTTCAAGTGCATTAGTTCGCTATCCTTTACTTTCTTGCAATTTGTTTTTAGGTGCGTTAGCCCGCTGTCATGTACATTTCCTGTAATTTATTTTTAAGTAAGTAGGCTTGCTATAATTTACATTTTCTGCAATTTATTTTCGGATGCATTACCTCGCTGTCTTTTACTTGCTTGCAATTAATTTTTGGATACGTCAAGCCGTTGTCATTTACATTTCCTACAATTTACTTCTGGGTGCGTCAGCCTGCGGTCATTTACTTTTCCTGCAATTTACTTTTAGGTGGATCACCCGTTGTCATTTACATTTTTTGCAATTTACTTTTAGGTGCTTCAGCTTGCTATCATTTACTTTTCTTGCAATTTACTTTCAAAAGCATTAGCCCGATGTCTTTTCCTTTCTTGTAAATTATTTTTATGTGCATCGGCCTGCTGTCATTTAAATTCCTACAATTTATTCTCGAATGAGTAGGCCTGCTGCCATTTACTTCCTACAATTTATCTTTCGGTGCATTAGCCCGTTGTCATTTACATTTTCTGTAATTTATTTTTAGATGCATAGACCTGTAGACTTTTACTTTCTTGCAATTTATTTTTAGGTGCATCGGTCTGTTGTCATTTACATATCCTATAATTTACTTTCGGGTGCATCAGCCCGCTATCATTTACTTTTCTAGCATTTTACTTTCGAATGCATCACCCTGCTGTCTTTTACTTTCCTATAAATTATTTTCAGTGCATCAGCCCACTGTCATTTACATTTCTTACAATTTATTTTTGGGTGCGTTGACCCGCTGTCATTTACATTTTCTACAATTTATTTTTGGGTGCTTCAGCCCTCAGTCTTTTACTTTCACGCAATTTATTTTCGAGTGTGTTGACCCGCTGCCATTTATGTTTTGTGCAATTAATTTTCGAGTACATCGGCTCGCAGTCTTTTACTTTCTTGCAATTTACATTCTGGTGCATCGGTCCATTGTCATTTACATTTTCTACAATTTATGCTCGGGTGCATTAGCCCATAGTCTTTTGCTTTCTTGAAATTTATTTTTGGGTCCATCGGCCTACTATCATTTACTTTCCTGCAATTTATTTTCGAGTTCGTCAGCCCGTTGTCATTTATATTTCCTATAATTTATTTTAGGTGCATCGGCCCGCTGTCATTTACATTTTCTGTAATTTCTTTTCAAGTGCGTCAGTTCGCTTCCATTTACATTTTCTGCAATTTATTTTTGGGTTCGTTGACTCGCTGTCATTTACATTTCCTACAATTTTTTTTGGGTGTGTCAGCCTGCTGTCATTTATATTTTTTGCAATTTACTTTTGACTGCATTGGCCTGCTGTCTTTTACTTTCTTGCAATTTATTTTTGTGTGCGCCGGTCTGCGGCCATTTATATTTCCTGCAATTTAGTTTTTGATGCTTCAGTCCACTGTCATTTACTTTTCGTGCAACTTACTTCCGAGAGCATCGGCCAGTTGTCATTTACATTTTTGGCAATTTATATTAGGGTGCCTTGGCCCGTTCTCATTTACATTTTCTACAATTTATTTTTGGGTGCGTCGGCTCGCCATCATTTACATTTCTTGTAATTTATTTTTGGGTACGTCACCCACTGTCATTTACAATTTCTACAATTTACTTTTTTGTGTGTTGGCCTGCAGTCTTCTACTTTTTTGCAATTTATTTTTGAATGCGTCAGTCTGTTGTCATTTACATTTCCTTCAATTTACTTTTGGGTGTGTCAATCCACTGTAATTTAATTTTAGTGCAATTTACTTTCGAGAGCGTCGAACCGCTATCATTTACATTTCTTGCAATTTATTTTAGGGTGCGTCAGACTGCTGTCATTTACATTTTTTTCAATTTACTTTCGGGCGCATTAGCTTGTTGTCTTTTACTTTTGTGCAATTTATTTTTGTGTGTATCAGTTCGCTGCCAATTACATTTCTTGCAATTTATTTTTGGGTGCGTTGGCCCACTATTTTTTACTTTCTTGTAATTTATTTTTGTGTGGGTCGACTCATTGTCATTTACATTTCCATCATTTTACATTCGGGTGCATGGGCCCGCTGTCATTTACATTTCCTTCATTTTACTTTCGTGATGGTCGGCCTGCTGTCATTGACGTTTTTTGCAATTTCCTTTTTGGTTTGTCTGCCCACTGCCATTTACATTTTTTGCAATTTACTTTTTGGTTTGTCTTTCCACTGCCATTTACATTTCCCGTAATTTACTTTCGAGTGCATTGGCACAATGTCATTTACTTTTCCTGCAATTTAATTTTGCGAGCATAGACCCATTGTCTTTTGCTTTCCTACAATTTATTTTTGGGTGCGTCGTCCCACTGTCATTTATGTTTATTTCATTTTACTTTCAGGTGCATCAGCCTGCAGTCATTTACAATTTCTACAATTTACATTCAGGTGCATTAGCTAGCTGCCATTTACATTTCTTGCAATTTCCTTTCAGGTGCCTCAGTCCACTATCTTTTACTTTCTTACAATTTATTTTCTAGTGCATCAGTCCATTATGATTTGCATTTCCTACAATTCATTTTTGGGTGAACCGGCAATTATCATATACATTTCCTGCAGTTTACTTTAGAGTGCATTGGCTAGCTGTCATTTACTTTTCCTACAATTTACTTTTGTGAGCACTGGCCCGTTGTATTTTACTTTCTTGTAATTTATTTCTAGGTGCGTTGGTCAGCTGCAATTTACTTTTGCTTGCGTCAGCCCACTATCATTTACATTTTTTGCCATTTACATTCGAATGCGTCAGCTCGCAGACTTTTACTTACTTGAAATTTAATTTCGGGTGCGTCAGCCTGCTATCATTTACTTTTCCTGCAATTTACTTTTGGGATGGTCGGCTTGCTGTTGTTTACTTTTCCTACAATTTACTTTCTAGAGCATCAGCCCACTGTCATTTACTTTTCCTACAATATACTTTCGAGAACATAAGCCTGCTGTCATTTACATTTCCTACAATTTATTTCAGTGTGCATCAACTTCCTGTCATTTATATTTCCTACAATTTACTTTCGAGTGCGGCAGCCCACTGTCTTTTACTTTCTTGGAATTTATTTTTGGGTGCATTAGCTTGTTGCCATTTACATTTCCTTCATATAACTTCCAGGTTCGTCGGTCTGTTGATATTTATATTTCCTACAATTCACTTTCAAGTGTGTTAGCCCACAGTCATTTATAATTCCTGTAATTTGCTTTCAAGTGCATCAGCGCACTGTCTTTTACTTTCCTGCAATCTATTTTTTGGTGCATCAGATCATTGTCATTTACATTTCCTTCATTTTACTTTTGGGTGCGTCTGTCCGCTGCCATTTGTTTTTCCAGCAGTTCACTTTCGGAAGCATTGGCCTGCTATCATCTACATTATATACAATTTATTTTCAGGTGCGTCGACTCGCTGTCATTTACTTTTTTGCAATTTATTTTTGAGCCGATCTGTTGTCATTTACATTTCCTGCAATTTACTTTCGTGTGCGTCAGCCCACTATCATTTACATTTCTTGCAATTTACTTTTGAATGTGTCAGCCTGCTGTCATTTACTTTTCCTACAATTTACTTTTGGGAGTTTCGGCTCGCTATCATTTACATTTCTTGCAATTTATGTTAGGGTGCATCAGCCGGCTATCATTTACAATTTCTGCAATTTATTTTTGGATGTGTCGGCCCACAATCATTTCCTTTTCCTACAATTTACTTTCGGGTTCGTCGACCTGCTGTCATTTACTTTTCCTACAATTTACTTTTGGGAGCATCGGCTCGTTGTCATTTATATTTCTTGCAATTTATGTTAGGGTGCATCGGCCCGCTTTCATTTAAAATTTTTACAATCTATTTTCAGATGTGTCGGTCCGCTATCTGTTACTTTCTTGCAATCTATTTTTGAGTGAGCCTGCTGCCATTTACATTTCTTTCAATTTATTTTTGGGTGCATCAGCCCACAATCATTCACTTTTCGTACAATTTTCTTTTAGGTGGGTTAGCCCGCTGTCTTTTACTTTCCAACAATTAATTTTTAAGTGCATTGGTCCATTGTCGTGTACATTTCCTTCATTTTACTTTCGGGTTCGTCCACCTGATGTCATTTACATTTTCTGCAATTTACTTTTTGGTGCGTCAGCCCGTTGTCATTTAATTTTTCTACAATTTACTTTCAGGTGTGTTGGTCCTCTTTTCTTTTACTTTCCTGCAATTTAGTTTTGGGTGCATTGACCCACTGTCATTTACATTTCCATTGTGCATAGCTCCTCTATCATTTATATTTCTTACAATTCACTTTCAGGTGCATTAGCCTACTGTCATTTACTTTTCTTGCAATTTACTTTCGGGTACGTTAGCCTATTGTGGTTTATATTTCTTGCAATTTACTTTCGGGTGCATCGATCTGCGGTCATTTACTTTATTGCAATTTATTTTGGAGTGCGTCGACCCATTATCATTTATTTTTCCTGTAATTTACTTTCGGGAGCGTCGGCCTGCTAACATTTACATTTCTTGCAATTTATTTTAGGGTGCGTCGGCCAGCTATCATTTACATTTTTTGTAATTTTTTTTTAGTGCAGCAGCCCATTGTCATTTAATTTCTCGCAATTTATTTCCAACTGTGTCGGCTCGTTGTCATTTATATTTCCTGCAATTTACTTTTATGTGCATCTGCCCACTATTTTCTTACTTTCCTACAGTTTATTTTTGTGTGCGTCGGCTCACCGTCATTTACATTTCCTTCATGTTACTTTCTAGTGCGTTGATCCATTGTTATTTATTTTTCCTGCAATTCACTTTTGAGTGCGTTAGCCTGCTTTCATTTACATTTCCTGCAATTTACATTCGGGGTGCATCGGCCTACTGTCTTTTACTTTCTTGGAATTTACTTTTGGGAGCGTCAACCCACTATCATTTACATTTATTGCAATTTATTTTTAGGTGCATTGGCCCACTATCATTTACTTTCTTGCAATTTATTTTCAAGTTCATCGGCCCGCTGTCATTTATATGTCTTGCAATTTACTTTTGTGTGCATCAGCTTGCTTTCTTTTACTTGCCTACAATTTATTTTTGGGTGGTCGGCTCGCAATCATTTACATTTCTTGCAATTTACTTTCAGGTGCATCACCCCTCTATCACTTACTTTTCCTTTAATTTTATTTCAAGAGCGTCAACCCGCTTTCATTTACATTTCCTACAATTTTATTTAGGGTGCATCGGCCTGCTGTCATTAACATTTGTTGCAATTTATTTTCGGGTGTATCAGCCAGCTGTCATTTTCTTTCTTGCAATTAATTTTCAAGTGCATCAACCCACTCTCATTTATGTTTCCTATAGTTTACTTTCGTGTGCGTTGGCCTGCTTTCTTTTACTTTCCTACAATTTATTTTTAGGTGCGTTAGCTCACTATCATCTACATTTCCTTCATTTTACTTTTAGGTGAGTTGGTCTGCTGTCATTTACTTTCCTTGCAATTTACTTTCGGAAGCGTCGGCTCGTTGTCATTTACATTTCTTGAAATTTATTTTTATGTGTATCAGCCTTCTGTGATATACTTTCTTGCAATTTATTTTCGAGTCGACCTGCTGTCATTACATTTCCTGTAATTTACTTTTGGGTGCATCGGCCTATTGTTATTTACATTTCCTGCAATTTACTTTCGGGTGCGTCGACCCATTATCATTTACTTTCCTGCAATTTACTTTTTGGAGTGTCGACCTGCTTTAGTTTACATTTCTTGCAATTTATTTTAGGGTGCGTCGGCCTACAATCATTTACATTTTTTGCAATTAATTTTTGAATGCATCAGCCCGCTGTTATTTATATTTCCTACAATTTATTTTTAGGTGTGTCGGCTCGCTGTCATTTAGATTTCCTTCATTATATTTTTGAGTAAAATGGTTGGCTGTCATTTATATTTCCTGCAGTTCACTTTCAGGTGCGTCAACTGGCTGTTATTTACTTTTCATGCAATTTAGTTCGGATGCGCCAGCCTATTGTCTTTTACTTTATTGTTAATTATTCTTTGGTGTGTCGGCCTGCTGTCATTTACTTTCCTACAATTTATTTTTGGGTCGGCCTGCTGTTATTTATATTTTTTGCAATTGATGTTTGGGTGTGTTGGCTCACTCTCTTTTACTTTCCTGTATATTATTTTCAAGTGCATTGCCCCACTGCCATTTACTTTCCTGCAATTTATTTTCAGGTCAGCCTGCTGTCATTTACAATTCCTATAATTTACTTTCAACTACCTCGGCCCACTGTCATTTACTTTTCCCATAATTTACTTTCAGGAGTGCCGGTCTACTGTCATTTATAGTTTTTGCAATTTATTTAACCGTCATTTACTTTCTTGCAATTTATTTTTTAGTGTGCCAACCTGCTATCATTTATATTCCTGCAATTTACTTTCGTGTGCATTGTCCTACTGTCATTTACATTTTCTGCAATAGATTTTCAGGCGTGTAGGCTGGCTGTCATTTACTTTCTTGCAATTTTTTTCGAGTGCGTCAGCTCACTGTCATCCACATTTTCTTCATTTTACTTTGAGGGCATTAGTCTGCTCTTATTTGAATTTCCTGCAATTCACTTTTGGGTGTGTCAGCCAGCTGTCATTTACTTTTCCTGCAACTTACTTTCAAGTGCGTCGACCTACTGTCTTTTACTTTCCTGTCAATTATTCTTTGGTGCATTGGCCCACTGTCATTTCCTTTCCTACTATTTATTTTCGGGTCGGCCTACTATCATTTATATTTTTTGCAATTGAAGTTTGGGTGTGCCAGCCCACTGTCTTTTACTTTCCTGTATATTATTTTCAGGTGCATTGCCCCGCTGACATTTACTTTCCTGCAATTTCTTTTTGGGTTGGCTTGTTGTCATTTACAATTCTTGTAATTTACTTTCAGGTGTCTCGCCCCGCTGTCATTTACTTTTCCCACAATTTACTTTCGGGAGCGCTGGTCCACTGTCATTTATATTTTCTGCAATTGATTTTCAGGCTAGTAAGCCCACTGTCATTTACTTTCTTGCAATTTATTTTTGAGTGTGCCAGCCTGCTGTCATTTATTTTTCTTGTAATTTACTTTCGTGTGAATTGTCCTGCTATCATTTACATTTTTTGCAATAGATTTTCTGACGTGTAAGCCAGCTATCATTTACTTTCTTGCAATTTTTTTGAGTGTGTCGGCTCACTGTCATCTACATTTCCTTCATTTTACTTTGAGTGCATTAGTCCATTATCATTTGAATTTCTTGCAATTCACTTTTGGGTGAGTTAGCCCGCTGTCATTTACTTTTCCTGCAACTTACTTTCAAGTGCGTCGGCCCACTGTCTTTTACTATCTTGTAAATTATTTTCTAGTGCATTGGCCCGTTATCTTTTATTTTCTTGCAATTTATTTTTTGGTCGGCCTACTGTCATTTACATTTCTTGCAATTTACTTTTAGGTGCGTCGGCCCGCTATCATTTACATTTCTTGCAATTTGCTTTCGGGCGCATCAGCCCGTTGGCATTTACTTTCTTGCAATTTATTTTTAGGTGCGTTGGCTCGCTATCATTTACATTTCCCTCATTTCACTTTCATGTGCATCGATACGCTGCCATTTACATTTCCAACAATTAACTTTCGTGAGCATCGGCCTACTGTCATTTACTTTTCTTGTAATTTACTTTTGGGTGCATCGACTCGCTGTCATTTACTTTCTTGCAATTTATTTTCGAGTGTCTCAATTTGCTTTCATTTATATTTCCTGTAATTTACGTTCAGGTGCTTCGGCCCGCTATCTTTTGCTTTCTTGCAATTTATTTTTGGATACATTGGCCCGTTGTTATTTACATTTCCTTTATTTTACTTTTTGGGGCGTCAGTCTGTTGTCATTTACTTTTCTTGCAATTTATTTTAGGGTGCTTCAGCCTGCTATCATTTACATTTTTGGCAATTTATCTTCGGTTGTGTCGAGCCGCTGCCATTTACTTTCTTGCAATTTATTTTTGGATGCATTTGCCTACTGTCATTTGCATTTCCTTCATTTTATTTTCTGGTGTGTCAGCCCACTGTCATTTATATTTTCTACAATTTATTTTTAGGTGCATCAACCTACTGTCATTTACTTTTCTGCAATTTATTTTAGTGTATGTTGGCCTACTGTCATTTACATTTTTTGCAATCTACTTTCGAGTGTGTCAGCCCCGATGTAATATGTATTTTAAGCAATTTAATTTCAAATGCGTCGGCCTGTTATCTTTTACTTTCTTACAATTTATTTTTGAGTGCGTTAGCCTGCTGCAACACCCTAACTTATAAGTAACGTGTCACAACTTGACTTGATTCCTTAAAGGATTAACTTTCAAACATAAAACATTGCTAGATGTAGTGAATATTAACTAGATACTTAATCATACAAGCTGAATTTTTATTTAATCATAACCAAGTCTTGGGTTACATTTTGGGTCACGTAAAAACCTATTTCACAAGCAAAATTAAAGGGAAATTTAGTTAAGATATTTTACATAAATTCCCTTAAAAGTGACCACTGCATTGTTAATCATAAACACCCTAGCACATTTATCTCTCGCCAGGATCTTGATTATCGTTTTGAACCTTAATGTATGGATTACTTTGACTGCACCAACTAGGGGTATATCAACCCAAAAATACCGAATCTCAATGATGATTTGAAGGAACGGCATCTTGGCTAAAATCTGAAAACATTAACAAATAGGAGTGAGACAAAAATCATAGTAGAGAGAGATAACAATTAATTTTTAAACTATAATGTTTTCAACTATATAATCATATAGAAAAATAACTTTTCTTTGATGCAACTCTCATTCAACATGCTTTCTTAATCTTGCTATGCCTTGTTATCAAATATTTTCATAAAAATCATAACATGATTCTCAAACTTAGGAATAGAGCTCTTTCTGAATGCAAAGGCGTCCCCACGCCATTGTCACCAATGTGCCCTTACCACAAAGTGGCCTTAATCATGTGGGATTACCCCGTCATCAAGGATCATATCCAAGCTTTAGGTAAGAACCCCCCATAAGGATCATATCTCAAAACTTGTTGATAATAGGCATAATCATGCAAATATTTATCATCCATGGTTCAATAATCTTTAATTCAAAAATTGAAACATCATAATAAATAAACATATAAATTGAATCATCATTAAAGAATAACACATTTTATCAAAAATAAGAATACATATTAAATAAGAATAGAGAAGCATTATCACTCCCTACATGATTTTTGGGTGAAGTTGCTTTGATTTCTTGATGGGTCACGACCTAAAGTGTTACTAGTTTCAAGTGTGTGTCCATGGAGTGCATGAGGTGAGATATTTATAGGGCGATATTGGGTGAGTAAGTGCAAGTAAGGGGGGAGGGAATTGCTGTACAAGAGTGTCAGAATTTAATGAGAGTGTGATGCCATGGTTGAGGCAATTATCCCTTAGTTATTAAGGCAACTCTTTGTCTAGGTTGAGGAGTGGTCGTGCATGCATGTTAGCTAAGTTAGAGGCAAGTGATCAATTTGAAAACTTGGCTACAATTTGGCCACATAGCTTCAATTACTGTCATGTGCTTTTAATTGATTTGTCTTGTCTCTTGTTCTATGCTAGTCTTGGTTGTGCCTAGCTTTTGAGGGATTTTGTCTTTATGGACTCAAGTCATAATAGTCACCTTTTGCTATCAATGCAAGTTATTTCTTTTGTCCTCTTGTCTATTGAGTGATCGTGTGAGTGAGTGTTATTTTCTCAAGATTTTTCTTTTAAGTCAAAACATGTGTTCTATTTTAAGATATGCTAGGGGGATGCCACTTGGCACCTTATCTTGTTAAATGATAATTAATTAGTTTAGTTTCTTCCTATGACACATAGTTCTAAAGATTTTTATTATGTCATCTCTTTGATTTTGGATAGCTTGGCTATGCAATTATCTTGAGGTGTCTATCTTTTACTTTTCAAGCTTTTTATCTCTTCATGTGAATTTGCCCAAGTGTCTTGATTTGATAACTAAGGCTATCTACTTGCATAGCCATGAGGTGCACTTGTATATGGACTCTTCCTTTCTCTTTTTTGACTAGGAGGATAGCATTTATTGATTGCGACTTGATTGCTTTTTGTCTCTTAGTTCATAATGGTTAACTTACCTTAGTTAAGTTACTTTTCTTCAAGACACGAGATGCTAACTAGTTTCTTTAACTTAAATATTTGCTTATGTCTTTTTATTTTTCTAAAGGCTTGGTCGTGTGGTATTAGGTTTTTGGCCAACTTGATGTCTTTCTTATATATTAAGTTTCCTTCTTTTACTTTTGACTTAGGTGTTCCTAAATTAATTAAAGTCGTCATGTGTTCTTGACTAGGCTAGGCACAAGAAATGACTTGCTCAATTTGATGTCTTTCTTATATATTAAGTTTCATTCTTCTACTTTTGACTTAGGTGCTCTTAAATAAATTGTGTTCTTGACTAGGCTAGGTACAAGAAATGACTTGCTCAACTTGATGTCTTTCTTATATATTTTTTCAAAGCTTTTATGACTACTTTTGACAATAAAGTTGTTTCTTCTTTTTAAATCTTTTGTGTTTTCTTTCTTTTATCTTATAATAATTAGATATTTCTAGTTGACTTAGAATTGACTTGGTTTACTTCGTGACTAATATTTCTAGATTGACTCGAGGTTGACTAAATTTATTTAGGGTTGACTTAGATTAACTTAGTCTTCTTTTAAATTTTTCTTTAGTTTCTAACTAGATTATTTTTCTTTCTAGTAGAAAAATCTCACATGTCCCCTTTTTATTGTAGGTTTCATAGGCTTCCTTTTCTCATTCCCTAATTGTTTAACTTGGTGATTAAGTAGTCAAGGCAAACATCCTTTGGTGACTTTCCTAGAAATTGCCTATGTCTTTTCTCTTTCTCTTGCTTCTTCTCATGTGGAGCTCCCTTTCTTTTGCAAGAAGACTTATTTGTTTTCTTGTAAATGAAAGCATATACTTGTCTCCTTGTGTCTTTTTCACATGCTCATTCACTTGGAAAGACAAGTCCTTAGCTTCTTATGTATTTACAGGTTGTAGATTTATTTAGGTTTAATTATAATATTGATGTTTTAGGTCTCTGATTATTTTAATTTGAGTTAAAGACTAATTCCAAGACCTATTAGCTAACAACCCTCTCAAATCTTAAGTTGTTTTCATCACCCTAATTAAATTATATTATATAGCTTGGACTTTTTCTAAAAATTTAAGATGAATTTCACAATATAATCACACAAAGTATAAAAAAAAAAAAATTTATAGCTTTAGGGGATGTTACATTTCTCCCCTTCTAATAAAAATTTTGTCCTAAAAATTTCACTTATGACTTACCTGAGAACAAAGTCGGACAAGTTTTTCTCATATCCTCTTCCATTTCCCAAGTAGCCTGGTCTGAAGTTTGTCCTTGCCACACTACTTTGACTAAAGCAATAGCTTTATTTCTTAGCTGTTTTAAACTTGTATCAATGATCTGCGTAGGTTTGGACTGATAAGTCAAATCATCTTTTATTTGCACTAACTCTGAATCTATGATGTGTGAAGGGTCAGAGAAGTATTTTCTCAATTGAGAAATATGAAAAACATTATGCAAATTAGACAAATTTGGTGGAAGAGCAATTTGATAGGCAACTAGTCCAATTTTCTTTATCATTTGGAATGGGCCTATATATTTGGGACTTAGTTTTCTTGTTTTCAAAGATCTACCAATACCAGTTATGGGAGTTACTTTCAAGAAAACATGTTCACCTTCTTCAAATTCCAGAGGCTTTCTTCTCTTATTTGCATAACTCTTTTGCCTACTTTCAGTAGTAAGCAGTCTATCCCTGATAAACTTAACCTGATATGAGGTTTGTTGGACAATATATGGCCCTATAAGGTTTCTTTCTCCCACCTCATACCAGCATAAAGGTGATCTGCATTTTCTTCCATAGAGTGCCTTATAGGGTGCCATTTTAATACTAGAATGATAGCTGTTGTTGTGGGCAAACTCTACTAACGGCAGATATATATCCCAGCTTCCTCCCTGTTCCAAAACACAAGCCCTAAGCATATCTTCTAGAGTTTGAATGGTTCTTTTTGTCTGTCCATCTTTATGGATGATATGTTGTGCTAAAGCATAACTTAGTCCCAAATGCTGTTTGTAGAGTTCCCCAAAACCTAGAAGTGAACCTAGGGTCTCTATCAGAAATGATACTAGTGGGCATACCATGCAACTTCACTATTTCCTGTATATATAGTTGGGCTAGTTTCTCTAAAGGATAACTAGCCTTTATTGGTAAAAGTTGAGCTGATTTAGTTAACCTATCTACAATCACCCAAATAACATCATAACCTGATTGTGTTCAACGTAAACCCATGACAACATCCATTGACATGTTGTCCCATTTCCATTCTGAGATTTCTAGTGGCTGCAGTTTTGATGTTCCATTTTGACCTTTTGACATGTTAAACATTTGGCCACATACTCAGCTATTTCCTTTTTCATGTTTGGCCACCAGTACATTAGTTTGAGATCTTGATACATCTTAGTTGTTCCAGGATGTACTGTGTATTTACTTTTATGGGCTTCCTCTAAAATTCTTTCTCTTAAATCTCTTTCATTAGGCACACAAATTCTTTCTTTATACATAATGGTTCCATCCTTTGCTTCAGAAAAATCCTTCTGACCTTTTAGAGGTTGTAAAAACTGATCTAGCTTCTGTGTTTCCCTTATCTGAGTTTTGAGATCACAGCCTATCCTAAGTTCATCCATAAATAGACTGAGGTGTTCTAGTCACTGCAGGATTCAAATCTCTAAATTTCTCTATCATATCCATTGCATGAATCATCATTTGTGAAATGTGTAGTGATTTTTTACTTTAGGGCATCAGCTACAATATTAGCTGTACCAGGATGGTATTTTAATTCAAAGTCATAATCCTTCAAAAATTCCATCCACCTTCTTTGCCTCATATTCAATTCTTTTTTATCAAATATATACTTAAGACTTTGGTGATCACTAAAAACCTCAAATTTCACTCCATATAGATAATGTCTCCATATTTTTAAAGCAAACACCACAAATACCAGTTCCAGATCATGGGTAGGGTAGTTTTCCTCATGTAGTCTTAGTTGTCTAGAAGCATAGGCAACTACTTTCTTATCTTGCATCAAAACACACCATAAACCATTTTTAGAGGCATCACTATATACCTTGAATATGTCTAATGGATATGGAATTATCAATACTGGGGTAGTAGTCAACTTAACTTTCAATTTTTGAAAACTATTCTCACATTCTTTTGTCTAGATAAATGGAATATCTTTCCTTGTTAGCCTAGTTAATGGTAAAACTAGCTAGGAGAATCCCTGAATGAACCTTCGATAGTAACTTGCCAAACCTAAGAAACTCCTTATTTCTGTGATTGTTCTAAGTCTTTCCCAATGAATCACAGCTTCTATTTTACTAAGGTCAACTACTACTCCTCCTTGAGACACCATATGCCCTAGAAACTTAACTTCTTTCAACCAGAATTCACACTTCTCCAGTTTGGCAAACAATTGTTTTTCTTTCAAGATTTGCAATACAATCCTAAGATGTTATTCATGTTCTTTTTCATTCTTGGAAAAGATGTTATTCATGTTCTTTTCCATTCTTAGAATAAATTAAAATATCATCTATGAATACCACCACAAATGATCTAGATAGGGTCTACAAATTCTATTCATGTAATCCATAAAAATAGCTAGAGCATTAGTCAATCTAAAGGGCATAACTAGATATTCATAGTGTCCATACCCAATTCTAAAGATAGTCTTTGGAATGTCTTCTTTCTTGACCCTAATTTGATGGTATCCTGATCTCAAATCTATTTTGGAAAAGATTGAAGCTCTCTTAGTTTATCTAATAGGTCATCTATCCTGGGTAATGGATATTTGCTCTTAATAGTGACTTTGTTAAGCTATTTATAATCTACACACAATCTCATGCTCCCATCTTTCTTCTTGACTAGCAACATTGGGGCTCCCCAAGGTGATATATTGGGTCTAATGGATTGTTTTGACAACAATAATTCTATTTGTTTCTTTAGTTCACTCAATTCCAGTGGTGACATTCTATAGGGTGCTATAGAGATGAGTCCTACTCAAGGGAGTAAATCAATTAAAAATTTAATCTCTCTTTTTGGGGGTAGACTACTAATTTCAGCTAGAAAAACCTCAGGGTATTCTTGAATTACATGGATGGAAGAAATGCTTTGTTTAGCATATGTTTTCAAAGAAAACATCAGAACATATCCTTGAGCTTATTCTTTTAAACATTTTCCTGCATTACTAGCAGTTAAAATTTCAACTGGTTCTTGATAGATTAATGATTTATCAAAACAGTTGAAGATAACTTTGTTTACAGATAACCATTTCATTCCTAAAATAATATCAATATTGGACATAGGTAAACAAATAAGGTCAACAACAGTTAATTTGTCTTTCACAAATAGTGGACAATTTAAACAAACTTGGGTAGTTAAGACTTCTTCTCCAGTAGGGATAGATACAAACAGATCATAGGGTAAATTTGAAACAGGTGAGTTCAAATTTTTCACACAATCAAGTGAGATAAAATAATGTGTAGCTCCAGAGTCAAATAGTGCAATTAATTGATGATTTCTTAATAGGCACGTATCTTGTATGAGATCAGTTGATGGGGTCACCTTTTCTCCAGTTAAGGAGAACACTCTTCCTCTAGTCTGGGGTCTGGATTCCACAAGTTTGTCTCCTTGCCACAAAGGGCACTCCTTTATATAATGGCCTAGTTTTTGACATTTAAAACACAAGTTCTGGCCCTGGAGGCATGGCTTCTTGCCATGTAATCTTCCACACTTAGGGCAATTTTTACTCCTATTATCACCTTGCACCTGTTTTCCTTTCCCTGTATTGTTTTTATTGTTCCTACTTTGGTTTCCCTTTTCTCTCTTTCTTTTAAAGAATCTTTGCCTTCCTGCAGCACATCAGCTAGATTTTACTCCACAATCATGTACTTATTAACTAAAACAGAATAATTTCTTATCTTGAATGCTCCTATAGTATTCCTTATTTCTGGTTTTAAACTTGATTTAAATTTCATAGCTTTCCAGCCCTCCTCCTGGTTGTACCTTAAATAGGACGAGAACTTAGCTAACTCTTCAAATTTGGCCACATACTAGCCCACAGACATTACTCCTTGCCTCAGCTACAAACTATGGGTTTATTGCTGGCACTCTTTCCTCCTGGTTCCCGTTTCCTCCATTACCATTCCCGTTATCCTGCAGGTGTTGCAGAATTCGGGTGGTGGCAGCTGCCTGCTCCCTAATAGCAGTAGCCATGTGTTCAAAGGCTCCCATCATCTCATTGCTATCTATATTTGTGGTATTAGCAGCACTGGTTGTAGGGCATCCTATCTTGTTTGATGCCATCTTTTTCTACACACAAAGAACAAACATACTAAGGTGATCAAGCGCAATATCCTGTTACAAATGTTAGTCAAAAATTAACAGTATCATACAAGCACGAACAGATATACTACTAACAATCTACCCTTAGATCTCCTAGATGGACTGCTCTGATGCCAAAATTGTAACACCCTGACTTGTAAGTAAGGTGTTATAACTTGATTCTTTAAAGGGTTAACATTCAAATATAAAACATGGCTAGAAGTAGTCAATATTAACTAAATACTTAATCATACAAGCCAAATTTTTATTTAATCGTAACCAAGACTTAGGGTTACATTTTGGGTCACTTAACATCTATTTTACAAGCAAAATTAAAGGGAAATTTAGTTAAGATATTTTACAAAAATTCCCTTAAAAGTGACCATTGCATTGTTAATCATAAACACCCTAGCACATTTATCCCTCACTGGGATCTTGATTATCGTTTTGAACAATCCTTATGCTATAGATTGCTTTGACCGCACCAACTAGTGGTATATCAACCCAAAAATACCAAATCTCAATGATGATTTGAAGGAACAACATCTTAGCTAAAATCTGAAAACATTAGCAAATTGGAGTGAGATAGAAATTTCAGTAGAGAGAGATAATAGTTAATTTTAAAACTATAATGTTTGTATAATCATACAGAAAAATAACTTCTCTTTGATGCAACTCTCATTCAACATGCATTCTTAATCTTGTTATGCCTTGTTATCAAACATTTTCTTAAAAATCATAACATGATTCTCAAACTTAGGAATAGAGCTCTTTCCGAATGCAAGGGCATCCCCTCAACATTGTCACCAATGTGACCTTACCACAAAGTGGCCTTAATCATGTGGGATCACCCCCTCATCAAGGATCATATCCAAGCTTTGGGTGAGATCACACCCATAAGGATCATATCTCAAAACTTATTGATAATAGGCATAATCATGCAAATATTTATCATCCATGGTTCATAATCTTTAATTCAAAAATTTGAAACATCATAATAAATAAACACATAAAATGAACCATCATTAAAGAATGACGCATTTCATCAAAAATAAGAATACATATTAAATAAGAGTAGAGAAGCATTATTCACTCCCTACATGATTTTTGGGTGAAGTGGCTTTGATTTCATGATGGATCACGGCCTAAGTGAGAGAATTTACTAGTTTCAAGTGTGTGTGCATGGAATGCATGAGGTGAGATATTTATAGGGTGATATTGGGTGAGTTAGTGGAAGTGAGGGGGTGGGAGGGAATTGCCATGCAAGAGTGTGAGAATTTAATGAGAGTGTGATGCCATGGTTGAGGCATTCTACCCTTTAGTTATTAAGGCAACTCTTTGTCTAGGTTGAGGAGTAGTCATGCATGCATGTTAGCTAAGTTAGAGGCATGTGATCAATTTGAAAACTGCTACAATTTGGCCACATAGCTTCAATTATTGTCATGTGCTTTTAATTGATTTGTCTTGTCTCTTGTTCTATGCTAGTCATGGCCGTGCCTAGCTTTTGAGGGATTTTATCTTTATAGACTCAAGTCATAATAGTCACCTTTTGCTATCAATGCAAGTTATTTCTTTTGCCCCTTTGTCTATTGAGTGATCATGTGAGTCAGTGTTATTTTCTCTAGATTTTGCTTTTAAGTCAAAACATGTGTTTTTTGTAAGATAGGCTGGAGGGATGCGACTTGGCACCTTATCTTGTTAAATGATAATTAATTAGTTTAGTTTCTTCCTATGATACATAGTTCTAAAGATTTTTGTTATGTCATCTAGTTGATTTTGGGTAGCTTGGCTGTGCAATTATCTTGAGGTGTCTATCTTTTACTTTTCAAGTTTTTTATCTCTTCATGTGAATTTGCCCAAGTGTCTTGATTTGATAGCTAAGGTTGTCTACTTGCATAGCAGTGAGGTGCACTTGTATATGGACTCTTCCTTTCTCTTTTTTGTCGAGGAGGATAGTATTTATTGATTGCTACTTGATTTCTTTTTGTCTCTTGGTTCATAATGGTTAACTTACCTTAGTTAAGTTACTTTTCTTCAAGACACGAGATGCTAACTAGTTTATTTAACTTAAATATTTGCTTATGTCTTTTTATTTTTCTAGAGGCTTGGCTGTGTTGTATTGGGTTTTTGGCTAACTTGATGTCTTTCTTATATATTAAATTTCCTTCTTCTACTTTTGACTTGGGTGTTCCTAAATTAATTAAAGTCATCATGTGTTCTTGACTAGGCTAGGTATAAGAAATGACTTGCTCAACTTGATGTCTTTCTTGCATATTGAGTTTCCTTCTTCTACTTTTGACTTGGGTGCTCCTAAATTAATTGTGTTCTTGACTAGGTTAGGTACAAGAAATGACTTGCTCAACTTGATATCTTTCTTTTATATTTATTCAAAGCTTTTATGACTACTTTTGACTATAAATTTTTTCTTCTTTTTAAAGCTTTTGTGTTTTCTTTCTTTTGTCTTATAATAACTAGATATTTTTAGTTAACTTAGAATTGACTTAGTTGGTTTATTTTTTGACTAATATTTCTAGATTGACTTGAGGTTGACTAAGTTTATTTTGGGTTGACTTGGATTAATTTAGTCTTCTTTTAAATTTTTCTTTAGTCAATTCCTTAGCTCATTCACTTGGGAAGACAATTCCTTAGCTTCTTATGTATTTATGGGTTGTAGAGTTATTTAGGTTTAATTATAATATTGATGTTTTAGGTCTTTGATTATTTTAATTTGAGTTAAAGACTAATTCGAAGACCTATTACCCTAATTAAATTATATTATATAGCCTGGACTTTTTCTAAAATTTTAAGATGAATTTCACAATATAATCACACAAAGTATAAAAAAAATAAATTTTATAGCGTTAAGGGATGTTACACCTGCTGTCAGTTTACATTTTTTGCAATTTACTTTCTTGTGCATTGGCCTGCTATCATTTACTTTTCCTATAATTTACTTTTGGATTTGTCAGCCCGCTGTCATTTACTTTTCCTACAATTTACTTTTGGATACGTCGGCACTCTATCATTTACTTTCTTGCAATTTATTTTTGGCTGCATTGGGTCACTGTCATTTACATTTTTTACAATTTGTTTTCGGGTGTGTCAGCCTGCTGTCTTTTACTTTCCTACAATTTATTATTAAGTGCGTCATCCTGCTGTCATTTACATTTCCTTCAATTTACTTTCGGGTGCATCGACTTGCTGTCATTGACATTTTCTGCAATTTACTTTCAAGTGCGTTAGCCCACTATAAGTTACATTTTCTACAATTTCTTTTTGGGTACGTGGGCCCGCGGTCTTTTACTTTCTTGTAATTTATTTTGGGATGCATCAGCTAACTATCATTTACATTTCCTACAATTTACTTTCAGATGCGTTGGCCCGTTGTCATTTACTTTTCCTGTAATTTACTTTTGAGTGTGTCAGCCAGCTATTATTTACATTTCCTCAATTTATTTTTGGGTGCATTAACCCGCTATCATTTACTTTCTTGCAATTTATTTTCGAGTGCGTCAGCCTATTGAATTTAAAATTTCTGTCATTTTAAATTTCTGCAATTTTATCTCAAGAGTGTTGACCCACTACCATTTACTTTCTTACAACTTATTTGTGGGTGTGGCAGCTTGATACAACTTGATTCTCAGCCATTCATTTCTACTTGCTAATAATCTATTGTTTTCCCAAAACAAAAGACAAAAACAAAACAAAACAAAACATGAAAAAAAAATCAAAAATTTAAATTTAAATTTATATTTTTGTTGCTTGCTTATGGGTCTTTGGCTGAATGCTAATTTACATCTTAAGTTCTTGACTGTTTGTTATGTGAATTCTTATTGCATTTTATGTCTTCCATTTTCCAGCATTATATCCATGAATTCTCAGACAAAATATGGGTTCATTTTCTTTACTAACTCCTTACATTGATAACACAAAAAACTATGGCTTTTCTTGTTCTCAAGTAAGAAACAAGTAAAGAGGGACAACTGTGAATACCTTATTTTGTCCGAATCAACAAAATAAAATAAGGAAAGCAAGATAAGTTATCATATAAAAAATTAGAATAAAATATTTTCCTTAGTACACTTAGGAAGCAAGCTCAAATTAACTCATTATTCAATTATTTCTCTTAATCTAAAATGGGCTAGGCCCAAATTGGATAACGTACAAGTTGGATAGGTTTTGACTCACTTTACCTACATGACCTAAAACCAATGACCCATGACACCGGTGACCCAAGAAGCAGCCCTCATCTCTTCCTCTCCCTCTCCTTCTCCCTCATGTTCTAGCTCTCGCTCTATCTCTTTCCGCTTGTTTCCTTTCTTTCTTTTCTTTCTTTTTCTTTTTTTTTATTTTCTTCTCTTCTTTTTGTTTTTCTTTCTCTGTCATAGACCTTCCCCTCTGCCTTCTCTCCCTTTCTTTCCCTTCTTCACGTATCTTTCCTTTCTTTTTCCTCTCCATTTCGTGCATGCTCCTCTGCTCCGTCTCATTCCCTCTTCCTCAATCCTTTTTCTTCCCTTCAGTCTCTTGGTTGGAGATGAATCAACCATCCAATCTCCTCACATGCGCACTTGGTCTAGATTTGTCGTTTCTGCCAGCGCATGCAAGGAGCAGTGGCTCTCTCCATTTTGAGCTACTGGAGGAACAAGGATGCGACTCTGTCACTGTACACACTAGCGAGAGCAACACTGGCTTGCCTCCACTTCACTGCCAGTCGTAAAATGCAGAAGGTGGACTGAAGCAGCCATAAGCGACCAAGAAAAATCCCTCTATAAAGGGAGCGGGTCATCAAAAATACAAAAAAAAAGGGAAAAAAATTTCAAAAAAAAAATTACAGAGAGAGTATTGGACAATTGAGATCTGGGAATGGGTAGGAGACAGTGAGCTCATAGTCGATCACTTTGTTGCAGTTTTAGAAGAGGAAGTTGCTAGTAACCCCCTATTGTCCCATTTCATCTCTAATTTGTATCTGAGTTTGGTTTTTTTTAATGTTGATTACTAACTTGTGTAAATTTAGTATATGGCCTTGATTCTTGATGACTGAGTAACACTTATTGTTGACTTTGGATTATAGGATATTTTCTTGGTTGATACTTCAGAATACTCCTGGTTTTTTATTAATTTTATTTGCCTTGATATTTGGTGTGTCTGAGATACCCTATTAGACTGATATCAGTGAAGGAATGCTTGTTGTCTTGCTGTCACCTGAGATTTTTGGTCAACATTCTTGTTAGTTCCATTTCATTCTTTAGCTTCTCATGGTTGTACCCCTGAATGAATGGGTTGATTGCATCTGGACAGGTTCTTTGTTTTGTATTAGATATTCGCAAGACAGATGTACACATAGGGTTGCTGTATTTAGGCAATGGGGTTAATATTGAGATGTCCTTGTCGTTGTCATTAGAATATATATAGAATATCTTTAGGATATTTATAATATCTTTAGAATATTTTAGAAGATCTTAGAATATATTATGGAGTCAATTAGTCCTCTAATTGAAGATTCCTAATTTCATTATGTTTTATATATTTTTTTATTTGATTAGGATTACTAGAATATACATAGGAGTAAGTGCTTTTTCTTTTAGAACACATCAAACATATCTAATACATCAATCACATATTTCTCTTATTAATCTTCATTCTCTTTTCTTCCTTCTCTCTACCTAAATCTTATAATTTTAACATGATATCAAAGCAATACCATCTATCTTAAGAGTGTCTATGTTTTCTGCTGTGTCGAGTTCTATAGAACTCATTTACAAATTCTCCTTTATTGTTCTGTTTTCCCAACCCATTCTCTTTCCATTGACGATCATTTAGATGATGATTTTTTTCCCGCTAGTTAGTTATATCAGTGGTGACTTCTTTTCAATATTAGTATTTATGATATTGTTCTCTTCCCATCGATGATTATTTCAATAATAATTTCTTTTCCATTGATGAGTCATACTAGTAGTGACATCTCTTCAATACTAGTATTCTTCATGTTATTTTCTTCCTATCAATGATCATTCTTATAGTGACTTTTTTTTCACTGATGAGTCATACCAGTGGTGACATATCTTTAATACTTGTATTTGTCATGTTATTTTCTTCTCATTGATGATCATTCGATGGTGACCTCTTTCCCACTTATGAATCATACCAGTGGTGACATCTCTTTAATACTTGTGTTTGTCATCTTATTCTTTTCTCGTCGACGATCATTCTGATAGTGATTTCTTTCCCACTGATGAGTCATATCAGTAGTGTTTCTACTCAAGTCGTCTAGGTCTGTCATCTGGTCAAGCATATCCTTAGAATTTTTCAAGCCTTTTAGTCCAGCAGAACCCTAAAATTTATTCTTGTCATATTGTCTTTAAGTACGTTTAAAATACTTGATTCAACCCTATCATAATCTGAGACCTCTTGTTTTGGTGTAAAAGATTTATCTTGATGAGTTATCTTTTTAACAATCCTCATCTCTCCTACGTCTCTAGCATCATGAGTTGTTTTTTAGCCATAGAGCCCACTTTAGGATATTTACAATATCTTTAGAATATTTTATAAGATCTTAGAATATATTATAGAGTCAATTAATCCTCTAATTGAAGACTCCTAAAATTTTATTATGTTTTATGTATTTCTTTATTTGATTAGGATTATTAAAATATAAATAGAGATTAGTGCTTTATCTTTTAGAATACATCAAACATATTTAATACATTAATCACATCTTTTTGTTATTAATCTTCATTCTCTTTTCTTCTTTCTCTTTACCTAAATCCTATAATTTCAACAGTTGCTGTATAATTCTAATTTCTTCTTTTTTCTTTTCTTTTCAGGATTTTCTGCTTGATCTGTGCTATTTGTATCCTGAGGTTGTTTGTTAAAATTATTAAAAGATTGGCACTTGGTGTTTTAAAGGTTTCAAAAAGTGGTGCCCTTTATGCCTTTTTTTTTTTTTACTGTATGTACAACATTACAAATGAAATGGTGGCTTTCTCTTTTCGCAGAAATTTTATCTGTAATCTTGTATCATTTCCACGGCAGTGCTATTTACTACTATTTAGCTTGTGTCAAAATGAGAAGGTCATGTTTATTTGGCTGTGTGCGTGATACTGTGGTAGCAAAAAAAACAGTTAATTTATGAGGCTCGAGGTTTATTTTTGTTATGGCATCTGGTTCCAAAAAGGGGAACTTGCTATATTGGCTTATATCCATGGTTTTTAGCCTTTAAATTGAGTTTATTTAGTTGTTCAAGCATATTTCAGATTATAACTAGTGGATTGGCAGTGATTGAGTATATTTATTTTCTTGTGACCATATCAACTCGTCAAGGGGTTTTAAAGAGGAATGTCTTTTTTTTGGTGTTTTGTTCTATTTGTTTTTGTTTGTGTTCTGTTGTTTGCTTTAACTCAAAACCAGAGGCTACACTCTTTCTTGTAGCTGTATTTAATTTTGAGTCTTTTTTTTTTTTCTCGTCTGGTGTGAATTCGTATACAGTATGATAAGTTTGTAGTGCTACAATAGCATGTTCAAAATATGGGGCCGAGTAAAGGGATAAACTTGCAGGGCTCCATCTTCGATACTCTACATCGGCTTCGGAGTATCGGCACTCCAAGAATTTTCCTCCCTTGACTATGCATAAAAATAAATGAAGGGTTAGATTTCATTACCTGTAACCTGTTAGACAGGTTAAATTAAAATAAATTTATTTATAAAATTGGTCCTTGTCAAGATTAGGAATTACGGACCAATAAATGTAAAATGGGTCCAAAACTTTTACATATTTTTGAATTCCTCCGTAACTTTGCAATCAAACAATAAAAATACTTATCTTGGGGAAGGTTTTCTTTATTTAATTTTTTATCTTCATCAGCGTATCCTAACAAGTAATACCATAAGACTAATCCTTCGATTTTACAGTAATGATTAAATAAAGCCTTCTTAAAAATAACACATTTTTAAATAATTAAAATCAAGAACTTTTTAAGAGGTTATCAGTTTTACTTCTAATGTAACTCTCATCTAAGTATACTTTGCTAATTTGACATAATTTTTGATCCAAAATCATTTTTAAAAAATTGTCAAGAATATCAAAGAATCAAGAATATTGTAAAATAAATATTTGGTATAACAAAAATATTACACAAAAAATTAGAAAAATACTTTTAAACAAAGTAATAATTATGACACCAAAAAAGAAAAAATTTAGAATATAATTTTTCTTATGTTATTTATTTATAAAAAAAATTTTAGTTTGTTTCATCAATGATTATATAAATTATATATGAAATATCACTTAGAGAAAGGTTTTTCTTTTTTTTCTTCTCTTTGATTAAGGTATACCCATGGAAATAATTGTAAAACTAATCTTTTTGGTTGACATTATAAAATTTTAAATATATTTAATTTAAATTATAAAGAGATAAATTTACATAAATTTTGACATAATCTATAAAATTAGAAAATATACCCAGATAAATAGAAAAAAAAATACAAATAGATAAATTTTCAGGTCAAATCAACCCATGCATGGGCCACATGCGACACACGCATGCATTATGCGCATGGATGAACCTGTAGTTGCATCATCATCATCTTCACCTTGCTGCGACGAGTTGATAACATTTGCAAAATAGTTGATAACATTTTCAACAATTATTCATAATAAATGAGTGATTTTAATAACTTTTCAGGTAAGTAAGTAGAAAGTTCTCAAAATTTTAAGCATGCATTATTCTCATATTCCCATTCTTATATAAGAATTTACTAACTAAAAATGGTTCGTAGGTACATGTAAGGCTACTTAGAAGCAAAACTGAGTATTAACCATGGATGATAACTCGTTGGCATTGGTTATCAACTAATGCAATAGTGGTTGATAACAAAAGACAAATTTTAATAACTTTTCAAGTAAGCAAGTAGGAAGTCCTTGAAATTTTAACCACGTGTTAATTTTATACAAGAATTTACTAACAAAAAACGTTCATAAGTATATGTAAGGTCACTTAGAAGTGAAACTCAATACTAACCTTGGATGATTACTCATTGGCATCAGTTGATAATTAATGCAATAGTAGTTGATAACAGAAAACAGGTTTTAATAACTTTTCAAGTCAACAAGTAGATAGTTCAGCATTTTAACTATACATTATTCTCATATTCCCATTCTTTTACAAAAATTTACTAACCAAAAATAGTTCACAAGCACATATGAGGCCACTTAGAAGTGAAACACAGCAGTGATCTTACATGATAACTTTTATACAGCAGTTGATAATCAATGCAACAGTCGTTAATAACTGATGAAGGATTTTAATAACTTTTTAGGTAAGCAAGTATGAAGAACTTGAAATTTTAACCATGTGTTATTCTTATATTTTCATTCTTATACAAGAATTTGCTAATAAAAAATAGTTCGTAGGTACATGTAAAGCTACTTAGACAATTTTTAGTCCAAAATTATTTTCAAAAATTTGTCAAGAATATCAAATAATCAATAATATTCTAAAATAAATATTTGGCACAACGAAAATATTACATAAAAAATTAGAAAATTACTTTTAAATAAAATAATAATTATGACACAAAAAAGGAAAAAAATAGAATATAATTTTTCTTATATTAATTGTTTTCTAAGACTTTTAATTTGTTTCATCAATGATTATATAAATTATATAGAATATCACTTGGAGGAGTTTTTCTTTTTGTTTTGGGTCTTTAACCAGGGTATCCCCACAGACATTACTGCAAGATTAATCTTTCGAATAGAGAGTAGTGATTTGGTAAAGACTTTTCTAAAATGTCATATTTTTAAAAAAATACAATATAAAGACTTCTCAATAGGTCATCAGTTTCAATACTATTCTTGTCCAAGCATCATTTAGTAATTTTAGACAATTTTTGGTCTAAAATTATTTTCATAAAATTGTCAAGAATATCAAATAATTAAGAATATTCTTAAATAAATATTTGGCACAATAAAAATATTACACAAAAATTAGAAAATTATTTTTAAACAAAATAATATTATGACAAAAAAAGAAAAAAATTAAAATCTAATTTTTTATGTTAATTATTTATGAAGAATTTTATTTTATTTCATCAATGATTATAAAAACTATATGAAATATCACTTGAGGAAGGTCTTTTCTTTTCTTTACTTTTTTTTATCTTTGATCAAGTATCTCCATAAGTATTATTATAAGTCTAACCGTTTGGGTTGAGATTATAAAATTTTAAAATTCTAACGAAAGAGAGTATGTATAATCAAAATGTTTAAAATATTATGTATTATTTTTTCAACAAATTTGATTTCAATTTAAATAGGGAAAAATGATAAAATATCATAAATACTTGAATATTTTCAAAAAAAAAATATGAAGCAGTGAAAAATTTACAAAAAATATATAGAAATTCATATTAATATAACAATAACCTAAACATGATATTTTACTAATTTTGAAATTTCAACCTTATTTTAGTATTTTCCTTTATTCGATAAACTTATATTGTAGATTATTTGTTCAATAAAATAGAGTTTATATTTTTTACAAAATATTCTTATATCATTTAGATGAAAAATTAATTTTTGCTTAAAATATGAACTTTTGTCTTGTAATTACAAATAAAATTCGTCTTACTAAAATCTTAATTTACTTGAGTCACACCCTCATGACTTAAAATAAAAAAATATATAATTAGTTATTTTAATTTTATGACATTTTAAATATACTAATCCCAACTGAAAAATACTTTTTTAGTTTTTTACATGTCAAAAAAATTTAATGTAAATTTTTAAAAAAATATCCTTACCTCCCAACCTCCATCCCCATCCCCATCCCCAACAATCCTCCCCCTCCGCACTTCCCCCTCACCCTCCCACTCCCTCGCCCCACCTCCCCTTCCCCCAAACGAAAAAAAGAAAAATTTTGCATCTGGTTCATTTGAGATCATGAAGGAGAAAGAATGAGACTTGGAGAAGTGGCATCAGCCTTAACGGTAGCTTGAAGTTATGGAGCAACTCATGATGGCCACCAAGCTCCGAGCACCAGTCTCTAGCGAGACGAAGGGTTCTACCAAACCTAATAAATTCAGCACAACATCATTGTTTCACAGTAATAGATTAGTAGTTAGGGAGAGACTATTTTGCAATTTTATATATTTTGGGTTTAAAACTTAAATTAATAAATAACCTTTTATAAACGGTAAGTTATATTGGAGTATCAATACAGAAAAAGCCTTTTGGAGTATTGTAGCACGCTCCAAGCTTGCAGTGATAAGAACCATTGTATCAATGATATTTTGTTTGTAGAAGGTAGAGATCGTGGCTTGCTCTTTAATGGACAGATTAAGATATGGTTTGAAGTGGATTCCAATAGTAAGGAATGAGACCTGAGTAAAATAAAATAAAGAGTTATGGATAACAAAAGAAATGAATTAAATAAAAATTTCGTATTCTTTAATATAAGGTAAAAAACATAAATGAGAAGCTTTTAACCATTTTGAATATACTTGCTACTTGTTACGTTAGCCTACTACGTTGTAGGCATCATTTTAGTTTAGAATGTTTGGGCTATCATAATTGATTTCTTATGCCCAGCATGCTTTGTCATCATTTCGCTGAACTTGTAATTGGTCTCCATAAAATAAACTTACATATTCTCATATAAAATTAATGTCCAATAAACTTTACAAGTTTTAATAAATTTAAGTTAGCTAAATTGCGATAACTTATTGACTCAAGATGATATCTTTCATCTCGCATTGAGGTCTTCCCTCAAAGCTTTAATTTGTCAGTTGATAAGCTTTTTAATTTCATGAATAGTATGGGTTAGCTAAGTTGCATCAATTTATTAACTCAAGGTGATGTCTCTCATCTCACATCGAGCTTCTTCTTTCAAAGCTTTAGTTTTTAAAACCAAATCTCTGTTAATTTGTCAATTGATAAGCTCTATTTATTTTTTTTTAAAAAAAGAAGGGGACTTTTAATTTATAAATTATTTCTCAAAAATTTAATTTTTCAATTTCATGAATAGTAAAAGGGTCAACTTAGTTAAGATAGCTTGTTGGCCCTAGGGTGATATCTCCGACCTTGCGTTAAGCTTTATGTCACAAAACTTTATTTTCATATCAATTCCTTTTTATTTTAGTTTAGCAACCAATTATCAAACTCTAATTGTCTTAACTACAATTTTCAAATCATTTTAAAAAAATCAATTTCTTTTCAATTTCAAGTAATTAAAGTTTATCTTAATTGTGACGACTTGATGATTTGTAACTCGAGAGTGGTGTTTTTGGCCTTGCACTAAGATTCGTTTCTAAACTAAATTTAATTTGAGTCAGTTGAGCTATAACAATTTGTTGACCTAGGATGATGCCTTCGACCTTGCATTAAGCTTCATCTCATCAAACGTCATTTTAAAATTAATCATGTTCTTTTTACTAATCAATTATCTATTGCCAACTTTCATGATTTTCTTTATCTTTTAATCATTTCTCTAAATTCCCACATTTCAAATATTTTTTAGATTAGCTGAATTATGATACCTTGTTGATCTAAGGAGTGATGTATCAAGCCTAGCCAAGCCTTCATATTCTAAGCGTTCATTTTCAAAATAAATAGTTTTAAATTAATCAAATATTAAATCTTTTTTAAAATTAAAATTTTTTAACCCATAACTATTTTTTTATATAAATTATGTGACTTTGACTTCTCCTTCTAGTAGAGATACGTAGGCACTTTGCACAAATTAAAATTATAAATATTTTTATTTATATTTTTAATATTATTTTTGTTATTGTTTTAATTTTTTTAAAGGAGTAATTTAAATATTTTAAAGCTATTAAGATTTTGCACAATTAACTTAGGGTAACTATACTAGGGCGGATGTATCAAAAGTGTAAAAAGATTAAATTTTTATTTTTCTCTATGAATAAATAGACTTTCAAATTCGACTTAATTCGTAAATTATTTTTTTCTTTTTAAAAAAAATAGGTTTTTCAATAATTTTTGTACCAAATAATTATTGATGATGACTCTATTTTTTTTATTTTCTCTTGCCATTCCGTCGTAGTAGCCATCCAGGACGATCGTGACAGTTTGTAAATACCATATTTTGTTCGGGTTAATAAAATAAAAAAATATAAAGCAAAAAAATTATAAAAAAATTTCATTTTTCTTGGCCCATTTAAGAATTCAAGTTAATCCATTTTCCAAGCTTGCTTTCTCCAAATTTATCAATCCATCACCCAAGCCCAAATTCAATAATATCCCATAACAAAGATAAAAATCACAACAAAAAATTAAAAGCGGGAACAGTGCTGAGTGCTCCCAACTCCAACCCAGCCGGCTCCAATGCACAGACCTCTCACCAAAAAAAAATAACACCCACGGCAGAACAAGAGAAAAAAAGAGGGAGCGAGCCCTCACGCATGAGAGAAAAAGAGAAGAAGGAGAGAGGCAGCAGGGGAGGGAGAAAAAAATTTGGGGCGGCAAGAAGGTGACAGAAATCGGGAGAAAATGAGAAAATAAAGGGGGGGGGGGGTGAAGAGAAGCATTCAGAGGAGAGTTCTCCTTGATTCCGCAAGAAAGCAATTGGAAGAGGAGGGTCCAAAATATCAAGTCACCATCATCTCACTCTTGACCCATCTTTGCACTTGCAAGCTTACCATCTTTCTCACCTATTCACTCACTTACAGACTCCATTTTTTACACACCTCACTCAGCACCTCCCGCACTTCACGGCCTCTCACTTACAATCTCACCTCTCCCCTTCCACCCTCAGCTACAAGCGACACACGCTCCCACACCAACCACTGCAGTTCCTGTTTTTCTTCTCCCTAAAACAGAGCACACTCACCACAATCACTCATGCACTTCTCACTGCACACTCCTCACCCCTGTTCCAACACCCCACAATAGAGCACACACTCACAATACCCACAACGCATCACAGCCCCACCTCTGCACTTCACGGTCTGCACTCCACACAGCACCACGGCTCGCACGCACCAAGCACCCCTGTTTTCACCTAGAACAGAGCACTCAACCACGGTTCTGCACCTTCATTCACGGTCTCGCACTGCACATCTTCACAGCACCAAGCACCGGCTCACATCCTCACGGCACACACAGCATCTCACATGCTCACCGCACGCACTTCCTTACACTCTGCCCCCCTGCACTCCGTCATGCCACACTCACCCACTCCCCTTAAACACAGCTCAAGCACAACACATCACAGCACCCACTAAAACACCCACAAGCCACGACCAAAGTTGCACCTTTTTCTTTTTTTAATTTTTGTTTTATTTATTTTATTTTGTTGTGCTTTTGGGTAAGATTATACTGCGGTATTGTATTGTGCTTGTTGATATATTTGGACGCATTGCTGTCTTGGGAATAAATTTGATTTAACTTTTCATGATTGTTATTGTGTTAAGTTTTGTTCTATTTTTATGAGAATATTAGGTTTGGTTTGATTTATTATGAAATTGTTGGGTTAAAGTTTTATTTATGTTTATTAGTTTCAACTTTAGGTTGGGTTAACAAAAATTGAAATTGAACAAAATGATAATTGTTTAGTGTATATGCTTTTAGTACCTGTTTTGTTCCATTTTTTATTTTATTTCAGTTTAGAATTTTTTTTGTCTCATTTGGTTATTTTTTGTTTCATCATATTTTTATCTATGTTTTTTTTTATTTTATTTTATTAAATCAATTCTCAAGTTTTAAAAATCAATCTTAGTCATCTGAATTAGGTTAACTTGTTGATTTAAAAAATAATCTAATCGAGATCTTGTTGTCGGGACGATGCTTTGGTTCCGAAATTAAATTAAAAATCATTTCAAAACTTTTCAATTAATTAATTCTTAATTAACTAGGGATGATACCTTTGACCTTGCGTTTAGCTTTTTCTCAACAAACTTTATTTTCATATCAATTCTTTTTTTTTTAATTTTAACAACCAATTATCAAAATCTAATTGTCATAGTACAATTTTCAAATCATTAAAAAAAATAAACTTCTTTTCAATTTCAATTAATTAAAGGTCATCGAAACCGTAATGGCTTGGTGACCTGTAACTTAGGAGTGATGTCTCTGGTCTTGTGCTAAACTTTATTTCTAAACTCAATTTAATCAGAGTCAGCTGAGCCATAATAGTTTGTTAACTTGAAAAATAAATCTAATTAGAGTCATGTTGCTATGAGGCTTTTCGGTCTTGAAATTAAAATTAATTCTTAAAATAAATATAGTTAGACTCTTATTGTTGTAGGGGCTTGTCAATTCAAAAATAAAATTTAAAATTAATTTTTAAAAATTATTGAATTGGGGCCTTATTATCATAATAATGCTTCAGTCCTAAAATTAAATAAAAATATATCATTTCAAAACTCTTTAATCATTAATTTATTAATCTAATGACGATATTATTGTAACGACTCTTTTGTCTTAAAAATAATTAGAATCACTGATAATATAGACGTGACACTTATTTGATTCGTGGGGATATAGACATTAATCATTTTCTTTTAAAAACAACTAACCAATCATCTTCCTTTTAATTAATCAAGTGTCCTTATCATTTTTATTAATAAATCCTCACAAAGTATTTTTACTTTAATCAACGCATCAAGGCACTTTCAATTTAATAAAAACACAAATAATTTCTTTATGTAATCAATCCTTAATTTTTAATTAAAATCCTTCCACACACAATTATTTCTTACAAGAACTACATGACTTTGATTTCCCATTACACTGGGCATACGTAAACACTTTGGGTAAAGCAAAATTATAAATATTTTCATTTAACTCTTTTAGTTATTTTTGTTATTGTTTAGATTTGGTTTTCCTTTTTAAAAAAGGGGTAAATTAAATATTTTTAGGTTATTAATATTTTACACAATTAATTTAGGGTAACCGTCATAGGACAGTCCTTCCATTTTTTTCCAATACTCTTTAGTATATAGTCCCTTATGAGACCTTCATCAATACCAAATTTGGCCTTCAACATCAATAAGTTGAAGGTTAGATAACATAAATACAAGTATAAGTAACAAATGACATTAAATTATATAAATATAAAGGCATAACATAAGCCTTCATTGTGTTATTATACACTTCCTCTTTATATGAGCTGGAGTCGTAGGCCATTTTTCATAGCAAATAGGGAATGATGCAAAATCATTCCCAACACTTCCCATAAGTCCACTAAAAAGACCAACTGCTTCCTTTATTGGTTGGCCTGCTCTATTTACTAGCAACTTCACCTTCTTTCAAAGCATTACAGTAGCTCACATACTTATGACCAAGGTTCTGAAAACCGAATCAGTCACTGAACCAGTCGAGATACTGATTCAAGGTTCAATGGTCGAGTCGTGGTCGAACAGGAATATAATAAAATATATATTTATATATAAGATAAGTATATATATATATATATATATATATAATTTTCTCTCTTGCTCTTCGAAAATATCGATGGCTACCTTCAAATACTACTGGGTAACCTTGTTCTTTGCTCTTGTTTCCCTGTTTGGGTTGCTGAGCTTCACTTACACAGCCCCCACTTACACAGCTTCTTACTGCGCAAATGACACCACTTACGTACCCAACAGCACTTTTCAAAACAATCTCAATATCCTTTTCTACTATTTCGCCAATAACATCTCCTAGCCCGATGGTTACTACTTGATTATCGTGGGCTTCGGAACCACTGATGCCTCAACGGCCTCTTCTTTGCCGCGGCGACGTCAAGGCCACCTTATGCCAACAGTGTGTCGTCCCCGCAGCCAAACAGATCTTCCACCGCTGCCCTAACCAAAAACAGTCTGTGATCTGGTACGATGAGTGCATGATTCATTACGCATACAGGTACTTCCAGTTCAGCAGCATCGTCCCCAGAGTGATCCTGCAGGACCGCGGCAACATCTCTAGCGTTGACTTGGGATGGTTCAACTAATCATTGTCGGGTTTGTTGAATGATTTGGCAACGGAAGCGGTGAATTCCCAAACGACGAAGAAGTTCTCCACCGGCGAGGTGGCACTCACGAGCGACGTGACGCTGTATGGGTTGGAGGCTTGGAGCAGTGCACCTACGAACAGGTTGGAGCAGACTCGTTCTGCGCAACCGAGGGTTGGAGCAGCGCTTTCTTTTTTTTATATAATTCAGAGTAAAACGACGTCGTTTTGCTTACAGAATTTCAAAAAAAAAATGTTCAGAATTGGTAACCGTACGGACCGGTACCGGTTTGACCGGTTCACCCAGTTTGGGACCGATTCACAGGTTTTTGACCTCACCAGTTTTGGGAAGCCGCCCGAACCGGTGAGGGGACCGGTTCTCAGTCCAACTGGTTTAACCGGCCGGTTCGGTCTGGTTTTTAGAACACTGCTTATGACATCAACGGTCTAGTATTTTGTAGGCTTTCTCTTATTTCTAACTCTAGGATTGGTGGATGTAGCAACCTCAGGAGCAATCTCAGGATTAGCTTCAATGGGTGGACTACGCTCTCTAGCGGTCTGGGTCAATGGACTAGCCTCAGGAGCAGTATGAGTGGTCGGGCTAGCCTCAGGAACAGAAAAGATGGATGGGCCAGCCTCAGAAACTGACCGAGAAGCCCTCAAACATCTATTATGCTTTGTCCTTTGCATGGTTGCAACTATTTAAAAACATCATAACATTTATCGTATGCTTGAGTTTAATAAAATATGAAAATACAAATCATTGTTATATATCCACCAAAATTGAGCACACCAAATATAAAAACAAACCAAGTGCATATCCAATAGAATATCAACCATAAAGTTTGGCAATTCATGTGTTTTACAATATTGTAGAAATGTTAACATATTGGTATATCATCATCATTAGTTACTATGATAGGTTCATCATCTACATCATTGCTTGCTAATGGCAAATTTGTATCTTCATCTAGAAAAAATCTACGTTGGTCTTGTTGTTCAAAAAATTTAGTCTCATATAATCCCCCCCATCTTCACCCATGTCAAACAAATCTCTTGGTTTTAAATGCACAGGTATATACCAATCCTTTTCCACCCCATCCTCTACATAATAGACCATTTCAGCCTCTGAAGCTTGAATATATGGCTCATCATCTTCATGTTCACTAGTGTGTATTAATCATGAGAAATTTATCTTTGTAAATCCCAAATTGTCTTTTGTCATTCCTCTAAGATTAGTCGTATTAGCCCATTGACATTTGAACAACGTGACCATGAATTGACCATGGTAATTGAGCTCAATGATATCTACCAATCTCCCATAATAAGGCACACCTCCAAACCTCATATGGTATCACTCAAGCTTGCATAACTTCTTGTTCCAAATGTACCAAACACCCTATTATTTTTAGTCTTCAACCCTTCATCTCGCTCAATGGTTTGAAATTTGAATCCATTAACATTATATGCACTGAATCTTCTAGCTTGATTAATTGGGCCACGAACAAGACATTTCATATCTATGAGATTCATTTACATCATTTAAAATCTAGAATCATCCAACAATTATGTTAGTCATATGTTCACTATGAACGAATGCAAGTATCACTATTTTCTTATATACTTACATGGCCTCTAAATCATTCAACAAATTCTCTATGAAACTTCTTGTCGATCTCTGTAGTATTCCTTCTATGGTTCCTTAACTTTCTCATGATGTAGTTTATAAATTCCCTATATATGTTTATCATATTAGTTTTAGAATAATGAAATATGTGATCATGGACTGAAAAATAATTTTAGGTTAAGTGTTGTAATTTACTTACTGAAGAAAATGGTCAACTGATTTACAATTGGTCAACACATGTTGATGTGCTTGTAATTTCTCAACATGTGTTAGGTTGAAATACAAAGACTCCCTGACTTGTTTTCCTATTTGGGAAAACAATGCATCTCCTTCCAAAGATTGAAAAGATACATTAGGTTCATCATCAACACGTTGAGGTTGATTCTATCTTGTCTCAATGTTGTCTAAATAGCTTGAGCAAAAGCTAAGAACATCTTGAACTAGGTGACATTTAGCTATAGAGCCTTCTGGTTGTGCCCTGTTCGTATAGACGACTTCAATTGTCCTAAGTACCTAATATTTCAACAAACATACAAGAAATAATACACTTGTGTGCATTTGGGATAATAAGAAAATTAATGACAAATAGTACAACTAACTTCATGTATTTACCTCTCTATAGGATACATTCATCTATAATGAACTGGACCACCAAGCTTGGCTTCCTCAACTAGATGGACAATCAAATGAACCATGACTGTAAAGAATGATGGAGGAAATAACATTTCCAAGTGGCACAAAGTTAACACAACCTAATCTTGCAGCTTATCCAAGTCCAACACATTCAATACTTTACTATAGAGTTGTCAAAAAAATGAGTATAGATCAACCAAAACTGCAGTCACTTGGCTAGGCAAAGCATGCCTCATAGCTAATGGTAGTAATTGCTCCATTAGCACATAGGAGTCATGACTTTTCAATCCAGAGAGCTTACTTTGCTTCAGATCAACACATCTTGAAATGTTGTTTGAGTAACCGTTTGGCATGGTGATATTTTTCAAAGTCTTGAGAAATATATCTTTTTTAGCATTGGTCATTGTAAACAGAGCTGGAGGGTAATTTCCTCTTTCATCTAGCCAAAGATCATCTCTTATACCCCATGCTTGTAAGTCTTTTCGAGCATTGGGATGATCTTTAGTCTTCCTAGATTCATTTAGCAAAGTGTAGATCACATTATCACACACATTTTTTTCAATATGCGTCACATCAAGATTGTGTCACAATAAGTTATACTTCCCATAAGGAAACTGAAAAAATATGCTCTTCTTCCTCCATTGATTTGAGTCACCATCTCCATCAATACTAGAACAAGGTCTTTTTCCTCGTACTTCAACTTCCGATCTTTTACCAAATGCCACATCAACATTCTTAACTTGTTTCAAAATTTATGTGCCAGGCAATGTTACTGGAGTACTCCTCTCCTCTATTTTGCCATCAAATCGAAGTTAGTCCAATCTAAATTTATGTCCTGTATTAAGAAAATGACGATGGCCCATAAAACACCATTTTTTACTATGTGCCAAACGACATTTAATTAAGTCAAAGTTACATGAGGGACAAGCTAACCCAGTATAAATGTTCCAACCAGACAGTGTGCCATACCCAGGAAAATCACTAATTGTCCATATCAATGTAGCTCTCAATTTGAACAACTCATCTTTGGAAGCATCATATGTTTCTACACCATTAATCCATAACTCCTTCAGCCCTTATATTAAAGGTTGTAAACAAACATCTATATCATTCCCAAGCATTCGCTTACCTGGAATGATCATTGAAAGGACAAATGAAGTTTGCTGCATACACTTCCAAGATGGGGTGTTGTATGGAATAAGGATCACCAGCCAAATACTATAATTGGAACTCAAATTTCCAAAGGGATTGAAACCATCTGTGGCTAAACTAAGACACACATTCCATGGATCGAAAGCAAATGGTGGGTGTATAGAATCAAATTTCGTCCACACCTCAGAATCCCTCGGATGTCTCAATAGGCCATCTTTGTCATCATCCACAGTGTAACATCCCCATTTAAGAGAAAATAAATGTCTTTTAAATTCTCTTTTAAGTATTTTATGCATGTTAATACTTAACATTAATAAACATGTTATTATTTAATAATAAATATATTATTTAATTTCTAATATTTTTATTTTAGCATTAAATAGAAAAGGACAGTGAAATTACTTAAGGAATACTAAAAAAATAGTTAAAATACTTGAAGGAATAATAAAAACTACACAGTGGTAATTTGGTAATTATGGGGTTTCACTTGAGGGCATTTTTGTCTAGTGAAACATTTAAACATAGAAAATTAGTCAAATTTATTTTGTAAATTATTAATAATTTGTTAGCATTTATAAAATTAAATAAGGGAAATTATCATGCTTCAACCTAGTTAAAAAATTTATATTTGAAAATATTTACATAAATAAAAAAATATAATTGGTATAAAATGACTAATAAATGTCTAGATAAGTGCCTAATTTTAATCAAATAAGAGAAATAATCACTGTTGGGCTAGAATAATTAAGTCTATTATTCTTTAGTTTTTCCCATTTAGCTTCCATCTAATTAACCTAGCTACAAACTAATTAAAAATCAAGAATTATGATTTTTTTTTAAAATTTACAAAGCTTGCTTAACAAGCCAAAATGAATAAAAAACTAATAAAAACAAAACTCAAAATTCCCATCATATCCCAACCCCACGGCCAAGCAACATAAAAGGGGAGAAAAAAAAAGGGGAAAGGAGGGAGAGAGAGGAGGGGTCACGGCTGGAGGAGGAGGAAGAGAGAAAAGAAAGAGAAAAAAGAACGGAAAGAAGGAAAACAAGCCAAGAACCTTCATAAGCAGTAATTCCAAGAGGTAGGGAGCTCAACCCCAACTTTTTCTCTTTCAAACTATGATTTTCATGGTAGTTTATAAACTCAAACTGTGCTAGTTTCTCTCTCTAGAAGTTTGAGAGTATCTGTGGATGGTTTTGAGTGTGGTGAGCCATTTAGGATAAGATTTTAACCCTAAATTCAAGTGGAAACCCAAGATCCCCAAGTTGACAAACAAGGACTCTTGTTTTAGAAATTGGTTAAGATGTAAATTTGAGGATTTTTGTATGGTTAGGAGCTTGATTGAGTGTTTTGGAGTCTTTGTGGTACATGAAATATGGTGGAAATCATTGGAAATTACAAACTTTTTAGCACCCTAGCTCACGACCACACTAGGGTTCTAGGGAGATATTTTGTTGATTTTATTTGTAATTGTGTAATCTTGTTGGAATTGTGATATATTTATTTTTATAGACAATTCTTGCTTGTTGGAATGAAAATTTTATGTGTGTTTATTTATTGAAAACTCACGGCCAAGTGTGGAGTTTTGGGAGTTTGGATGAGCAAGTTACTTGAATATGTTTCCTTTAGTAGATAGGGATAGTTTGATGATGTTATGGTGTAGTTTCATGGTATAGTATTAATTTATGAATAAATAACTAGTATTAGTGATAACTGTCTTTCCAGTAGAATTTGGTTATGTGAGAATTTCTAGTGAAGGTTATCTGATTTAAGTGTTAGATAATCATTTCAAAGTGTTTCATGAGGAGAGGAGTAGGTGTTTTATCATAAAAGTGGAGTTTGAGACTTTAGTGCATATTTCACTAAGTTATGCTTATGTTAGTGAAATTGAGATGTTGATATTTTAAGAAGTCCTTTTTCAATATGTTACATGCTTGCTTTAATAAAAGAGAAAGAATAATCAAAGCTTGGATGTGATCCTCTAGAAAAAAAAATGAATTTTGAGGTGATCCGTAAAGATTAGAAAATATATTCTAATAAAAAGTCATGGAAGAAGTCCATGAGAAGTCCTACATGTGTTTAGGTCTATTTTATAGATAGGTCCACCAGAGGTGAGGATAGTGGAGTGGAATCCATCAGTGCACGTGGAATGGCCACTTTACTTTAGCGGATACCCTATGTCAAAGGAGAATTCTCAACCAGTTAAAGTTTGGACCATGTAGGCAAAGAGAAAATTTAAAAAGGATTTAAGCCTTAGTTTAAGCTTCGTAAGGATGTAACATAGAGAAAAGTGTCATGAGATACGAAATGTTAATTGTTATGCATATTTGAGATTATTGACTAACTATGGGACTATGTTTTCTGTACTTGTAATAGCTAGAAATGCTATAAAAATTATATTCCTTTATATTTTTATGTGTTTGAGTACTTACTGAGAATTTATTTCTCACCCCTAAAAATCATGATATTTCCAGAGCCCCCTGCAGCGAATTGAAGATGCAAATATACATCTCCTAATTCATCAACACTGGGTGAATGTCTCCTTTTAGGGGACCTAGTTTATTTTAGTTACTAAAAATAGTAATTATTAGTAGATTCGGGAGAATCAGTATGAAGTATAGTGTGATTGTGTAGAGTACTTACTCTAGTTACCTTTTCTTGTCTAGCCAAGTGATGCTAGTAGTTTCTTTTTGATATACATATGTGGATAGGATGTAATACAGGTAAAAATGTTAGGCTAGTCATCTTTTGAATGTACAGTGTTGTATAATCTTATACAGTTTGTGTTTATGATGTGAATAATGGTTATGAAATGTGTTTGCACGAAATGTCGCATAATAGTCAGTTTGATATATTTTCTTTCCAGTAGCTAACACACAATTGACTATATTTACATATTAGGGTGATATTTTTATTGTGTTAGTAATATTTTGTGATGCAGAATTAAATTTTGAATTTTTTGATACGTGACTTATATTTCATTTCCTTAGAAATAATTTAACATGGACACTTGATTAATTAAAATAATGTATTTAATTAATTCAAGATTGTTACTCGCCTAATATTCACAAAATTGTTTTTTTAATAAATTCAAACATTCAACATTAATTTAGCCTAAATAAATTTAATAATAAATTTTAACACGTAACACAATACCTATTCTAAGTAGGGTTTTACAAATTTTGGTATCAGAGCAGTTAGTCCAGGTGCATTGAGTTAGCCGTACTTTTAAGGGCCATGTAGCATACATGGGTATTTGAGTGTTTAGGATTTTATTTGGCCTATGTTATGCAGTCTCTGTGTGGAGGTTGTATATTCCTAGTCAGTATATAAGTGATATTGAGACTGATCAATTCAATATATTTCTTTCTACATGTACAGAAAAGTATGGCACTACCAAAACATAATCTAGTACCTCCTACAGATGAGAGATTTATGGCGGCGCTAGGAAAAATAGCTAACGCAATGACAGAACAGGCAGTTGCAACTAATAGGATGTTACAACATTTACAATAGCACATGAATAGAAATAATAACCATCATGAGGGTGGAAGTGGAATTAGAATTGGGAACTAGAATGGAAATGGAGACCCAGATAGGGATGCTCCAGCAGGAAACCCACAATTTTACAGTCTTTCGAAATTTTGAAAGGCTAAACCATCTGCTTTTAGAGGAGAGTATGACCTTGTAGTTGCAGAAAGATGGTTAAGGCAATTAGAAATTTTTTTTGAGGTGATGGGTTGTACTGATGCTCAGAAGGTAACTTATGCCACATATATGTTAGAAGGAGAGGCAGAGTTATGGTGGTGTGGGGCTAGAGCTTTGCTTGAGGCCTAGGGTACACAGATTTTCTGGGAGGTATTTTAGAATACTTTCCTAGATAAGTATTTCCTTGCCAGTGTGAAAGATGAGAAGGAAGCTGAATTTATTCAGCTGAGACAGGGGAATATATCAGTAAGTCAATATGTGGCTAAATTTGAGGAATCATCAAAATTTTCTTCTCACTTTAGGTATAACCCAGATGAGAGTTGGAAAGCTACAAAATTCGAATGGGGTTTGAAACCCGAGATTAAAAAGGATGTGGGAACTTTTGAGACTAGGGATTATGCGATGCTGGTGACAAGTGTCGTATAGTAGGGAAAAATATTATGGAGGTGGCAAAGGATAAGGAAAGACATAATTTCCTAAAAGGAAAAGAGATAGGGGTAAGCCAGGGAGCAGTAACACCAAATTCAGACCAAATCAGGAGAAAGGGAAAATAGGTATAGACAGGCCCTGCTTATAAGAAATGCGGTAGATTCCATGGGAACAAACCATGTCTGTAAGGTCAGAATGTATGCTACTCCTTTGGTAAGCCGGGTCATATGGCTAGGGAGTGTCCTCAAAGACTGGGAACTAACCCAGTACCACCACCTAGACCCCAGACCAAATGCAAAGTGTTTACTCTTTTTGGGGAAGAGGCGACTCGTTCTTTGAATCTAATACAGGGTAAGTGTTTAATTCGAGATAAACTTTTAACTGCATTGTCTGATTCAGGAGCTACTCACTCCTTCGTATCCATGAATTGTGTGAATCATTTAAATTGCCTATATCTTTGTTACCAAATGATTTGCCTATGACTTCACAAGCTTGTTTGAATTGTTGTATCCAAGTAGAAAATAACCTGTCTACTGTTGATCTTGTTTGCCTACCTCTATCACAAATTGATGTCATTCTTGGAATAGATCTGATGTCTACCAATAATGTTCTCCTGAACTGTCTAGAAAAATCCATTGTATTTATGTCTAAAACAGAGCACAAACAAACACTCGATGAATCTATATTTCTAGCTGCCATAAAAGCTAGGAGATGTTTAAATGTTGCTTCACAAGGATATGTTCTCTTGTCTTCTTTAGATTTTGAAGTCAAACAGAATGTAAATAATATTCCTATAGTGAAAGAATATCCCTTAGTGTTTTCTTCTGAAATAACTAGTTTACCACCTGAGCGAGAAGTGGAATTTTCCATAGATTTGATTCTCAGAGTAGGCCCAATATCCATAGCACCTTACAGAATGTCTCCCTTAGAATTAAGTGGATTAAAGAAACTGATAGAGGACTTATTGTCTAAACAATTCATACGGCCTAGTGTATCACCTTGGGGAGCTCTAGTATTATTTGTGAAAAAGAAAGATGGGAGTTTGAGGTTATATGTGAATTATAGACAATTAAATAAAGTAACCATAAAAAATAAATATTTACTCCCCATAATAGATGATTTCCTAGATCAACTTAGAGGGGTCACAATTTTCTTAAAGATAGATTTAAGATCGGGTTATCATCAAATAAGGGTTAAACAAGAAGATATCCCTAAAATTGTTTTCAGAACTAGGTATGGACATTACGAGTATCTTGTGCTACCATTTGGACTTACAAATGCCCCAGTAGTGTTTATGGATTATATGAACTGAATTTTTACACCATATTTAGATTAGTTTGTGGTTATTTTTATAGATGATATTCTTATCTATTCTAAGACTGCAGAGGAACATAGGCAGCATCTCAGGATTGTACTGTAAATTTGACAGGAAAAATAACTATATGCAAAATTAGAAAATTGTGAGTTTTGGTTGAAGGAGGTGAAATTCTTAGGCCATGTTGTGTCTTAAGGAGGAGTGTCAGTTGACCCCAGTAAAATAGAAATAGTGGTTCATTGGGAGAGACCCACAACTATAACGGATATTAGGAGTTTCCTTGGATTAGCTGGACATTACAGGAGGTTCATAAAAGGATTTTCCCAGCTAGTCATGCCATTGACAAGATTAACCAGGAAAGGAAACCCTTTTGTATGGTCAAAAGAATGTGAGGATAGTTTTCAGGAGTTGAAAATTAGGTTAATCACCACTCCAATGTTTGTAATTCCTGATCCATTAGGGAATTTTGTAATTTATAGTGATGCGTCTAAGAAAGGACTTGGGTGTGTCTTGATGCAAGATAGGGGAGTAGTAGCCTATGCTTCTAAACAACTTAGACCTCATGAGGAAAACTGCCCTACCCATGACTTGGAATTAGCAACAGTGGTGTTTACTTTGAAAATATGGAGGCATTATTTATATGGAGTTAAATTTGAAGTTTTTAGTGATCATAAGAGTTTGAAATACCTTTTTGATAAAAAAAAGAGTTGAATATGAGACAAAGGAGGCAGATGGAATTTTTGAAAGATTATGATTTTGAATTAAAGTATCATCCAGGAAAAGCTAATGTGGTAGCAGATGCACTTAGTGGAAAATCATTGCATGTGTCCTTCTTGATGATTCAAGAGTACGAACTGCTGGAAAAATTTAGAGATTTGAAGTTGTCTGTAGATGTGCAATCAGGTAGTTCGTATACGAATGAACTTAAAATTGAAAATGAACTTAGAAATCAAATTAGGGAAGCTTAGGAAACAGATGTCTTTTTACAAAATGTGAAGAGTCAGATTTCTCAAGGAACACAAAAGGATTTCAAGACAGTAGATGATGTAATAATATTATATCGGGAAAGATTAAGTGCTCCAAATAATCAGGAATTGAGAAATAAAATTTTAGAAGAAGTGTATTGTAGTGAATATACTATTTATCCAGGCACCACTAAAATGTATCAGGATCTTAAAAAAGATTTTTGGTAGCAAGGAAGAAGGACATTTCAGAATTTGAAGCGAAATGTCTGATTTGTCAAAAAGTGAAAATTGAACATCAAAGACCAGCAGGTTTATTGCAACCTTGAGACATACCTGAATGGAAATGGGATAGTGTGTCAATAGATTTTGTGATAGGTTTGCCTAGAACTCTTTTAGGCTATGATGCTATATGGGCTATTATGGATAGATTGGCCAAATCAGCTCATTTTCTTCCCATTAGAGCTAACTATCCACTTGATAAACTAGTCCAGTTGTATATTAAGGAAATTATAAGATTACATGTAGCCTCATCCAATATTGTTTCAGATAAAGACCATAGATTCATTTCTAGATTTTGGAGAATTTTGCAGAAAGCTTTTGGATCTAAATTAAATTTTAGCATAGCTTACCACCCACAAACAAATGGTCAAACAGAAAGAAAGATTCAAACTTTAGAGGATATACTTAGAGCTTGTGTGTTGGAACATAAGAGAAGTTCGGAAAAATATCTATCATTGATAGAATTTGCCTATAATAATAGTTACCATTCTAGTATTAAGATAACACCTTATAAAGCTTTGTATGGTAGAAAATGTAGATCTCCATTGTGATGGTATGAAGTGGGAGAAAAGAGATTGTTAGAGCTAGAGATTGTGCAAGAAACCACAAATCAAATCAAAATAATTAGGGATAGATTGCTCACTGCCCAGAGTAGACAAAAGAGCTATGCAGACCAAAGGAGAAAACCTTTAGAATTTGAAGGAGAACATGTTTTTCTCAAAATTTCTCCTGTGACTGGTATTGACAGATCCCTAAAATCCAGAAAGCTCAGTCTAATATTTCTTGGTCCTTTACAAATTCTAAAAAGAATAGGATCAGTTGCATATCAAATAGCACTTCCTCCAAATCTTTCCAATCTTCATAATGTTTTTCATGTCTCTCAGCTTAGAAAATATTGTCATGATCCTTCTCACACAATCGAGAGAGAGTCAGTGCAGTTAAAAGATGATTTAACATATCCCATAAGGCCTGTTCATATTCTTGACAGGAGTCTAAAACAACTAAAAGGAAAGACAATTCTTTTGGTTAAGGTTTTGTGAGAAGGGTTAAGTCTTGATGAAGTAACCTGCGAAATGAAAGAAAGCCTATAGAATGATTATCAGGAGTTATTTATAACAGGTAAGCAAATTTTGAGGGCAAAATTTCTTTTAGGAGGGGAGAAATGTAACATCCCCATTTAAGAGAAAATAAATGTCTTTTAAGTTTTTTTTAAATAGTTTTATGCATGTTATTATTTAATATTAATAAATATTATTTAATTGCTAATATTTTAATTTAGCATTAAATAGAAAAGTATAGTGAAAATTATTTAAAGGATACTAAAAAATAGTTGAAATACTTGAAGGAATAATGAAAACTATACAGTGGCAATTTGGTAATTATGAGATTTTACTTGAGGGCATTTTTGTGCAGTGAAACATGTAAACACTGAAAATTAGCTAAATTTATTTTGTAAATTATTAATAATTTTCTTAGCAATTATAAAATTAAATAAGGGAAATTATCATACTTGAACCTAGTTAAAAATTTATATTTGAAAAGATTTACATAAATAAAAAATATAATTGATATAAAATGACCAATAAATATTCAGATAAGTACCCAATTTTAATTAGATAGGGAAAATAATTACTGTTGGGCTATAGAAATTAAGTCCATTATTATTTAATTTTTTTCATTTAGTTTCCATCTAACTAACTTAGCTACAAACTAATTAAAAACCAAGAATTATGATTTTTTTAAAATTTATAAAGCTTGCTTAGCAACCCAAATTGAATAAAAAACTAATAAAAACAAAATCCAAATCCCTACCGTGTCCTAACCCCACGGCCAAGTAACATAAAGGAGGAGAAAAGGAAAAAAAAAAAGAAAGGAGGCAGAGGAGAGGGAGCTCACGGTTGGAGGAGGGAGAAGAGAGAAGAGAAGGAGAAAAAAGAAAAAAAAGAAGGAAAACAAGCCAAGAACCTTCCTGAACAGCAACTCCAAGAGGTAGGGAGCTCAAAACTAACTTTTTTCTCTTTCAAACTATGGTTTTCATGGTAGTTTATAACTCAAACTATATTAATTTCTCTCTCTATAAGTTTAAGAGTATTTATGGATAGTTTTGAGTGTGGTGAGCCATTTAGGATAAGATTTTTAACCTTAGATTCAAGTAGAAACCCAAGATCTCCAAGTTGACATATTAGGGCTCTTGTTTTAGAAATTGGTTAGGATGTAGATTTGAGGATTTTTGTGTAGTTAGGAGCTTGATTGAATGTTTTGGAGTCTTTGTGGTACATGAAACATGGTGAAAATCGTTGGAAATTGCAAAATTTTTGGCACCCTAGCTTATGGCCACACTAGGGTTCTAGGGGAATATTTTGTTGATTTTATTTGTAATTGTGTAATCTTGTTGGAATTGTGATATATTTATTTTTATGGACAATTCTTGCTTGTTGGAATGAAAATTTTATGTGTGTTTTATGTATTGATAGCTCACGGCCAAGTGTGGAGTTTTGGGAGCTTGAATGAGCAAGTTACTTGAATATGTTTCCTTCAGTAGATAGGGATAGTTTGATGATGTTATGGTGTAGTTTCATGGTATAGTATTAATTTATGAATAAATAACCTGTATTAGTGATAATTGTCTTTCTAGTAGAATTTGGTTTTGTGAGAGTTTCTAGTGAAAGTCATGTGATTTAAGTGCTAAATAGTCATTTCAAGTGTTTTATGAGGAGAGGAATAGGTGTTTGCTAGAAAAGCGGAGTTTGAGACTCTAATGTATATTTCACTAAGTTATACTTATGTTAGTGAAATTGAGATGTTGATGTTTTTAAGAAGTCTTCTTTCAATATGTTACATGCTTAGTTTAATTACATAAAAATAATATTTAAAGCTTGGATGTGATCCTCTAGAGAAAGAAAATGAATTTTTGAGGTGATCCATAAAAATTAGAAAAGATATTCTAATAAATGCCATGGAAGAAGTCCATGAGAAAGTCCTACATGTGTCTAGGTCCATTTTAGGGACAGGTCCACCAGAGGTGTGGATGGTGGAGTAGAATCCATCAATGCATGTGGAATGGTCATTCTAGTTTAGGGGATGCCCTATGCCAAAGGAGAATTCTTAACCAGTTAAAGTTTGAACTATGTAGGCAAAAAGGAAATCAAAAAGGGTTTAAGCCCTAGTTTAAGCTTCATAAGCATGTAACATAGAGAAAGGTTTCATGAGATACGAATTGTTAACTGTTATGCATATTTGAGATTACTGACGAACCATGAAACTATGTTTTCTATACTTGTTACAGCTAGAAATGCTATGGAAATTATATTTCTTTATATTTTTATATGTTTAAATATTTACTGAGAATTTATTTCTCACCCCTAAAAACTGTGATATTTCTAGAGCCCCTTGCAGCGGATTAAAGATGCAGATATACATTTCCCTATTTATCGACACTGGATGGATGTCTCCTTTTAAGGGACTAGTTTATTTTGGTTACTAAAAATAGTAATTATTAGCAGATTAGGGAGAATCACTATGGAGTATAGTGTGATTGTGTAGAGTACTTACTCTGGTTACCTTTTCCTGTCTGGCCAAGTGAGGCTAGTAGTTTCTTTTTAATGTACATATGTGGATAGGATGTAACACAGGTGATGCTAGGCTATTCATCTTTTGAATATACAGTGTTGTATAATCTTGTATAGTTTGTGTTTATGATGTGAATAATGGTTATGAAATGTGTTTGTACAAAATGTCACCTATTAGTCAGTTTGATATATTTTATTTCTAGCAGATAACACGCAATTGAGTATATTTACATGTTAGGGTCATATTTTTATTTTGTTAGTAATATTTTGTGACCTAGACTTAAATTCTGAATTTTTTGATACGTGACTTATGTTTTAATTCCTCATAGATATTTAATATGGACACATGATTCATTACAATAATGTATTTAATTAATATAAAAATTTTACTTGCCTAGTATTCACAAAATTTTATTTTTAATAAATTTAAACTAAATTCAACTTTAATTTAACTTAAATAAATTTAATAATAAATTTTAATACCTAACATAATACCTATTCTAGGTAGCGTGTTACAGATAGAGACGAAGGGAATGTCTAATCACAATTCAAACCAAAGTTTCAAGATAAAACAATCAAAAAGCCTTCTATTAACTCTATGGAATGTTTGTTGCAAGATATTTCTATCTTATGACCATTCTCTTGGGAACAGATTTAATATTTTTCTTTCACTTTATATACAACCATGGAATTTACAATTTTACATCTTTACCAACATATCTCAAGATCATTGTGTTAGAAAACTCTGACAAAACTTTCATGGTTTCCTTATCTTCATAGAATGTTACTCCTAGTCAATAATATGACTAGTGGCTTCACCCATCATGTGCATTGCTAGCCTATGCCTTTTCATTATGATTATGGTAAGGCATATATGATTTGGCCACTTTTTAGTTCCATACTATTGTTAAAAAGTTAAGGCACTAATAATTTTATAATACTATATGTTAGCATAGTGACATGAGAGTATTAGAAATCAATGTGAACAATAATCAAAATAAATTGACAGCAAGTAGCCATTAAGTTAGTCAAAAGCATTTTACTGGTATCTAGGAAAGCATACATACTAATGCAGTCATGTTTATATGATGCTTTTTTGGTTATAATCTATGGCAGCTATATAAAGTATTAAGTTTAACAAGATCATCCTCAGAAAGAAACCATGGAAAAAGGGAATGTATTTAAAAGTTACCAACAACTTCCTTACTTCACTTGATACAATGACCAGCTACAAACCAAGAAGGTAATTGATTGAGAGAGAGAGATAGAGGCAAGGTTGTGATGTACAAAATCCACAGGACCTAACCAAAAGAATACTCAGAGATAGAAGATGAATGTTTTTTAGTAAACTAAAAACAGATCGAATGCCATATAATAGAAAAAGAAAAGAGGACATGCTGGCATAACTGCAAAATTATGCAGAAACACAGTTGACTTAAAATACAAAGTGGAATTTACTGGTTGGGAGTAAAAATTTGACATTCTTACAGATTAAAGCCCTACATGTTAGCTCTGAAATGAGATTACAGTGTGTGAATCAAATGTGTGTTGCCTAAGTTTTGCACAAGACGGTGAGTGCTGCCCAGAACAAAATTATGCATGACAAACCTGAATTTGAACAAAATTTGGTATCAATTGGAAAGGAGTTAAAATCTAATATTTTTTCAATAAAAAGATTTATATCTTAGCTTCCTAATGGGACAAGCAGTGGGCAAAATAGATATGTGTAGCCAAATTTATGAAAATGCAAATGCTGTCTAAAAAAGAAATTCTATAGAACAGACTTGATTTTGAAAAAAAAAATCTGGTATCAACAGGAAATGTGTTAAAATCTGGGGCTTTTAGACATGAAATTTGTATGTCTTAGCTTTCTAATATAAAAACGGCTTCCAAATCCGAGCTATATATAGCTTAAATTACAAGTAAAACAGTAACAATTGCCAAACCATTTCAACAAGTTAAATAGTATCATATTCACCTACGATCACATACACCTATATACACATAAAGCCATTTTACAACATCCTAGAGAAATGTCATATAGATTTAATACATTCCAAATTGGGATTCACTTAACTCAAATAGAAGAATATAACTTAAACAAACTTTCTTACATATCAGCAGCCCTTTAACTCATACACAACTCATCTCCTCTTTTAGTCTAGTTCCATGTTTAGAAAAATTTTCCTACTTTCCAGTCCTAACTTTTAATAAGTTAAATACTTGATGACAAAATTCCAAGCCAAAACTAGTTCATTTAGTCCTTTTCTTTACTTGGTTTTAGAAGCTATTCAAAATCATTGAGATTCAGTTCTTAGTGCCCTAACACAATATTGGAATCCTTCCCTGAGATGCTTTGAATTCCCAAATCTGGACCTTGTCCCCACAATAGAAGAGTATGCTTGCATGCTGAGGCTACCCATGTAGAAAGATGCACATGCCTATCGATACCGTGGGCATTACCTTTCAAACACAAGAGTTGTAGAACTAATAGGGGTGGATGTAAAATAATAGAAGTTCATAGAAAAAGGAGCAACTCAAGGGTTGATAAGAGCTCATATAGAAGGACATCTAAAGACATTAGGCCGAAAAGAGAAGTGGGATATCTTCAATAGGGTCCTTGCATTAGCAATCTATAGGTTGGTGTTGTTCCTATCAGCTTTTGATTTGGTGGACTATGCTGCAATGGATGTATTTTTCATTTCCAAAACACAACAAGCGAATCCAATCCCTACAATCCTAACTGAAACTTTCTTGTCAATGGGATTCTGTCGTCAAGGGAAAGGAGGGAAGCTACGATGTTGCGTATGCTTACTATATGTATGGATCATTACCCATTTGTATGCCGACCCGTATTTGAATCGTCTGCCTAGAGTACCGCCACCATATCCACTAAGGGATTTCATTCATATTCTACTAGAGAAAATTAGGGTATACGAGTGGCTTGAAAAGTTCTATAACCTAGAGACTGGGGCAATTAAATGGGTCTACCCATGATACGATGAAGAAGAGATTATCTACAGCTGTGGAGATTTTCCCAACATTCCTTTAATGGGCCCAAGAGGTTACATCTCATGCACACCTGCTCTTGCACTTTCACTGCTGTGTTGGATCCAAACCGTGCCTCAAACAGAACAACTGGGAGGAGAATGTTTTTTGTTTTACTAGGATGAAGAAACTATCAAAAAGCAAGTAAAGGATATTAGCAAGGCCTAGGATAGTATCACTGTGTTTGGAAGAAAAGAATTGGGAAAACAGATTATGGCTACTGCTAGTGGATACTTCTCGTGGAGAAAAGAAAAACCCTGTTCTGAGAATCGATAATGGATCCCAACCAAGATCTTATATGACAGTCTAATTTAAGGTGATGAAAGCAGACTTGGAGATCATACACAAAGAAAAACAAGCTGCGGAACAGGAATTGGGAAATCTAGAAACAAAATATCAAACATTAAAAGAGAAAGCAGAAGATTTAAAAGGAAAAATGCTAAAGCAGACCTAACTTAATTAAGCCTTTAAAGAAGGGCAAGGAAAAATTAAAAGGAGAACCTGGGGATGCACGCGATAAATTGCAAGCACTTAGAACCAAGTTGTATGCCAAAGACAAAAAAAAAAAAACTTGCAGGGGTAGAGAAAGAAAAGCAAGCACTGCAAGTAAAAGTTGAAGAGCAAAGTCAAATATCAATCAATTTGAAAAGAGAAGTCAATGAGCTGAGAAGGCAGTTGGGTAATTGACCTATGAAAATGACCATGGGTGGACTCTAGCCAAGGATTTGACTGCTCAATTAGATGAAGTGACACTCAAAGAACTGGAGTGGAGGCAACAAACACAAGACATAGATGCTAAAAACTAACATTGGAGAGAAGGGTTCATGCATATAATTTCTAAAGCTAATCAGAAATTTGTAGAATTCACATACCACTTCAACAAGGCTGATGCTTTCATAGGTTTGTTGAAAGCACTGTCTGAGATCACAGAATTCATGAGCATGTGTAGGGACCTCATTAATGAGCTGAAGAAGGACACAAGTCATTCTGGTTAAGGGCTATGATGTAATCCATCATTGTGATGTTTTATGAATAGGGACTATGATATAATCCACCACTATGGTGATTTTTTTTTATCAATGTAGCTAGGGACTATGATGCAATCCACCATTATGGTGATCTTTTGTATCAATCTTGTTAGGTCCTATGTTGCAACCCTCTAATATGGTGATGTTATGGGCCAAAGCTTTGTAATGGTTTATTTTGAATGATGAAATGTTAATCAGCCATTGGTGTTCTTCTGATATTATATCTTTGTCCACATAAGACAATATTAATTGTGAGGTGAATTCCATCTTGAACTTGCCATTAACCACATTACTCACCTAGAAGCAACATGCCCTTTGCAAAAGGTATGGGTTTGTTTCTTGCTATAGAACGACAATGTTAATCTCTTCCTGGCAAACCAAATGGCTCTCACCAAACAATAATAAATTAAGTTTTCTTTTGACATTTTTCTCCTTTTTGTTGCATTACTTTTCAGGTAGAATAGTTCGAGAACAATTGCTCACCCATGGAAAACCCAAATCCATCAAACCCAAACATACAAAACCAAGCTGCAAGCCAAGGTCAGGGAGATGGAATCTGAAGAAACAAGAACAGGAAGAAACTTGAGCCAAGAAGTAGATGAAGTTAAGGGAAGGTTGAATGAAATATCACAAGGTCAAGCGAAAATAGAGAGGTTGATGAAAGGAACTCTTAATATAAGGGAGTTGAGCACATCCTTGGGCCATTCGAAGGTGTCTACCCAGGCTACTACCTCAATGATAGTTCCTACTTTGAGTGTCATTCCAGTCACAATGCAAGGGCCAATTGCAAATGTTGAAGGAATAGTGAATAATCCTCAGGTTTCGGTTTACTAAGAGATTCCTATAGGGGAAGGATACCAAGCTATAGAAGTTAACCAAGGAGGTACGTTCACTCAGACCTACCCATCATGGGAACCACTTATCATGCCCATTCAAACACAGTTGATGAAGCCTCAAGTTAATGGAAAGGAAAAGATAAGGGATGAGCTTATAGGGAGAATGTAAAAGTAGATAAGGGCAATGCAAGGCTCTAACCCTTAAGGTCCAGTCGAAATTTAAGAATTATGCCCAACAACAGAGGTAAATATCCCAAGAGACTTCAAGGTCCCAGACTTCTCAAAGTACAATAGGAGCATCAACCCTCTGTTTCACTTGAAGACCTATTGTACCAAACCATTTGGTCAAGAGATGAGAAGTTCCTCAGTAGTTTCTTTCACAAAAGCTTGATTGGTCCCACCCTTGAATGGTGCATTCTATTAGACCACTCTAGAGTCTCATGCTGGAAAGACTTAGCAGATATATTCCTTGGGTAATATAGATTCAATCTTGATACTACACCTACTCAAGAGTAGTTGAGCACAATGCAAAAGAAAAATGAAGAAAGTTTGAAACAATATGTTCAAAGGTCAAGGATGCTGGCAGCACAAGTTCAGCTACCACTAACCCTGTCTGAAATGTGTTCTTACTTCTTAGGAACCTTGGGGGCACCATTCATTGGGTTAATGGCAGGTGTAGCTTATAAGGATTTTTTTGATTTAATCTCAGCAGGAGAAAGAATAAAAACAATTGTGAGGTTGGCAAGTTACCTTATGGAAATGTTGAAAGCAATGCTTTTAAGAAAGGGTTGTAACCAAAGTAGAAAGACTCAGAGGTAAGCTATGTATAGCTCAATAACTAGTTTTACCTCGTAATCCACCACCATATCCCTCGTACCAAGCACCCATGCCACTTCATCCACCCCATCAAGCATCTATGCCTTATAATCATCCCTAACCTACCAACCCATACCCAAACTTCCCTTACCAAGTCAATCATATCCCTCTACCATGTCCATATGTCCCAACTCGTCCTTTCTATAATGCCTATCCACAAACACTTGCACGTGCTTTCCCTATTCCAGCAAACCATGGACAGGTTCATACTCCTTCAAACTTACCCCTTTTTTCAAAATTATCCATATCCAACACCAACCTATTTTAGTTGTTGTTTGATGCTCATTTAGTTTCAAAGGCCCTACTATGCCCTTTAGAACCTCTATTTCCTGCATGTTATAATCCTAATGTGAGCTATAAATTTCATATGAATGTTCCTGGACACTCAATTGAAGATTCTGAATCTTTCAAGATGGTAGTTAGAAAATTGTTGGCCTGTGGAAAGTTGGACATCCAAGAGGAAGGAGGACCTAGTATTGCTAATAATCCACTCCTTAACCATGGAGAGAGAACTGTGAATTCTTTAGAAATGGGACTTAGTGAGGCTAAGCAAATTACAGATGTCAGAACATCCATGAGATTGATATTCCAAGTACTAGTCCAAGCAGGATATGTAACATCCCCATTTAAGAGAAAATAAATGTCTTTTAATTTTCTTTTAAGTTGTTTTATGCATGTTAATATTTAACACTAACCAACATTTTAATATTTAATATTAATAAATACATTATTTAATTGCTAATATTCTATTTTAGTATTAAATAGAAAAGGACAGTGAATATTACTTAAGGAGTACTAAAAAAATAGTTGAAATACTTGAAGGAATAGTGAAAACGATACAGTGGCAATTTGGTAATCATAGGATTTCACTTGAGGGTATTTTTGTCCAGTGAAACATTTAAACACAAAAAATAAGCCAAATTTATTTTGTAAATTATTAATAATTTTCTAAGCATCTATAAAATTAAATAGGGGAAATTATCATATTTTCACTTAGTTAAAAGTTTATATTTGACAGGATTTACATAAGTAAAAATATAATTAGTATAAAATAATCAATAAATATCTAAATGAGTGCCCAATTTTAATTAGATAGAAGAAATAAATATTGTTGGGCTAGAGAGATTAAGTCTATTATTATTTAGTTCTTTCATTTAACTTCCATCTAACTAATCTAGCTACAAACTAATTAAAAATCAAGAATTATGATTTTTTTAAAAATTTATAAAGCTTGCTTAGCAAGCCAAAATGAATAAAAAAACTAATAAAAACAAAATCCAAAATCTCCACCATGTCCCAACCCCACGGCCAAGCAACATAAAAGGGGAGAAAAAGAAAAAAAAAGGGAAAGGAAGAGGAGAGAAGGGAGAGTCACGGCTGGGAAGGGAGAAAGGACAAACAGAAGGAAAAAAAAAGAAAGGAAAGAAGGAAAACAAGACAGGAACCTTCCTGAGCAGCAACTCCAAGAGGTAGGGAGCTCAAACCCAACTTTTTATCTTTCAAACTATGGTTTTCATGGTAGTTTATAATTCAAGCTATTCTAGTTTCTCTCTCTAGAAGTTTGAGAGTATTTATAGATAGTTTGAGTGTGATGAGCCATTTAGGTTAAGATTTTAACCCTAGATTCAAGTGAAAACTCAAGATCTCCAAGTTGACATATTAGAGCTCTTATTTTAGAAATTGGTTTGGATGTAATTTTGATGATTTTGTATGGTTAGGAGCTTGATTGTATGTTTTGGAGTTGTTGTGGCACATGAAACATGGTGGAAATCACTTGGAATTGTAAGTTTTAGCACCCCTAGCTCACGGCCACAATAGGGTTCTAGGGAGATGTTTTGTTGATTTTTATTTATAATTATGTAATCTTGTTGGAATTGTGATATATTTATTTTATAAGCATTTCTTGCTTGTTGGAATGAAAATGTTATGTATGGTTATGTGTGTATGGCCCACACCCTTGTGTGGGAATTTGGGAGTTTGGATGAGCAAGTGGTTTGGTTATGTTTCGTTTAGTAGCTAATGAGAGTTTGATGATTTTAGAATGTGGTTTCATGATATGGAGTTAAATCAAGAATAAATAGCCTATAATTGTGATATTTGTCTTTCCACTAGAGTTTGGTTATTTGAGAATCTCTAGTGAGAGTTATGTGATTTAAGTGCTAGATAGTCACTTCAAAGTATTTTATGAGAAGAGGAATAGGTGTTTTGTTGAAAAAGTGGAGTTTGAGATTCTAGTGCATATTTCACTGATTTATACTTATGTTAATGAATTTGAGATGTTGGGACCTAAAAAGTTCTCTCTCAATATGTTATATGCTTACTTTAATTAAAGAGAAAGAATAAGCAAAGCTTGGATGTGATCCTCTAGAGAAAGAAAATAAATTTTGAGGTGATTCATAAAGATTAGAAAAGAGATTCTAATAAAATGTCATGGAAGAAGTCCATGAGAAGTCCTACATGTGTCTAGGCCCATTTCATGGACAGGTCCACCAGAAGTGTGGATACTGGAGTGGAATCCAACAGTACACGTGGAATGGCCACTCTAGTTTAGGGGACACCCTATGCCAAAAGAGAATTCTAAACCAGTTAAAGTTTGGATGTAAACAAAGAGGAAATTTAAAGGGGGCTAAGCCCTAGTTCAAGCCTCATGAGCATGTAACATAGAGTAAAGTTTCAGGACATGGCAAAGGTTAACTGTTATGCATATTTGAGATTATTGACTAACCATGGAACTATGTTTTATGTACTTGTTACAACTGGAAATGCTATGGAAAGTATATTTTTTATATTTTTATGTATTTGAGTACCTATTAAGAATTTATTTCTCACTCCTATAAACTGTGGTATTTCCAGAACCCCCGATAGCTGTTTAAGAATGCAGATATACATCTCCTTATTCATCGACACTGGATGGATGTCTCCTTTCAGGGGACCTAGTTTGTTTTGGTTACTAAAAGTAATACTTATCAGTAGATTAGGGTGAATCAATATAGAGTGTAGTATGATTGTGTAAAATACTTACTCTGATTACCTTTTCCTGCCAGGCCAAGTGAGGCCAATGGTTTCTTTTTTGATGTACATATGTAGATAGGATGTAAGGCTAGTGAAAATGCCAGGCTAGTCATCCTTTGAATGTATAGTAGTATATAATTATGTGTAGCTTAAAAATCTCACGTCTGTAAAATAGTGTACAGTTTTGTTTATGATGTAAATGATAGGTATAGAATGTAGTTGTATGAAATGACACTAAATAGTTTAGTTTGATATATATCCTTTATAGCAGATAACACGTAATTGAGTATATTTACAGGTGAAGGTGGTATTTTTAATTCTTGAGTAATATTTTGTGACTCAGATTTAAATTATAGAGTTTTCGATACGTGACTTATAATTTATTTCCTTAGAAAGAATTTAATATGGACATGTGATTACTAGAATAATGTATTTAATTAATTTAAAAAAATTTTACTCACCTACTATTCATATAATGTTATCTTTAATAAAATTAAACTAAATTTAATATTAATTTAACTTAATTAAATCTAATACTAAATTTTAACACGTAACACTGCTTATTCTAGGTAGGGTGTTACAGGGTACCTTATCACTGTGTTGGTAGCTTCTATCAAGAAAGGAGATGAATATGATACTGAGGCATATTATGAATACATCACTCAGAAAAAGGGCATAGTATTGAGCATTGTTGAGAGTTTAGAGCTCAAGTTCAAAAGTTGATTGCACTAGGAATTGTGAATATCACTAGAGTAAAAGAATCCTAATATGAGATAAATACTATTGACTGCTTTGTTCTCAAGATCCCACATGTCAACATAGCTCTTATCCCAAGGAATGTTGTTATTACGGTGAAAAACCCAGCACTTTTTGCTTATTGTGACACACATGCTGTACCTTGGAACTATAAGACTAAAGTAGAAACATAAGCATATGTTGGTCAAGCATCTACAAACTGAACTGTTGAGCTAGTCAAGCCAGTTGATGTAGTGTCTAAATATTGTGGGGGTAGGAGGCATTATAAGAAGTGACAGGTGTTACAGCCCAGAAGAAGAAAAGGCAAGAAAGAAAAATAAAGTGGAAAACCTTGCAGAAACAGCTGACCTTAGCAAAAAAGGGAAGGATAAAGAAGATGAATTCCTGAAAATCATGAAACAAAGTGAGTATGATGTAGTAGAGCAACTGAAGAGAAACCCAACTAGAATTTCTCTCATGTCTCTAATTTTGAGTTCTGGACCACACCACAAATTACTGTAATGGGTGTTAGATGAAGCCTTCGTCAAGCCTAATGTCACTCTAGAGAGCATGGTGAATTTGGTGGATCTAATAAAACATGTCAATGTGATTACTTTTTCTAAAGAGGAAATGGCTCCTTGGGCTGGAAAAAATCCGCATGCCTTGCACATCACTCTGAAGTGCAAAGGTTATGTGATAGTCAATGTCTTAATTGATAGAGGCTCGGCTTTGAATGTTCTCCCTATATCAACGTTGACTCAGTTGGATATGGCATCAATGACTTAACACCACAGGAGATGACTATGTGAGCTTTTGACAGAACCAGGAGGGAAATTGTAGGGGAAATAACCCTGCCTCTCGAAATTGGACCAAGTACTTTTCAAGTTCTATTCCAAGTAACGGAGATAGAGCCTGCCTATACAATGCTTTTGGGTAAACCCTGGATTCACAATGCACGTGTTGTTCCTTCAACTCTACATCAATGCCTAAAATGCATCGAAAATGGGTCTGTGATCACTGTTTGAGAGGAAGAAGAATTCATGGTCATGAAGTCTACTTCAGTGCCTTATGTGGAAAGCACCATGCAGTATGTTGAAAGGTCTCTACATAGTTTTCAGATGGTAGAACCAAAGACCGAGCCAAAAAAGGATAATCTTTCTCCCAAAGGCATCCATCAAATTGTGGCCCATATCATGGCAAAGAATGCGTATCAGGAAGGCGAAGGCTTGGGAGCACAGTTACAAAGGATCTAGTATGTAGTCACTCTCCCAAAGAACAAAGGAAGATATGGCTTGGGATGTGAATTATCATTGAAGGAGAGGATGAAAGAAAGCTTAACCCTTAAAAAGGGAGGAAAAAGAAAAACAAGAAAAAGCATATTCCACATCTAAAAGAAACTTTCCCGAAACCTACTGAGATCATAAATACAAATGAAGCCACATATCCTCAAGTCCACCTCACAATTAACACATTAGAAGATGACTTAAAGGGGATCTGTGCTATTTAGCCCTCTAATAACAAGGAACGCTTGGGCAGTTGGCAGTCTGAGTTGTCAATGGATGTGGTTGCCAAAAAGTAATTGTTTAATTATGTTGATTATCGTGTTTGGCTAATGTCCAAAGCCATATAGATATTTTTTGAACCTATGTAAACTTTTTGTGAAGCATTAATATAATGGACTTACATGATTTTGGATGATACTTGTTTCATTCTCTTCCCTCTTTTCTATCTTTTCTAACTTTTCCAATATTACTTAGTTCCCATGTTTACCTTATTCTATCTTTGTCTTGTCTTTTTTTTTCCTGTCATTAGTTTCCAATTTTATACAAATAATCTTCCAGGGATTTGGATCCTACAATACTCTAGCCTCAAGAAAGAAGTCCTAAAAACTCATTGATTGATTCCTATACGACAATGGATATAGATAACTATGATTCTGAAGAAGATGAATAGGCCACCAAAGAGTTTGCAAAATTGATTGAGTTAACAAAAAGAGAGTTTGGCTTGAATGAAGAGGTAGTAGAAATAATCAATATAGGGACAGAAGAAAAAAGAAAGAGTTAAAAATAGAGGATAATTCATAATGTGATGAGATGATTGCACTATTTAAAAGAGTACTTGGATATCTTCGCATGGTCTTACCATGACATGCTAAGATTAGACCCAAACATAGCTTCCCATATGATTCTATTGTACCCAAATGCTAAGGCAAAAAAGCATAAATTAAGGAGAATGCATCCGGATATGTCTTTGAAGATCAAAGAATAAGTCACCAAGCAATTGGAGGCGGGATTCTTAGAAGTATCTAAACACCTAGAGTAGGTAGCAAATATCATCCCAGTTCCTAAGAAAGATGGAATAGTCAGGATGTGTGTGGATTATAAAGAATTAAACAAAGCTAGCCCTAAAGATGACTTTCCATTACACCACAATGATGTCCTTGTCGATTGCACAACAAAAAATGACAGGTTTTCATTTATGGATGAATACTTAGTGTACAATCAAATTCCCATGGACATATATGATAAGGAAAAGACAACCTTCATCACTCCCTGGGGAACCTTTTGTTACACTATCATGCCATTCGGATTAAAAAATGCTGGGGCCACTTACCAGCGTGCTATGGTCACCCTATTTCAGGATATGATGGATAAGGAGATTGAGGTGTATGTGGATGATATGGTCACCAAGTCTAAAGGAGAAAGTCATGTGGTAGTCTTACAAAAGCTATTTCAAAGACTTAGAGGCTAAACCCTTTAAAATGCATATTTTTATGCTTCATCTGGAAAATTACTTGGTTTCATCGTCAGCAAGGAAGGAATTAAGATTGATCTAGACAGGATTAAAGCTATACAAGAGATTCCAACCCCGAAAACAGAAAAAGAGGTGAGAAGTTTCTTAGGGAGCCTTAACTACTTTGCGAGGTTCATACCCAATTTGACTAGTACCTACAAGCCTATTTTCAAGTTGTTGAGAAAGCACAATCCAGGAGAAAATAAAAACCTATCTCTTGAGCCCTCCAGTTTTAGTACCACCTACACCAGGTTGCCCATTGATACTGTACTTAACAGTGTTGCAGACATCAATGGGAGCAGTGTTAGGGCACATGTTGAGTTTGGAAAGAAAGAGCAGGCCATTTACTACTTGAGCAAAAAGTTTAATCAGTGTGAAGCTCACTACATGGCTATAGAGAGAACTTATTGTGCCTTGGTTTAGACATTAAGAAGACTAAGGCAGTACATGTTGTACTATACAACTTGGCTGATATCTCAGATGGATCCTTTGAAATATATATTTGAAAGTCCTCATGTCTCCACTAGGGTATCCAAATGGCAAGTAGTATTGTCTAAGTTTGACATAAAATATGTCACTTGAAAATCAATCAAAGGGAGTGCAATTACATATCATTTAGTAGGAAATCCCCTTGAGGACAGCTAGCCAGTAACATCCAAGTTCCCAGAAATAGATATTTTGACCATTGAAGATGGAGGAACTAAGGAAGAAAACATATGGAAGCTGTAGTTTGATGGAGCAGTCAATGTGCACGGAAGTGGTATAGGTGTGGTGATTATTGCACCAAATGGAAAACAATTCCCAATTTCCATCAAGCTAGAATTTGCTACACAATTAATGTCGCTGAATATGAAAGATGCTCTCGTGGATTACAAATTGCAATAGATTTTGGAGCAAAACAATTGGAAGTATACGAGATTCAGCTCTCATAAGCTACCAAATGAATGGAAAATGGCAAACAAAGGACCCAAATTTGTTACTACACCAACAATACTTGAATCAATTGATTGAAAAGTTTGAAGAAATCACTTTCTCGCACTTGACTTATGATAAGAATCAATTTGCTGATGCTCCGGCTACATTGGCTGCCATAACCAACCTAGGTATCCACTTGAATGTTCAGCCAATCCATGTCAAAGTACAAAAAGAACTTGCATACCGCTCCAATGTAGAGGAAAAAGTAGACGAACATCCATGGTATCATGATATAAAGCATTACATAAAGTTCAGGGAATACCCAACTAGGGCAAATAAGGCAAATAAGAAAACCCTCTGTCGGTTATCAATAGCCTTTTTCTTGAATAGGGAGATCCTGTATAAGAAAAACTATGATGGCATTCTTCTTCGATGTGTGGATGCTAGAGAAGCTCAAACCATATTGATAGAAGTCCACGAGGGAATCTATGGAACACATGCCAATGGTCGCATGATGGCTTGCCAAATTTTAAGGAGTAGCTACTATTGGTCCACCATGGAAGCTGATTGCATAGAATATGTTCACAAGTGCCATAAATGTTAGATCTATACTGATGAGTCAATGCACCCCCTTTCCCATTCTACAATTTAGTGGCCCCTTTGCCATTCTCAATATGGGAAATAGATGTTATCGGACCAATTAACCTAAAGCTTCTAATGGGCATTGTTTTATCTTAGTGGCAATAGATTACTTCACCAAGTGGATAGAAGCGTCTTCTTATGCCAAAGTCGCTTAAAAGGTCGCAATCAAATTCTTGAAAGCAAATAATATCTATCGGTATGGGTTACCAAAAAGAATTATCATAGATAATGCCGCCAACCTCAATAGTGCAAAAATTCAAAGGCTACATGAGCGATTCAAGATCAAGCACCACAATTTTGCTCCTTGCAGGCCCTAAATGAATAGTGCAGTGGAAGCAACAAATAAGAACATCAAGAAGATCAATGCCAAAATGGTGGTCAATTATAAGGACTAGCATGAGATGTTGCCCTATACTCTTCAAGCGTAATGTACCAATATACAATCTAGCATTGTGGCAACGCCATACTCCTTGGTGTATGGAATGGAAGCAATTTCTCCAATAAAAGTCAAAATTCCGTCATTGAGAGTTTAGTGGAGGCAAAGTTAGAAGAATCCAAATGGGTGAAGATTTGGTATGAGCAACTAAACATGATTGAAGAAAAATGATTGGCAGCAATTTGTCATGACCAGCTATATGAGAGTAAATAGCAAGGGCCTTTAACAAGAAAGTGTGCCCTAGAGAGCTTTAGCCACTTGATTTAGTTTTAAAGAAAATTCTTCCTAATCAATGGGACATCCGTGGCAAATGGGCACCAAATTACAAAGTACCTTACATTGTCAAATAGGCATTTTCAGGAGGAGACTTAATTTTGACAAATATAGATGGACAAGAACTGTCAAGGCCAGAAAATACTGATGCCCTCAAAAGAACTAATGCCTGAAAAAAAGCCCGCTAGATTGAAAACCTGAAAGGGCAGTCTAGAAAAAAGTTAGGGTAAATAAAAAAAAAAGAAGAAAGCAACAAAAAAAAGATGGAGAAAAAGAAAAGAAGAAAAGAAATGCTCGCTAGAATGAAAACCCGTAAGGGTGGTCTAGGCAAAAGTTAGGGCAAATGAAAAAAGAAAAGGAGAAAAGCCTACTAGATTGAAAACCCGTAAGCACAGTTTAGGTAAAAATTAGGGCAAAAGGGATAAGGCAAAAGAATTGTCAGCAAAAAGCTTATAGAAAGGATGGAATAGACTGGGGCAAATTCTATTCAATTCAGAACTTGGGCAATGATAATCAGGTTCAAGATATGGAATGTTGAAAAGGCCACACCAAAAATTAGTGGCTTTAGTATTTGGTTGCCAAAAGGGAATCAATCAAATGAAAGCTCAGGTATCCAAACTAGGGCAACTCCTTTCTATCCTCCTTGTCATTTCACTCTTGTCCTATTTCTCATTCTAGCATTATTACTAGTATTCCCTTGTACAACTGAATTTCCAAATAAATGAAAACATGTCTTTTGTTCAATGAACTTCTTTTTGTTATATCTAAGAATTTATGTTTGTCCATAAAGTGATGCTTCAAATAAAGTAGACATGAGTACAACAGCATGATTTTACTGTTTATTGATAATTTGTTGATGAATGATTTAGACAAAAAAAACAACTCAGTGATTCCATTTGAGGGATGAAAAGTAATGCAAACCCAAGGAACAATTGAAACAAAAAGCAAATGTGATTTGGAGAAAAGATATTCTTAATGTAGTCTTTTACTGACCTTATCCGTGGAAGAATATATAAGCAGTAAATCATGAAAGAAAGATGAGAGAGAATGAATGAGCTAGAACTTGCATAAGGTTACTTCAAATATGGGTTTTGATGGATTAAAGTTTTTTAGGGTAGTAATTGATCTCAATTTTCTTTGGTACAAAAATTTCAATTTCCTACAATTTTAATTTCTCATCATTTAAATGTTGAGTGTTTGTCTCTCGGCTCACTGCCTTTTAAATTTCCAGTCATTTAAATTTTAGGCTTCGTCTCTCAGCCCATTGCAATTTAAATTTCTTATCATGTACAATTTAGTTGTCTGTCTCTCGGCCCACTGCATTTAAATTTCCTATCATTTATATTTTGGGTGCCTATCTCTTGGCCCACTATCTTTTAAATTTTTTATCATTTAAATTTTGGATGTCTGTTTCTCAGCCCATTGGAATTTAAATTTTTTGTCTTTTACATTTTGGGTACCTGGCTCTCGACCCACTATCCTTAAATTTTCAATCATTTAAATTTTGGGTGTTTGTCTCTGAGCCCACTGCAATTTCAATTTTCTGTCATTTAAATTTTGGGTGTCTATCTCTTGGCCCATTTTAATTTTAATTTCTTTTTATTTAAATTTTGGGTATTTGTCTCCTGGGTAATGCAATTTTAATTTTTATCACTTGCATTTCGAGTGTTTGTTTCTCGGCCCACTATCATCTTAATTCCATGTCTTTTACATTTCAAGTGTCTATCTCTCGGCCTGTGTCATTTTAACTCCATGTCCTTTACATTTTGAGTGTTTGCCTCTCGGCCCATTGCAATTTAAATTTCCTATCATTTAAATTTCAGGTGTCTATTTCTCAGCTTATTGCAATTTAAATTTCTAGTCAATTAAATTTTGGGTGTCTATCTTTCGGCGTACTGCAATTTAATTTTCCTATCATTTAAATCTCGGGTGTCTATCTCTTGACACATTGTAATTTAAATTTCCAATCATTTGAATTTTGGGTCTTTGTCTCTATGTCCACTGCAACTTAAATTTTCAATCAATTAAATTTCAGGTGTCTGTCTCTCAGCCCATTGTAATTTTAAGTTTCTACCTTTTAAATTCCGAATGTTTGTAACATCTCAACCTCTGTCCTTTATGTCAACATAATTAAGTATATAAATAAAGTTTGTATCATTAAATTTCAAGAATTTTATTACCTTTAAGTTTCTTTTTTTTAAAAAAATTACCGTAAACATTAAGATGTATGTATGCTCATTTACTTTTATCTCATATATGAGTTTTAAATTCTAGTTGATAAAAATGTATTCAGTTTATTTTTTTAATATTTTTGCCTAAAAGAGGAAAATATTTAGAACATAAATTTATGGGGAGTTTATTTGAAAATAAAAAAATTGAAGTGGCAGGGTCATGATATGAATCATTGTTTAGAAAATAATGTAATTAGTTTACTGAAGTAACCATAATGTAATTTTAATTCCAATTATGATGTTAATACTCAATAAAAGATTAGAACGTTAACTAAGAAGATTTCATAATTGAATTAGGAACTTTGAAAGAAGAAATATAATTAGGGATACTTGTTAAGAAGATTAGTTTAAATAATAATAATAATAAGTGAGTAAGAAACTTAAGGTACAATTTAGTAGAATGAAAACATGGACCTACCTTAGACTAATTAAGATTTTTAGTTCTTTAATTGTTACAAACTAGTTTAAGCTTTAAAATACTTTAATTAGTGTAGTTAAATATTTGAGGAATACTTAAGAAGAATAGTCAACTTAATTACAAAAATAATAATAATGATAATAATAATAATAATAATTTTAATAATAATAATAATAAAATAAAATAAAGTTGGTTGGAAAAGCAAGAAGGAGCCACGTCCTCCACTAGTGCATGACTCCCTTTCTTTTCTTTTTTTTTTAATTTGTATTATCTTCTTTCTCTGTAACTTAGAGAGAGCATCCGAGAGAGAGAACGAGAGAAAGACATGAAAGTGAGAGGGAAAATGGAGGGCTTGCATGTCTGGTTTAAGGTGGGAATTTGGAGGTGTGGTAGAAGGAAAAATTGTTGCTGCTGTTGAGACTTACACGGTGAACTAACTAGCTAAGTTTGGGGTGCAGGATAATTTGGTAGCTGCAGAATTTAGTATACCGGGGGTTTAACTTGCTGCAAACTGTAATCTTTCTTATTCCTTGCGAAAATCCTTTTGAAGGTACTTAGTTGAGTACAAGTTGCATTAGATTGTGATTTTAATGAAGTATAATGTTACTGTCAATGAAATTTTGTCATACATGTTCTGTTTTCTGCTGATGCTTTTGATTAGTGCATGATTTTCCTACTAGAAGGGATTAGATATGCAAGTAAGGGATTAATTTCTAAGATCTGGCCAGTTGTTGCACTATTGGATGCTAGAACCGAAGCCTTGCAGTCCAAAGTTCCAAACTGCTAGTTGAAAATGTTTTCTCTGCATAATGTTCTGGATTTTTAAAGCTGGAAGTACTTGTACTTATAAGCTAATTTCCTTTACTAGCTACTGAGATTAAATTCTCACAAATTGTTTTATAACTTCTAACTTCCAGAATGAGGACAAGGTATAGCAGAGGGAGGGCAGGACTTCTTGCCGTATTCCTTAATTGTTTTGTTATATATATATATATATATATATATAGCAAAATAATTAAGGAATTCAAGTGGTTATATATATATATATATGTGTGTGTGTGTGTGTGTGTGTGTGATGTACTTGTGCATAATTTGAGTTGACGAAATTTATGAATTGAATTCAAGTGGTTATAGCATGTATGTTAGATGCTAGAATGATAGTTTCATGTGACGTAGTGGTGCAATAATAAAATCTTAGGTTTGTGCAGAATTTAATGTTTGTTACTGCCTATATTGATTCTTAGTTCAAAATGAATTAGTTATAATAATGGGTTGTCTACTGATAGTAAATATAACCAATAATGTAATTAAGTATAAAAGTAATTTCGTAGGATGTGTGGTTCTTTGAGAAATTCTTTTATGTAATCTAATAGTGGCTTAACTAAATGAGTTTAGCAATAGAAATGGGAAAAATATGTAAAATCCTATGTCTTGTAGTGTGATCTTGTTGTCTTATGGTTTTCTTGTATCATGATAGATACAATGATGTAAAAAGTGACTTACTAAGAAGGGATTAATTTATTTGGTTAAGATTTTGATCAGGTAATAAGTTCCTTAGCCTTTCTTGAGCTTAATTTTAAGTATTCTTCAGATAATTGAATAATAAACTCCCTAAGAAAAATATAAAAAAGAAAATGTAAGTGATTTAATTAAATTGTGTGCCATATACTTAGTCCTTGAAAGAAGCAAAAAGAAGACTTAGCACCCTTAATCTAACAACTTGGTAATTGATAGTAAATAGACGATGACCTCATTCACTTTTGTAAAAATGTATCAGCTAGGGTAAACTTATACTGAGGTGTTGTATTTTAGGTATCAGAGCCTGGTTTCCATCAGAGCCTCACTATGCCGCCAGTGGAGTAGTATCTACACACATTTATGGTTTGAGAGGAAAACTAACTTGGGCCTTACACCTCTGTAACACTGTAAAGCTAAGATAGAGGATTCATCTATAAAAATCTTAGATATTTTCCTTTTGTCGTTTGACAACAGTTTGTACACAATCTTGGGTTTAATTCTACAGAATGTTAATTTTCTGATATGATAGTGTAGGTGTTTGTATGCATAACTTTGGCCATACAGGCCCTATTGCTGTTGTATTTGTTGCATTTAAAAGCTAAGATATAAGGCTTTCAACCGTGAAAATTTCCAATTTTAACTCTTTGCCAATTGAAGCCAGATTTTTGTCAAAATCAGAATTGTTTCTGCATAATTCTTGCTTCTGGCAGCACCTATTGCTTTACTCATAACTTAGGCTATACAAGTTAGAATCACATGATGTAAATTGCTTTGGAAACCTAACATATAGGACCTTGATTCATAATAATTTCAGAATTTTATTCTTTCCCAATCATTACCAATTTTTCTTGAAAGTAGTGTCAAATTCTGCATACCATAACTATTTGATAGCATGTATGTTTGACCATAGCTTGGGCTAGTAAGTTGTAAATCATGCACCATTTGGCTTTTTGGGGAAGGCTAACATATGAGAGTCTTAACCATAAAAAGAAAATTTTATTTTTAATTCCATTCCATTTTACGCTCATTTGCTTTGAAAGTGGTTACAAGCTCGGCATTATTTTATGTTTGATAGTAGCTGTACTTTTCTCAAGTCAAAAAAAAAAAATCAATATATATATATATATATATCATATTCTTAAAGTAGATTATGTCATGATTTGGGATGTCAAGATTTGAAAACATGGATTGTAGGTGTATGTTATTATTTCTGCAAATTTTGCTGCAATTTGAGTGTTGATGTTCAAGTATAGAAATTGAAATTAAGTTCACTGTTTTCAGGTTAGTTTGCTCATTGAATATGGGTATTTGAACCTGAAATGTAAACATGACATACTCTTATATATCACAAGATTCCCTGTAAGCTAAAACAGATTGAGTACATTGGTTAGACCATTCAGTGAAGAGCCTCATACTCAGATCTGAAAACTTGTGTTAGTACCTGAGATACGAGGCTCTTTAGGGGTGGAATTGATTTAATTCAGAGCTGAAACTCTTATTGGACGTACCTAAGATATAGGTGAACCTATCTGTGAAGTTTCAAGTCAAATAAATAAGAACAAGTATGTTAATAAAATGGGGTAAAAATGCTGAACAGAGTTTGAAATTATATGGAAACCTTGATAATGATCTATAATTTAGTGTTTGGATAAATTTAAAATGATCTTGTTAGCTCTTGGAAACATAAAAGTAAGTAGTTGAACACCCTAGGACTAGATTTAGAGAATCTTAATAATTTTTGAGTTGTTCATCTAATTTAACTTTTCAAAGACAGCATAGAACAAAATATGAGCTTTAATTTGAGAATGTGACAAGGATATCTAAATTCATGCACTAGACTTAATCAATGGACTAAGAGGTCAGACCTCCAATTCATGGATAGATAAATTTCTTGAAGTGGTGTATTTAATTAACTTTCCTATTCATAGTTCAACTACGTACTAGTCTCTCATATGATTTCATCAGTGAAATTCATTATATGCTTTTGCCTATATTTCCTTTAGGATATGTGTTATAAAAATTTTTTGTATGGCCATTTAATTCGGTTTTGGTTTGGAAACATTAATGGTGAGTGATACTATCATCTTTGTTTAATTTGGAGTAAATAAAAAGGGATAGAATAGAGTACATTATTACCTTTTGAAATAGAATAAGTCTTGAACCATAAGTGGATAAATGGACAGGGAGTATGTTCTGTCACTGGACCCAAGACCATACATTGAGAAGGAAAGAATTTAATTTAATAAAATTATTGGTTATGGGATAGAAATGAATTGACTTTATGTTAGCACTCTAACGATAGTGCATTATGTGTTATTGAAAACACTCAAAGGTAAGTGATTGTGTATGTAGATTATAACTCATATAATCATCATTTCATGCAAATGGTCCCATATATGGATCAAAATAAGATATACTGATCATGTGAAGTATATTAACAAGAGAACATACCCGTGAATCCACAGATTGAATGCCTAGAAACAGAGTTTGAGTCCCAAATTCGTGGAGAGAATCAAAGAGCAAGAGAGAAATTGATTTCCGGAAGTTTTCTCAACCAACAACCGGTTGTGTCATGATCCTACTCTTTTCGTTTTGCATGTTATATATATGCATGCATGGGGCTGGGCTTGGCCCATCTTGGGCGGCCCAGTCATCCATTCCTTCATCTCCCACTCGCCCTTGATGGGTCAAGTTCTCTACTCTGTAGTTCATACAGGTAAACAATCCGTGCAACCAGCATACTTATAGAGCTCGTTGCTATATATCTGTTAGGAGTATATAACAGCTCACAATGGGACTTTGAGTAGATCATGTATGCTGTACCCTAGATCAATCAGTCACATTCACAACTCTCTTGATCTCATTTTGAACTTTGTTTGTTCATTGTATTCACAACTATGACTAACCATAATATAGTCATAATTGGTCGACCAGTGAATACAAGTCAATATGACAGATATCTCAAATTGATCTTCCTCTTTACTTAGATCTCTTAATCTGTGTTTTAATTCGCTTTTCTAGGAATGTTCCATCCGATTGAATCGTTCATGACCATTGGCAACATCCTAAGATAGCAAACATCAAACACAATCTTGAAAACAAGGTAAGAGTCTTAAGGGTACTAAAATGAGGTGTTCTTAACCTCAGAGTCTCACACGGCTTAAATAATGAGATCATAAATTTAGCCATCTCTTTTGTCACATATATAATGCATACGTAGCATAAAATACGTATTACAGTAGTTTTCTCCTTTCCCATGGAGTGTATGCCTTCATATTTAAATACTGTACAGATGGTGGTTCAGACATTTCCAATGTCTAACCTGAGTTCACAAATCTACTCTTTTATAAATCAACAGAACTCTCATCTGGCATAAGATAGATAAAGTGAAATTGTGGGTTTATTTTCACTTTTGGATATAACAATAATATATCCCCATCTTAACATTTAGTTAAGGCGACCATCATATTTCAAGCCCGAGCTCTTAATTATCACTTAGATAATTTTAGCTTGAAATAGTCTCATCTCTATTTTACACACAGAAAATAGAGGCGATTACCTGTGTGAGTAGGCTAATCTAAGATCTGTCCAGCATACTTTTTAATAAAGATAATGTACATAACATTAAATATATATGTATATGCATAAATGTTCAACAAATGTGGGCATTAAATTGGGAAATAATATATAGTACATCAAGTTCTCCGCAATCCTAAAGTTTTTGCTTACCATTCCAACAGCAAAACAAATATCAGGCCTTGTACACATCATAGCGTACATTAAACTTCCAACGGCACTTGCATATGGAACACATTCCATTTGCTTTTGCTCTTGTGGAGTCTGAGGACACAGCTTTCTGCTCAAGCCTACACCTTTTGCAATAGGAGTATCAATGGGTTTGCAGTCTCTCATGTTGAAACGTTCAAGTATTTTGTTTATATATGTTTCTTGTGAAAGAGATAAAAGTTTTCTTGAACAATCTCTTGAAATCTTAACTCCAAGGATATATACTGCTTTACCCATATCTCTTCATTTCAAAATTGGTATTTAACTAACTTTTGATAGTGTTAACGAACTCCTTACTGCTCCCAGCTATTAGTATATCATCAACATATAATGATAAGATCACAAACTGATCTTTGGATCTTCTAATATATACGCAATAATCTTCGTCAATTTTGATAAAATTATATTTTATTACTGCTTTATGAAAGCGTATATACCACTATCTTGAAGACTGCTTAAGGCCATATATCGATCTTAAAAGTCGACATACCTTTTGTTCTTGGCCTTCTATTATGAAACCAACTGGTTGTTTCATATAAATTTATTCTTCTAATTCTCCATTTAGAAATGCAGTCTTTACATCCATTTGATGTAATTCAAGATCATACTTGCTACTATAGCTAAGATAAGGCGAATCGAGGTAAATCTCACTACAGGAGAAAATGTTTCTTCATAATCAATTCCTTCCTGTTGAGTATAACCCTTTGCTACTAGGCGAGCCTTATATTTTTCAATTGATCCATCAGCATTTCGCTTTATTTTGAGGACCCATTTGTTTCCGACGACTCTGCGTCCTTCTGGGAGATCAACCAATTCCCAAACTTGATTTAATCTCATAGACTCCATCTCTTCTTCCATTGCTTTCATCCATTTTTCCTTTACAGGGCATGATAGAGCTTCTTCTATGTTCTTTGGCTCTTTCTCATCTAATGGAGCAACCATGAAAGCTTCCCCTTCTATGTCAAAACGTTTTCGGGAAACGCTTTTACGATTTGATCGTTGTATTAAAGGTTGTTTATCTTGAGCTTCGTTATGCTTATTGGTGCTCCCACTCGGATCAAATGGCTTATCAAGTGGTTGCAATTGAGACTGGTTCGTATTTAATTCCCCACTTCTCACATTGCTCCCACTTGGATGTGATGGTATCTCAACGTGTACAGTTGAGGTATTGCCAGTACTTTGATCCAGTGTTTCAAAGAGGAATTGGTTTTCACCAATTTCACCCCATTTAGGAGATTCTGTTTCCATGAATGTGACATCCCTTGATTCAAATTCAGTTTTACTCTCACTTTCCTGCTCACCTATAAACACGTATCCTTTAGAGTGTTCAGAGTATCGTATGAAAATACTCTTCATACCTTGTGCACCTAATTTTCCATATTTGTGCGAAGGAACATGAGTATAGGCAGCGCACCCCCATAGATTTTAGAAATTCCAAGTTTGGCCGTCTGCCTGTCCATAACTCATATGGTGTGGTAGTTACTGATTTTGAAGGGACTCGGTTAAGTACATAGGCAGCAGTTTAACAATGCATCTCCCCAAAAAGAGATTGACAAATTTGCATGTGCCATCATTGACCTAACCATCTCAAGCAAGGTTCTGTTTCATCTCTCCGCAACACCATTTTGTTGAGGAGTATAAGGAATAGTTAATTGTCTATCTATCCCTTTTTCATCACATAGTTCTCTGAATTGAGCAGATAAATATTCACGACCTCGATCAGTCCTTAATGCCTTAATTTTCTTGTCTAATTGATTTTCAGCCCAACTCATATATCTTTTGAAACAACTTAATGCCTCTGATTTATGAGTTATTAAACAGACATGGCTGAATCGAGTATAATCATCTATAAATGTGATGAAATATACAGCCCCATGCCTTGCTCTCACATTCATTGGACCACAAATATCTGAATGGACTAATTGCAAAGGAATTTCAGCTCTAATTCCTTTTCCAAAATGGTTTTCTAGATGTTTTCCCTATTAGGCAATGCTCACACGTAGGTAAATCGACTCTTTCGATATTACCCAATAAGCCTTCTTTGGTCAGTCTGCTCATTCTACGTTGGCCAATATGACCAAGTCTAGCATGCCATAAATTAACATCAACATTGTAAGTACTAGAAGATGTAACTAGGGAATAACAAACATTCGCAGAATGTAAGTCATAATCTAATACAATGAAACCATTTAAAAAATATCCTGAGCCGTAAAATGTTGTTCCTAAGAACACATTTACACCATTTGAATGGAAGTTTATTGAAACAAACAAAGTCTAACCAACACTATTACAGAAACTAAATTTTGTCGTATGTCAGGTGCATAGAGGATATCATGTAGGAATAGGGTGCGCCCGTTGCGCATATTCAATTGACATGTGCCAATCCCTTTGACAGCTACTCGCGTGTTGTTTCCTACATAGATCCACTTTGCTCCATGTGGAATACGTCGGAATTCCACGAAGGCATTCCTGTCCTTTGCTACATGGTCGGTGGCTCCTGAGTCTACAGTCCACAAAGGATGTGATTCAGATAAGAAAACAGAACTTGAGACAAACACATTATTCTCAAGTGGATTAAGGGTGTTTACCTTCTTTGGCTTCGCGACAATCGCGATCAAAGTGACCCTTCTTGCCACAATTGTAGCATTTCACCTTTGACATATTTTTTCTTGAAAGGACGCCTTCCTTTCCCAGGTTGGTTATTCCTTAGGCCTTTTGCCAGACGAAGATGGACCCTTGCCTTTCCTCTTATGAGAACCACCACCGTGATGCTTGCGCTTGGAGCACGAAGCTCATTGTGAGCTAGAACCTGCAAAGTAGACATCACTTTCAGGTTTAGCCGCCTGTAGGCGGTCCTCTTCCAACTCAATATGACACATAGCATCCTCAAATGTCTTGATATTGTCATTGTGGGTGAGGTGGATTTTCATGTGTTCCCAGCTGTTTGGCAAAGAACGAATCACCGCTTGCACTTGTTGCTCATCAGTGAGGACGTGGCCAGCATCTCGCAGCTCACTTATCATATTTGCCATATGCCTCAGATGTTGTTTCATTGTCTGAGCATGTGGCTTCTTATATGAATCAAATTTCACAGTGAGTTGTCTCAGTCTCGTAACTGAAGTGCTACCAAACCTAGCAGCCAATGCCGTCCACATATCCCCGGCGTTGTCAAAACGTACAAACTCTCGCATGATATCATTCTCCATGCTGCTCAGCAACGTAATGCGAGCCAGAGAGTTTTTCTTCTTCCATGCAACATATGCATCTTTGTCACGCCTGTGCTGTGCAGTGGTTCCATCTTCAGGTTCTGGCATAACCTGATTCAGTGTCTCAAGAACCTCTTGTTCTTCAAGCACATACTGGATTTTTAATTTCAAGATTTCATAATTGTCGCCATTGAGTTTCTCACCCTTATTCAACTCAGCAACAATGTTCTTTGATGCGGAAGCCATTGTATTTGACAAATTAATTCTACATATACATGTACATAATTAATGCCCAACATTTATGCAATATCATATCCAATTATCAATTGCATTAATAAAATTCCTCATCAGATTTCGAAGCCAAAAGTTCACTTTGTTCCCAATCAAACTTCGAAGATCTAATTTGAAATTAATATTAATACAATTGATTTAAAATGATAATCTTAAAAGTCACTAAAAACTTTAAGATTCCCACTCAAATAAATATGGATAACACATATGTATTTAGCATAAATCAAAAACATATATATTAATGTATCCATAATATAGAAACAGAGAACAAATAGAGCATGTTCAATAATACTAATCTACTTAAGATAGATACATGAAGTAATCCAAAGACAATAACGTGTAGGTAGAACATATTTATTCCTTATCGCCTAATCCATGCTCTTTTCTTAGGAATAGACTGATAAAAAGTCTATTAGGTAGCTTGACAGTCATTGTCTCTAACCAAGGGAAAAACTTAACGGACTTCAAGACCTACGTAACGTGGGATTCATGGATAATACTAAACTTCTCTTAGATCCCTTCTTAATATAAGTTTTCATAAAAGTTACAACTAGCTCCTTATAATATACGAAAGGTCTAATTTTTCCTTCTAGTTCCCAAAGGTTATCAATCTCCTTTTGCCATTATTCAGTAAGAGTATTCCTTAATGCCATCATCCTTTCATATTGAGATAAGGTATATACCGCTGTTTATAACCTTTTGCATCATCTTGTTAACAGTTTTAACATGATCCATCATGTTAATGTCATCTTTCCATCGATACTCATTCAATTTTCTTTTCCTTTTCGCAAGTTTCCTTACTTTCCTTCCTTGTGGGAGTTCTTCTGAACCTAACCATTATAACTGATACAATGAAAGAACAAGGAGTTATCGATGGATTTAAGAAAACAGTTAACAAGTTTTTCCTGTAACATATACAGAAATAAGAATTTCTTCGAATTTAAGATGCAATTATCTCATTAGAAAGCCTAATTAATTTATAATTTATTACACAAAAATCGTGTGAGAGAGAAAAAAAAATTTGTCTCCTTTTCTAAAGAATTTTAACTTAAAAAAATTCAAAATAAATATTTCTGATCCTCAAAAAATTTATATAAAAATTCCAACCGAAAAATCAGAAATTTATTTCTGAGTCCAACAGTGAAAACCGCGTCTCAAAATAAGGTTTCACGCGCTCTCACGCGCCTCCAGAACGCGTCCCACGCCCTACACGCACCGCCACGCGCCGTCCAACGAGAGGTATCGTACGGGCACGTGTGTATCACGCGCCACCAGATGCGCCTCACGCGCAGCCGAAATGCGGCGCGTGAAAGACATGCGCCACGAGAACGCTGACACGTCAACTCGATGCTCGACACGTGTCTCCGTGTGATGTTGACACGTGGCGTGGCGGTTGACAGCGGTTATTACGGTTGTCAAAACGACGTGTCGTTTATAAGTAAAACGACATGTCGTTTACTGTGGAATCAAAACAACCTGTCGTTTGGGTCGTCTTCTTCCTCCAGACTGGTCGCGTCGGCCCGTTTTTGACCCGGTTGACCGTTACTAACCCGACTCTATTTTTTCACGTTTTTGGGGTCCTTCCTGAACCAAAATTTGTGATTTTTGTGCCCAGATCTCTTGTTTACTAAATTCAAAATTGTTTTATTGTGTAAAACATAACTAAAAATGCTTAAAACACCGTTTTCTGGGGAAGTCAATATCGGTTTCATTTCTGGAAAAAAATGGTGAAACTGACATGTTTGAAGGCTTATATCTCTCTCGTTTCTCATCCAAATAATGCAAATTATATATCAATGGAAAGCTTGAAATGTCTAGTTTTCCATTCATATAATTATTTCATAATAATTCGCAATGTATTGGACAGAAAATTTGGACGAATAGGGCATCATGAACACGTTAATGAACAGTTTTCAGAAATCCAAAAATTTCACATAATTCACCAAAAACACATGTATTTTCATCATATTTCAACCACGAAAACAATGTTCAGATATCTATAACCCTATGCTCTGATACCAATGTAGATTATAACTCATATAATCATCATTTCATGCAAATGGTCCCATATATGGATCAAAATAGATATACTGAATCATGTGAAGTATATTACAAGAGAACATACCCGTGAATCCACAGATTGAATGCCTAGAAACAGAGTTTGAGTCCCAAATTCGTGGAGAGAATCAGAGAGCAAGAGAGAAATTGATTTCTGGAAGTTTTCTCAACCAACAACCGGTTGTGTCATGATCTACTCTTTTCGTTTTTGCATGTTATATATATGCATGCATGGGGCTGGGCTTAGCCCATCTTGGGCGGCCCAGTCATCCATTCCTTCAGTGTAGCACCCAAAGGAAGGTGCTGTGAACACTTAAAGGAAAGTGTTTGGTTCTCCATTTACCATATTAAAATGCCAAATCCTATATTTAAAGCCGAGGTTTATAATTATATTCAAGTTTATGATTTTTTTTTTCAAAATGAGATCTCTATAGTATGATACAGGCAATTGAAGTAAAAGGATTCGAAATCTCTTGCAAGACAAATGCATGTTCTCATGCAAGACTGAGTCTTAGTATAATCTAGTTGTACTGTGTGTACCGGGCACATTTTACATACACGAGGCTATTAATAATTATTTTGACATGGGTTCACATGATACAAGTTAAAATATTGATATTGTTTAAAAACTGAGTATAATGACTTTAGATAATGGAAAGCATCACATGTATGCATTTGTGAAGATATATAATTTTGTGGCTAATGATAGAACTATAAAGGCTTAGTTAATGACTTGAGATATTCGAAGAAATTAAGGGATTAGTCTGAATTTAAAGTTATAATACATTATTTTGGTGTGTATGAGTGGTGTTAGGATACAAAATTTCAAGAAAATTCCTGAAACTTTTAAATACTTCAAACAGATTTGATAGTGAAACTAGGATTACTAATGGAAAGATGCCATCTGTATTATTTATGAAATGGGTAAGTTATCTACCACTTAAAAAAGTAAGTTAGACGAGATTGTACTATGAAAGTAGGTGTCAATTAACACTAGGTCGTAGAAAAAAAGAGATGAGGGAATTATATCCAGCAATTTTGAATAAGGTAATTGAATTATGGGGACAAAATTCCCAAAAAGGTGGGGAGAAATGTAACATCCCAACCTTTGTCCTTTAGGTCAACATAATTAAGTATATAAATGAAGTTTGTATCATTAAATTTCAAGGATTTTATTACCTTTAAGTTTCTTTTTATTTTAATTACTGTGAACATTAAGATGTATGCATGCTTATTTATTTTTATCTCATATATGAGTTTTAAATTCTAGTTGATAAAAATGTGTTCAGTTTATTTTTTTAATTTTGTTGTTTAAAAGAGGGAAATATTTAGAAGATAAATTTATGGGGAGTTTATTAGAAAATATAAAAATTGAAGTGTCAGGGCCATGATATAAATCATTGTTTAGAAAATATGGTAATTAGTTTTCTCCGGTAACCATAATGTAATTTTAATTCCAATTATGATGTTAATACTCAAGAAAAGATTAGAAGGTTAACTAAGGAGATTTCATAATTGAATTAGGAATTTTGAAAGAAGAAATATAATTAGTGAAACTTGTTAAGAAGATTAGTTTAAATAATAATAATAATAATAATAATAATAATAATAATAAGTGAGTAAGAAACTTAAGGTACAATTTAGTGGAATGATAACATGGACCTAGTTTAGACTAATTAAGATTTTTAGTTCTTTAATTGTAACAAATTAGTTTAAGCTTTAAAATACTTTAATTAGTGTAGTTAAAAATTTGAAGAATACTTAGGAAGAATAGTTAACTTAATTACAATAATAATAATAATGATAATAACATTAATAGTAATTGTAATAATAAAAAAAAAATTAAAGTTGGTTAGAAAAGCAAGAAGGAGCCACGTCCTCCACTAGTGCATGACTCCCTTTCTTTTTTTTTTAATTTGTATTATCTTCTTTCTCTGTAACTTAGAGAGAGCATCCGAGAGAGAGAATGGGAAAAAGAAATGGAAGTGAGAGGGAATTAATCCTTTTTCTAATTGTTCTCCTAGATTTAATTCTCTAATTTTTGTTTCATCTTACAATCTTTTCTATAATATCCGAATTGTCCACATGTATGACAGACTATATTATTTTTTGACCTTTTATAATTTTTTTGTGTCTGGGGTTTTATACTGGATGATTGAGGTTTCTTTTGAATTTTATTTCTTTTTGTAAAAGTCTTAACAATTCTTTGTAATAATACAGAAGATAAAATTCAAAAAAATTTATCTATTATTAAGATTAAAGTCAAAGCTTGATCTTTAGTTATTACATTTATAAATTTAGAGTTTATACATTCTGGGCAATCACAAGGTTCAGGACCTAAACATTCATCTTCTGTATTATTACTTTCACTATCAGATTCTTCTTGAATATTATAAATTATTTCTAGTTCTTGATCAGAATTTTCTTTGGTTTCTGAGATTGAAGAATATTACTCATTAACTAAGATATTAGTTAATCCTTTTTCTAATTGCTCTCCTATATTTAATTTTTTAATTTTTTGTTTCATCTTACAGTCTTTTCTATAATGTCTGAAATGTCCCATTTATAACAGACTAAATTATTTTTTGACCTTTTATAATTTTTTGATGTCTTGAGTTTTATACTAGATGACTGAGGTTTCTTTTGAATTTTATTTCTTTTTGTAAAAGTCTTAACAATTTTTTAAGGTTTTGACTTTATTCTCTAAGTAATAAAATATAATATAATATTATTGAAAAGGGAATGGAACTTATAGAGAGAGTGATTAAAATTTACAAAGAGAGAAGGAAGAACACAGCACACTATTTTACAGAGAATTTAGAGGGAGGGAAAGATATAAAATTTTTTCGATGATTTGATATGAATTAGAAGGCTCCTTATATAGAGAACTGGAGCATCTTCTTACAGTGACCCTAATAATTCATGCCAACATAATTCATTACAACTTTTGACTAATAAGATTTGCTTTTCAAAAGTAAATAAGAATATTATGATCATTGTCGGGCCTGTGAATGAACAGAAGGCGAGCATCTTGTACTAAAAGTAGTCTGATGAGCATCTTTTACTTTTGTCTGATTAACTTTTGCATGTGACTGGAACTATTGTGCCGAAAGTAGATTACTTTATTGAGCTGGCTTATCTTTTACTTGTATTGAGATAGCTGAGTGATGCCAAAGCAGTTATCTTCATTAAGTGGAGTAAAACTTTGGCTTGAATCGACTTTGTCTTTATCTTCTTGATCCTGTTCTTGAGAGGTGTTTGACAACACATCTTTAAGCTTTTTTGAAAACTCTTCTTTTGATAAAGAGACAACTAATTCGACCATAATTTTGGACTTCTCTGCTAGAAATAAAGCTTCTGATGAAATATTTTGTGCAGAATTACTTTTGAGATATTTTGAATTCTTTTGGAACCATTCTTTTAATTTTTGATTGGATGGTAATGATTTATCAAATTTATTCCACCACTTGACTTTTATTCTTCGAACAAACCATCTTATGTCTACTTCTTTATTTTGTTGAGCAAGATCATAATCCCATGTCATTATCCAACTAATTCTCATGGAGGCTACAAAGGAAAGAAGGCGATAGCCAGTATGAAAAGTAGTTTGATCTTTGAATTTATAATAAGAAGATATAGCATAATCAGGAAGAATTTGGACAGTAGGTCCAAAGTCATGAAATTATTTCACAAACCATTTTGGAAAATTAAGGGGAATTCCTCGTTTAAATCGAATAAATCAGGAATGAGAATAAAGTTGATAATAAAAGAGATTGTACCAAGCGTTTATATAATCTTGATAAGTATAATACTGAAGAGAAAAATGCTTCGAAAAAGATCTTTGAATGAACATTTGGACAGGCCAATCTAAAGGGGAATAGATTTTGAGAATCTTGATTTTTGAAAATAAGATTTTGAATCTAGAGTATGAGTTAATTTAATAAAATCAGTATCGACAAGAATGAATTCATGAAAAAGTCTATTCTTTTGAAGGTCTAGAGGGGGATAATGCTAGGAGGGTGGAAAGATTTTTTCAGCAATTTGCCGAGGGATAGAATTGTTTTGAATCTATTCTGACTCAAGAATCATAATGGGTAGACAGTCTTGTTTGTCTTGATATAATTAAGAATCTAAAGGAGGACTTTGAGGAGGGGGTAATGAAGGTCTTGTGGTAGAGAAAGAAGGAGTAAGAGGGGTGACTGTATAGGAAATAGGTGTAGTGTTTGTGTTTATTTGAGGATGTATTGAACTAGGAGTTTGTTGAACATATTGTAAACTTTTTGGGCTTGATTCTTAAACATTGTTGGTTCTCAAGGGAGAGCCATATGGATCTTTTGAGGCTGGGTTGCTTTTTATACTCATGGAATCTCAGTGGGATATTCATTCTTTCTTTCCCTACAAAAATTCTCTTATAAGAAAATAGGGCAAATAATTATTTTTTCCTTTTATATGAACGATGTCAAAATCAATACAATAAAGTAAAGATTACCATCTTGTGAAAATATTTTGAAACTAGATTTTGAATATCTTTTTGTAAAACGCTAGGTGCAGCTTTGCAATCAATTCTTAAAAGAAATTTTTTGTTGAATAAATCATCTTAAAATTTTGTAATACCTAGTACTACAGATAGAATTTCTTTTTTGATAGTACTATATTTTGTTGGGCTGGTTGCCAGATTCCTGAGTAATATCTTATGAATTGTTCTCTAAAAGAGTCTTTATGGACCTGTTTTAATATTTTTTCATATCCTAATTCTGAGGTGTCTGTTTCTACTATTAAAGCATCTGGATCTAGAATACCTAAACATGGAAGTTTTTACCTAATTGTTTCATTGTGATAATGGAATCAGTCATGGAATTATCCCATTGAGAAGAGTTTTTTCTAAGTCGTTTGTATAAGGGGCACAGATAATTGTTATATTGGGAATAAAATATGCTACATAATTTACACATCCTAAAAATCTTTGTAATTGATTTTTATCTTTGATTTTATTAAGAAATTTATCTGCAAAATTCTATTGATCTATTGATGGGAGTAATCATTCCTAGATATATTTCGAATCCTAAAAATCTAATTTTGGTTTGAAAAAGTTTCATTTTTCTAGCAGATACTACTAGATAATTTTCTCTAATAATATTTAAAATTTTCTAGATGTGAGATATGTTGAGATAATGAGTTTGAGAATACTGATATGTCATCTAAGTAAACAATGGCGAATTTTGTATAAGGGTTCAGAATATTGTTCATAATATTTTGAAACTCACTAAGGGCATTCTTAAAACCTTCTGGCATGACATTCCATTCGTAATGATCAAAGGGTATTATGAAGGCAGTTTTATATCTATCCTTTTCATCTACTTGAATTTGATAATATTTGAATTTCATGTCGAATTTTGAAAAAATTGATGCGTTATGAACTCTTTTAATTAAATCTTTTTTATTGAGAATAGGATATCTTATTCATTTTAAAATTTTATTTAAAGGTTTATAATTAATTACTAATATTGGTGCACCTCTTTCTAATTTTGATGAATTCATAATATAGAAAACGGCACAACTCTAAGGAGATTTACTAGGCCTAATCAATCCTTTATTTAAATATTTTTGAATTTTTTTTATAATATTTTAAATATTCTTGATTCATTTGAATTGGTCTGGCTTTTGTTGGGATATCTTTTTCATTAAAATTGTCTTCATATGGTAATGTTATAGTATATTGTTTTCTTGATCAGAAAATATTTGGAACTTCACTACAAATTTCTTTCTCAAATTTTTTATATGTTTTTTGTATTTCGTCTTTAATTTTTGGAGTTTGTAATTATTGTTCTATTCGTTTGATATTGAATTTCTTTATTTAACATATTTAGTTGTTTTTGTTTATTTTGAATTATATTTATTTTTTATATTAATGAATCTTGTACTAAATTTAATTCTTTTATTTGAGGGGCTTTAAGAAATTCGAAATGAATTTTTGTTCTTAAAGTTGTTGATATTAATTATTGATTACAAATAGAAAAAGGGTATAATAAAGTTAAAAATGGAGTTCCTAATATGACTTGTTCAGAGATATTTTTGACCATTAAAAATGAAGTTATATAACAGATTTTATTTTTACAAATTTTTGCATTTGATAATTTATAAGTGATGATTAACTTTGATTCATCAGCGCTGCTTAATAATTCTTTTGTTTTTTCATAATATTTTGTTGGAATTAATCCTTCTCTAATACAGTTCATATCGACCCCATAATCTACCAGGGCAACTAATTGAAATCTTTCTTCTTTAATAACTAATTCTATTGGACACCACCATTTGTGAATTATGATTTGACTTAATAAATTTATATATGAATCTTGATCTAAAGAGGATACTTCTAACTATTTTGTTTTTTCTGTTTGTGATGAAATTATCTAATTTCCTTGTAATGTTAAATATTTCAATTCTAATTCAATATCTTTTTGTTTTAATTGATTAATTTCTTGTTTCAAATTTTTTATTTCTTGTTGTAAATCTTGTAAAGTGATAGCTTCTTTTTTGATAGTCTTGAATCTAGCTAATACATTTTTCACCTTAATTCTTTCTACATAATCTTTTCTATTTTCTTCTTCATCTATTAAGGTTTTTAATTGTTGAAGAAATTATTGTTTTAAATTAGAGTCTTGCATTTTATCTATTATTGAGATTAAAGTCGAAACTTGATCTTTAGTTATTACATTTATAGATTTAGAGTTTATACATTTTGGGCAATCATAAGGTTCAAGATCTAAACATTCATCTTCTATATTATTACTTTCACTGTCAGACTCTTCTTGAATATTATAGACTACTTATAGTTCTTGATCAGAATCTTCTTTGGTTTCTGATGTTGAAGAATATTGCTCATTTAATAAGATATTAGTTAATCATTTTTTCTAACTGTTCTCCTAGATTTAATTTTTTAATTTTTTATTTCATCTTACAGTCTTTTCTATAATCTCCGAATTGTCTACATTTATAACAGATTATATTATTTCTTGACCTTTTATAATTTTTGGATGTCTTGGGTTTTACACTGGATGACTGAGGTTTCTTTTGAATTTTATTTCTTTTTGTAAAAGTCTTAATAATTTTTTGAGGTTGTGACTTTATTCACTTAAAAGGAACTTTAATTCCTTCTATCTCAAATTATTGACAAAATTTTTTTAATTTTTTTCTACTTTCTCTTGATTCGTTTCTAAGTTTATTTTGTATCTTGAAATTTGTACATATTTGTAATCTTGTTTCTATAATATAACTAGAAATTTGACCAAATGTTAATGTATTATAGGATATTGTTCCATTAAACTGTTGAGTTATATGTGTTTTAACATTTTCAGTAAATAACTTGGGAAGTCCGGCTAGAAACCACTCTTTCCCGTAATCTGTTGCTCCATCAGGTCTTAAACATAATTTTGATAAAAACATGTCTCTATATCACCTATAATCTGTCATAAATGGACAATAAAGATTTATTAATTGATTTCCTACTCTTGCTTGTAGTTTTATTGGATCTCCTATAAAATGTTTCGTAATAGTGTATAATAATGTTGTTACTGCATTTTGTTCAATTTGACCACTAGGTTCTTGTTTTACTGCATGTAGTATTGTTTCTCTCTCTGTGGGAAGTAGGATGTTATCTCATCATCCTTTTAGTTGACCTGTGAATCCTATTGCTAATAAGTTTGCAGTTTTCTTGTCAGAATTTCTTCTAGTTTTAAAGGGTATGGCTACCATTGTCATTTGTTTCTTATATCTAATATTTGTTGATTACTGGCTCCGTCGATATTCCATTGTACAATAGATTTGTTAGAGTAAGAACTGTCTATAAAATTTGATCTTTCTTCGTATTGAATATCAAGAAAAGTAGGTCTTGGATAATAGTTTCTTGTAGTAGGTAGAGGGGCTCTACCGAATTTCATTTTATTTATTTTTGAATTTTTGGCTTCTAATAATTGTTCTTCTATTTGATCTAATTTTTTTAAAGCATTTATTTTTGACGTACTTCCTAATGATAAATGTTCTAATTTCTTCTTAATTTCTTCTAATGCCTTATCGGTCTTGTTTCCTATAGTAATTGAGCTTAGTTCTTTTTCAGGAACATTTATAATTTTATATATTAGTCTGGTAGAATCTAAATTATTATTTAAATTTTTTTAATTTACTAGTTCTTTCATATTTTGATTTTCTATTCTCTGAAGGCGTTGAGACCTAGTATTTAGCATTTAATTAGAATTATTTAATTAATGATGAACTTTTTAAATATCGTGGTTTTCTAGAGTTTTGTTTATAGAATTATGAGGAACTGTTTTGAAAGGCTAGCCTCAATTTCTATTCCTTCTTTAGTTGGTATTTTTATTGTTTCTAATGGCAAGTAAGTTGATTCTATTATTTCATTATTAATAGTTTTCCAGGATATTGAAGTCTTATTGTGATTGCTATTTTACATTCTTCTACATATGGGTTTGGTATTTTGTTATAGACACATTACATTTTGAACCAAGTGAAGAAGTACATATTAAACTTTCTCCCCTTCAGGAAAGAGTAAAATTCTTGTAAATAGAAAGAAGTTTGGTCTTCACTAAAAGTTGAAAAATATCAATTTCGTTTTTGAAAATTATGAGGAGCTTCAAAATCTACTCTTATCCAAGGTTTATCAATTTCAAAAGGTTTATCTAATGTAAGCATATTAATAACTTGTGATCTGGTTGGAGAGTATTGAGGAGAATCAGATTGTTGAGTCTCTTGGTATAAAGATTTTGGAACATTTGGTTGAAAGTTTACTCTTGTTAAGTCTATGTTAATAGTGGATCCATATACGGAAGTTTTGGAAGGTTGTCTAATAGATGTAGTGGATTGATTTTCTTCAATTTTTTGAAAGGTTGTTCGCATCATTTCTATTCTAAGATTTTCTCCTTCTTAAACTATAGATTTGATTTTTGTATTTTGAATTTTTGGAATAGACATAATTTCTTCTAATAGCTAATTTTTTAGTATCCTAGAAATGACTTCTTGATGACTCAATATTTTAGGAGTAGTTATTGATGTTTTTCTAAGATTTGCTTCTATTATGATAGTTTTATTTTTTAATGAAGATCTTAAGGCTTTAAAATTATAATCAGTAGTAGTAATTACAATAATAATAATAATGATAATAATAATAATAATAGTAATTCTAATAATAATAATAATAATAATGAAATAAAGTAAAGTTGGCTAGAAAAGCAAGAAGGAGCCACGTCCTCCACTAGTGCATGACTCCCTTTCTTTTTTTTTTTAATTTGTATTATCTTCTTTCTCTGTAACTTAGAGAGAGCATCCGCGAGAGAGAATGGGAGAAAGAAATGAAACAGAGGGAAAATGGAGGGCTTGCATGTCTGGTTTAAGATGGGAATTTGGAGGTAAGGTAGAAGGAAAAATTGTTGCTACTGTTGAGACTTACCCGGTGAGCTAACTAGCTAAGTTTGGGGTGCAGGAAAATTTGGTAGCAGCAGAATTTAGTATACCAAGGGTTTAACTTGCTGCAAGAGCTGTAATATTTCTTATTCCTTGCGAAAATCCTTTTGAAGGTACTTAGTTGAGTACAAGTTGCATTAATTTGTGATTTGAATGAAGTATAATGTTACTGTCATGGAAATTTTGTCATACATGTTCTGTTTTCTGCTGATGCTTTTGATTAGTGCATGATTTTCCTACTAGAAGGGATTAGATATGCAAGTAAGGGATTAATATCTAAGATCTGGCCAGTAGTTGCACTATAGGATGCCAGAACCGAAGCCTTGCAGTCCACAGTTCCAAACTGCTAGTTGAAAATGTTTTCTCTGCATAATGTTCTGCATTTTTAAAGCTAGAAACACTTGTACTTATAAGCTAATTTCTTTTGCTAGCTACTGAGATTAAATTCTCACAAATTGTTTTATAACTTCTAACTTCCAGATTAAGGACAAGGTATAGCAGAGGGAGGGCAGGACTTCTTGCTGTAGTCCTTAATTGTTTTGTTGTTCTATATTGGGGATATGTTAATACTAAGTTGTTGTGGATGTTGTAATAATTTAAAATGTTGATTATGGCCTATGTACAAGGGCTATAATTATACAGTATGCTGTATGGATGTATGAAGCTATAGTTATTTTACTTAATGATACAAGGATTATGTAAATATAGTTGCTCATGTGAAGTTGCTGTCTTCATGGACAATGAAGGAAGAAATGAGCTTAAATTGAGATAAGATGTGAAATCAGGTGCCTCTATTGTATGACTCCTTGGCATGTAGCTTTTAGATCCTAACTAATGGAGTTGTGCTTGACAACTTTATAAGAAAGTAAATAAGCAAGTATGAAAGTATACTGTTCAGCTCAAAGAGTGAAAAAGGAACTAAATAAGAAGCTAGAATTTTACAAGGGAACAAGTATAGTATTTCCACCCATATGCTGAACACTTTCCTTGAGGAAGTTGTTACCACTAAACTGTTCAGGTCTAAGCCAAACGAAATGTGGAACAATAAAAGGACGAGAATTAATACCCTTAAACATAATATTGTTTAAGGAAAAATGGACCCTTGCTATCTTGAGTAACGTTGTACGATGCCTTGTTAGTAAACTTGATAGTTGATGGTGGTTGGAAACTAATGGTCAATAAATATATCTATATATATATATATATATATATATATATATATATAGTGATGTGCAGAATTTGAGTTGACAAAATTTATGAATTGAATCAAGTGGTTATAGCATGTATGTTAGATATTAGAATGATAGTTTCATGTGACGTAGTAGTGCAATAATAAAATCATAGGTTTGTGCAGAATTTAATGTTCATAATGGAATAAAACGTTGTATGTTACTGCCTATATTGATTCTTAGTTCAAAATGAATTAGTTCTGATAGTAAATATAACCAATAACGTAATTAAGTATAAAAGTAATTTTGTAGGATGTGTGTTTCTTTGAGAAATTCTTTTATGTAATCTAATATTGGCTTAACTAAATGAGTTTATCAATAGAATTGGGAAAAGTATCTAAAATCCTATGTCATGTAGTGTGATCTTGTTGTCTTATGGTTTTCTTGTATCATGATAGATACAATGATGTAAAAAGTGATTTACTAAGAAGGGATTAATTTATTTGGTTAAGGTTTTGATCAGGTAATAAGTTCCTTAACCTTTCTTGAGCTTAATTTTAAGTAGTCTTCATATAATTGAATAATAACCTCCCTAAGAAAAATATAAAAAAGAAAATGTTAGTGATTTAATTAAATTGTGTGCTATAAGCTTAGCTCTTGAAAGAAGCAAAAAGAAGACTTAGTATCCTTAATCTAAAAACTTGGTAATTGATAGTAAATAGACGATGACCTCATTCACTTTTGTAAAAATGGGTCAGCTAGGGTAAACTTATATTAATGTGTTGCAATGTCTCTGTTTGACCTATTGTCTTTTAAATTTTTGCTGTTTAAACTCTTGTTCTTTAAATAAAAATGAGAAAATAAAATAAACTCAAAACCCACAAAAATGTTTAATCTTTGTCTTAAAAAATTATAGGGCCCACTTTAAATTTACTATCTATTTAGCCCATGACCTTGGAATCCATAAATCATAATCCACATTTCACTCCACCCATGGCCCAACCCACTTATACCCTGCTACATTCTTCAATTGTCTGGTTAGGAAGTCACGTCCCATTGCCCTCTCCTCTTTCCCTCTCAACTACATTCTTCAAATGTTCGATGAAATGCCTGGGTCCTAAATTTGCCAAGCTATATTCTGTAATAGTTTTAAGCGCCCCTCTCCATTTTTTCTTCTTTCGAATCCCACTGGTGATATTTCAGTTCAAGCCCCTTGTCGCAGTTAAGTTAAGCCATTCCATTTTTAAGTCCTCTCTAGTCTTGCTCTATCATTTCTTATGAATAGATTAACTGAATCTCTTTTGTGGTCTGCTCATTGTCTTCCAGTGCTTCTCCTTCGGTTTCAATTTAATTCTAAAATAGTTTTTGTCTGATAATTTATGCCAGCATAAGTAGGATGTTGTGCTCATTTTAAAGCCTTTAAATGGTGCATATTCGGTGAATCTGACAGTTGTTTGTTGGGTGCTTTACTAGAAATATATTGGGTTAATACAATGAAAAGAGAAGAATGAATCCATAAAACTCCTTGCACCTCAACATGTGTTCAGCAACATGCTCATTTATTTATTTATTTTATCTTTTAGTCAATCATGGCCAGTGAATACGTGATTGTAGCCTTACAACTAGGTGAGGAGCAAATAAAATAGGCCGTTTGGGTCCCTTGGTTTGTAAGCGGTGGTATTCCGTTTGGATTATTGGGTCTGAAAAAAAAGGGGTAACAAAGGATTCTAACCTTTTTCAAATCAAGGTTGAAGGAATGCAATTTTATTCAGCCTCAGTTGATATCTAAATGCAAACTGTTGTGTGTGGGATACGGGTTTGTTGTTTCCTTTTTATAATTTGTGACATTTGATTAACGAATTTTGGATCAAATAGATAAAAGGTGGACCGCTAATGGACTTATTTTTTTTGTTCCTTGTTCCTTTTCACAATCATCTCATGACATTACTTGTTAATTAAATTTTGAATTCTGGTTTACCTATAAATAATAATAAATAAAAAAATATATAAAGATTATGGTTGGCAATTCTGGTTTACAAGCTTATTCTTGAACTAAAAAAAAATAAAATAGTGGTATATCCTTTTGTGTTATTGAATGTTCCTTTTCTTGATTTTTAATAAAATATGGATATTTGTTTTTACCATTAATTACAAGCACATTTAACGGTCTTGTGGAGTCATGTGCTCCCTTGGCAATTGTTTTAGTGTCAACTGCATGGCCTTGTGTCATCTTTGACACGGCTTAGCTCCTAAAGAATTTATTGTATGTGCTTGTATGCTATCTTCGATTTTTTTAAAAGTGATCTTGATGATTTATTTTTCTAATAATGCAATAGCGATCAAAGTTGACTGTATGGCCTTGTGCCATTTTCAATTCCCTTTAAAAACCTTTTGGCCTACTTGCCCATTTAATGAATTTTTTTAATCCTTAAAAACAATTTATGAACAAATCAAAATCAATTTTTCACAACTTTTAATTAAAAGTAATCAACACACAAATATTTCCTAAAGAATTACATGCCTTTGACTTCTCCATTGTACGTAGGGGATACGTAGACATTTCGGACAAGTCAATTGCATAAAAAATTTTAAGTTAGTTCATTATTTGATATTTTGTCAATTTTTGTAACTTAATTAATTGCTAGTTTTTTTGTGAATATATTAATTTGATTCATTCCCTGTCATTTTGCATATATTTTACCTGAATTAACTGGTCGTTATTTTTATTTAATTTGTAGCTCGATATTTTGTAAATATTTTAATATTGTTTTTCATTCATCATACTTAGTTATTTTAATTTGATACTTTATTTCTTGTAAAATTTTAATTTAAATCATTGCCAGCCATCCTGTAAATATTTGTAATTCATTTTGTAAGGTCATTTTATTTTAAGGGATAAATTAAATATTTTAAAGCTTCTAATAATTTATACAATTAGTTTAGGGTTTCCGTCTCAAAACGAATGCATTAAGGGTGCAATAGGATTAAGTTTCTACCATTCCCTGTTATAAATAGACTATCAAACTTGACCTGGTTCGCATATTTATTTTTTTTATTTTTTTCAAAAGGGTTTTTTCAATAATTCTCCTACCAAAATAATTATTAGTGGTGCGTTTGATTTTTTCTTATTTTTTTGCTATTCTATTGTAGTAACCCTCCAAGGATGGTCATGACAGTTGACGGCTCTGCTGGGGACAGTTAGAGCGTCAATCCTAATATAGTTAATTGTGTAACCTTTTTATAATTATTTTACCCCTTTTCATTCATTTGATTTGCTTTATTTATTTATTTGTTTATTTTTTGATTCATTTGATTTGTTTTATCTATTTATTTGTTTATTTTGTTACTAATTCTCACTCATTTTTCTTGTCCATGTATATTGACTGTTGTTATACTCTATTATTGGAGTTGATTACTATTTTGCTTATTGAACCATAGGATAGACAATTTTCTTTTTCTCGTGTATATATTTTGTCTTGTTTTTGTTTTGCGGCCAAATTAGTAGTTCTTAGGTTTATAGGTTTGTATGCTCCTTGCACACACTGCACTTTCACTTTTCTCACATAATTTCAGCTCTACACCCAAGCTTGTGCGTAACATAGGTTTAGACAGGAGGTTTTTGTGATGTCATTGCAAAGCCTTATGTTCACTTAACAGTCGCAAACTCTTATGCTCAGGTTGTAACCTATTTCAAACCGAATCTTGTCGGAGCTTTTATCCACCATTCTGATTGAGTTTATGGGATGGGATCCTTATCTTCTTGATAGGGGCAATCTGGGGACCACTTTCTAATAAGAACATAGAACTGTCCTCTGAACCATGCACTGACAGAATGAGCCTAGTTACCACCACAGTATTTAGAGCCATAACTACTTAGGGTCATCATTTACCTAACCATTAGGCTCTACCTTGTATAGGACAAATGGAGCATACCTTCTATCTCTTTCGTTTCTTGTCCTTTTCATAATCACATGAGAGCATCTTTAGCTTAAGTGCATTATTTTTTCTATTTGCATAATAAAACCCTCTAGGATAAGGGCAACCCATTGTTGGCCCAAGTCTAAATAATGTGCCATAATATTATTGCACCTTCAATATAAGGTACACCATGAGGAAGGCATTACATTAGTAAACTGTACCTTGCCTCTCGGGTTCACAACCTTATGAGGATTCATGCATGTATCAACATAAGACAGGCATTTTATGCATTTAGAAATAAAATCTCCCTTAGGAGTATCCTTAGGTTGCATTCTTTTTTACTCTAACATTCATGAATTTTGTTTTCTCCTGTAGGTGAGAATTTGTTTGTGCATAGAAGAGATTAACAGTAGACCTATTCTATAGCAAGAAATGGAATAAATCTGCAAGATGAAGAACACCAGTGACATCACCAACTCGAGAAAGAACTTCAAGGTAATAGTGAATACTGATGTGCTCGATGGCTTAAGGGAAATCAGTCAACAAATGCCTATGGAAGTTCGAAAATCTTTTGTGAAAAGAAATGGGAAGATCCTAGACTTATTGTGCATAACAGTTGAGGTTTTGGTTCTGCAGGTTTGGTGTTCCTAGAGCTATTATCAGTGACCAGGGCTCTCATTTTTGTAACCGAAGCATGGGTGCGTTATTACGGAGGTATGGAGTGATTCACAAAGTTGCCACAGCATACCACCCACAGACCAATGGCCAAGTTGAAATCTCGAACAGAGAGATCAAGCAAATCCTTCAGAAGACTGTTAACTCTAACCGGAAAGATTGGAGCAAGAGGCTAGATGACGCTTTGTGGGCATATCAAACTGCCTACAAGACTCCGATTGGGATGTCTCCCTATCGGCTTGTCTTTGGTAAGGCATGTCATCTTCCGGTAGAGTTGAAGCATCGGGCATATTGGGCCATTAAGTAGTGCAACATGAATTTGGCCCAGTCGGGGGTGGAGAGGAAGCTGCAATTGCAAGAGCTAGAAGAGCTTAGATTGGATGCCTATGAGAGTTCGCGTTTATACAAGGAAAAGACAAAGGCATTCCGTGATAAGCAAATCCTGAGAAAAGAGTTTGTTGTGGGCCAGAAAGTCCTCTTATTTAACTCCCGTCTCAAATTTATGCCTGGTAAACTTAGATCTAGATGGGATGGTCCTTTTATGATTACTAATATTTTTCCTTTTGGTGCAGTGGAACTGTGTGATGAGCGGACCAGGAGGACTTTCACAGTGAATGAACATAGCCTTCAGCATTTTTATGAGGGACCCAGCGGCAGCCTGCAGAGGCAGAGATTAGGCTCACTGATGCCACGACCCTCCCTAAGGAGGATAGGGAGTCTTCTTCCTCTTTTCTCTATTTTTCTTTTCTTTTATTTGCACTTTTAATTTCAACTTTGATTGTTAATAATAGGATTTTGCGAATAATACAGTTTGAACCCTCCTTGTGATAATTGTTGAGATGTACATAGTGTTGAACTTGGATATTTTGTTTTTGATGGATCATTCTGGTTGGACTGAATTTCTCAACTCTTAGATTATCTGACTTTGTAGTTGATTTTGTGATGCTGATTGCGTGCTGGTATTGGCCCTTGTCAGATTTTGGGCCTGTGTGAATGGAATTTATTTTCTGCCATTCTTTCTTTCTTGTGTGCTTCTACTCATGATTTTGTTCTCTAGAACTTGCCATTTTTCTTTTTGAAACTTCATTTTTCACTGGCATGCATAAATATGATAGAGGCCTTCTTTCTTTCATTTACCACTTTGGCCAGATAGCCATCCCTTGCATTATATTCCCGTTGGTTAGCCCCTTTGTGCCTTATTGTATCATCCTTGTCTTAGCCACATTACAAGCCTAAGTATAAAATCATTTTATTCTGCACCTTGGAAATTTATTGAGCATTGGTTTCACCTTAGTGTTGTGTTTAAGTGTGGGGGTTGCTCAGGGCGTCCAACATTTTAAGTGTGGGGGGAGGTATTTGATGCTAATTGTCATTTGGCATTAGTTTGGTCATTGTGTGCTTGTGTAAGTAATTGTAGAATTCTCTAAAAAAAAAAAAGAAAAAAAAAGAAGAAGAAAAATCTGAATATATATATATATATATATATATATATATATATGATAAAAAAATGTCAATTTGAAAAAAAATTTGGTGTAATAATGAGTTCTGGGGAAGGAAAAGAATTTTGTAGAAAGAGGCAATTTATTTGTAAAAGTGCATTTCACCACTTAGTTGGTTTTGAACAAACCTTTGTGTTTCTTGACTAATGCTCTTTTTAAATTTCTTGGGTGCCTAACCCTTCATTTCTAAACTTGTCCATACCTTCACCATAGCCCCATTACAACCTTGAATAATAAGTCCTCTTGATTTGTGCATGCATGTGTTTTGAGTAGTGGAGAAATAGAATTTGAGCAAGCTTATGGTAGGGCAATTTCTTGAGTGGAATTTGAGTGATACATTTGGTACCTTATACACTTGAGAGATTGATTGAGAGCATACCTTGAGAGGCCATTTTGCGTGATTAGCATCATTAATTGAGATTGCCATGTTTTATAATTTGAGATAAAGAAATCTCTGTCATGATTGGTTGATCTTTTGAAGTTTTGCATTCTTGACAATTGTTAGAAAGGAGAGGTTTATCTTTTAGTCTTTATCTTTGTTTTATCATTTCTTTAGTTTTGTTTTGAATTTTTAATTTTTCCCAATAGTGCAAAAGGATAAGTGTGGGGGCATTTGATAATTGAATTTTATCACACTTAATTGTTGCATTTGATTAATGATTTTTAGGGCTGTTTAGTATGAAATTAATAGTTTTTGATCTAAATTGGACTTTGGGGTTTTAATTGGATTTAATTCATTTTCGTGTTAATTTTTCAGATTTACATTATTCCAGTATTTTGATCATAACTTTTGTTCTAGGTATCCGATTAACCTCATTCTTGTTTCGTTTTGTAGATAACTCAAAGAGTTACAAATGGTATTAGAGGCTTGAAGGCTAAATTCGGACAAGAAGATAGTCAAAACTGGAGCCAAAGTCAGTCACGGAATTCTGGAGTTATGTTTAGTTAATTGGGCTTAACTTTGTAATTAGGAGCCCAAATTACATGGGACCAAAGCCATTAGTTATGTTTTTAATTTGGGCCAGTTTTGGACTCCTGACCCGATTTAGTTTTAGGTTTAAATAGCATATTAGGACAACACGAACAGCAGCTTTACATTGTTGGGAAATTTCAGATCTAACGCCTCTCTTCTTTTCTCTCTTTCTGTTCATCTTGTTCTTCTTTTTCTTTCTTTTTCGTTTTCTGTTTGTGCACACAGCCATGGTAGGTTAACTTTCCATTCAATCAACCCATGAGTTGAGGTTTCTGTTGTTGAATCCAGAGGACCCGTGCTCTCCATGAACTGGATCCGTTTCTCTTCCCCCTTTACTCGAATTGAGCAACACGATTGTGTAAGTTGAATCTGAGCGGATGAGATTTGTCTATGATTTCTGTATTTTGATCATCCAGGGGAAGGGATTAGATGTTAGATTTAATATTTAGGTTGATTAACCCAAGGGACTTAAAATCAAAACAAGTTGAAGTGAATATTGTGCGATGCCATAAGTGAACGCGCCAAGTGTTTGATTAAATGCTAGGTGATTGTCTAGTAGAGAGGGTTCCTATATGAATGCAAGGATTCTGATTTGTTTAGGGTCAACCACGAAATTCAGTAATTTTTTGTCCAGTGACGGATGTCCTTGAAACCTCAATTCTGGGTTGGTTGATTGCTTTTAAATTATTAATTTTGTTTTATCTCTTACTCTAATTTTATTTTATATCTTGCTTTAATTTCAATCGAATTAAAAATCCCCCCCTGTTTATTGTTCTGTTTTTCAATTGAGTGATTTAGTCCTATGCAAAAATCCTTGGGAGACGATCCAGGTTGTCCTATATTACAAATTTCTTTATAAGCCTGGTTAATTTGAGTGAGTTCGACAGCTCACGTCACTGTGTCACATGCTTATTTAATTAATTACTTCTTTAATTGGTTATAATTAGGTCATCTTATGATAGATTATTAAGAGAATAAACTAAATTAATTTATTTAACCTTTCTAAAATTTGTGATAATCTCAACTCCACAAAGGAGCTTACACATTTAATTAAGATTCAAAATTTAACTTCATATACTTGATTACTTGCTAGGCTTTCTCATAATGCTATTAGGGTTAAATTCTAAGACTTTAGCTTAATTTAATGTACATTAAAACTTAATCTGAAACCTTAAAGTTGGTTTCATCTAAAGCAAAAGGAATACTAGTCCTCTACCCTATTTATCTTTTAACTACTCATGTTTAACCCTTTGATTCCTTTAAGACTTAACTTAGAATCAAATTAAATTCCATGCATTATTAATTGATATCTAACCTTTAATTCATATTAGATTGAAGATGTAACTTATAGATTGTATTAAAATCCATATAACTCCCTAAACTTGGTTCCTTTCTAGGCAAAATAATACAAATTTTCAGCCTAGTCACTGCTCGGGCACTGGAATTTCATTGCCTGAGTGCCCAAGGCACAGAATAATACCCTACCTTGGGTTGGCCACCGCTCAGGCACCTAGGTTCCACCGCCTGAGCAGTGGGCCACCACCTGGGCGCCTAGAAGGCCGAGAGCCACATTCAATTTTCTTGCTTTCTTTTGCTTTTAGTTGCTTATCTTGGTACATGTTAATACTTCTAAACATACTTCCATACATATCTAACTAGGTTTTAGTGGCATTAGATGTCCCATTAGTTTATTTGTTTTTGGAGTAGACTCAAAATAATTACAACACATAATCATGTGAATAAGCCATCATATTCATACCATACATATGGAGCTAGGTGTTCTACATCAAAAGTGTCACCTTTTAACTATTATACATTCAAAAAGAGAGGGGACGAAGATAGTTCATCATATATAACCCCTCAAGGTAACCTTATTTCATAAATTCTCCAAGTTAAATAATTACAATAAGATTTTAACCCTGTTTATTCAGGGTAATAACAAAGAAATCTCAAAACAAGCATTCTTAGCCTAGTAGGCCTAGTATGAAATCTTTCATCCTCATGAAGTCATTGTCAATCAAAAGCACCTTGAACAATTTAATCTGAAAACACTACTTCAAAGGAGTGAGATATAAATCTCAGTATGCAATAATAACAGTTATAGTTCAAAATCAAGTAATGTTCTCAGCTGTACATAGTACAGAAAATATTTTCTCTTCTAACTTTACTTTGATTCAATAAATTCTTTATCTTTAATATTGTGTTACCAATATCATTTTTTCATTTTCGAAACCTTACACCATGATTCTAAACCTTTACCACTTTGGAGAAGAGCTCTTTCCATTGCAAGGGCGTCCCCCTACCATAATCGCTACCTTATATGGAAATCATGCAGAATCACCTCCTTTGAAAGTTATTTTCAGACTTGGTGAAATCAACTCCTTAGTTTGAGGATCACATCTCAAAATATCTCTAGATCACCTCCCAAGGAGGGTCATCTCTAACTTATTGGTAATAAACATTATTCTTTCATAATCCATTACCAAATTTATATTCTTCCATGGTCTTTTAGAAAACATAAGCTCCAATTAAAACATAAAAGCATAAGCTCAAGTTCAAGTTCATCTTTAAAATATAAAAGATATAATAACTTCATAATCTACGGAAAGGTAATATAATGCTCAAAATAGATCAAGAATCATTGAATAAGTAAGAGGAGAGGTGTTATTACTCCCTATCTCTTAAACTTCAAACCTCAAATCTCTCTCCAAGCACTGGCACACGTGCACTACTCTTTTTCTTCCCTCAAGAATTTATCTTCTAGTTTGGTGTAGTTGTGAGTGAATGAAGCATGTATGGGGGTGTATATAGAGGTGAGCTTCGCTTGTGGGAGAGGCAACATTGGCAGTGCGTCCTTTTACTATTGCCACTGAAGTGACTTTATCACCAAAGTGGCATTGATCATGTGGGATCACCTTCTTTGAGGGTCATTTCCAAACTTGTGAGATCACCCCATAAGGATCATTTCTCAAAATCATCTAGATCAACTCCTTTGAGGATTATTTCTAGCTATTGGTAATAGAACATAACCTTATTGAATTTCATAGTCCATGGTCTTAATCTTTCAAAAGAGAGTTTCAAAGTGTCAAAAGGTTGAGAAATAAAACATAACATAAGCCATGGAAGCAATAATAGCATATCCTTCAAACATTTAAAAATGCATCAAGTAGAAACATATTCAAAAAGAGTAAAAGAGAGAAGGTTATTATTCCCTACATAGAACTAGCTTTGTTTGGATGATCTTCTCTTGGTATATCCATGTGTAGAATGGTCTCTAGGTGTTTGGGCAGAGTTTTGGTACTTAGAGTTATTATGTGTGCATGAAAAGTGTGTGAATAAGGTATTTACAGAACTTTAGGGATGCTTGGCCATGTGAATGGGAGGGGGAGAGTGAGTGTGTGTGTCGTGAGGGTGGCTCCTTGCTAAATGGGATTGCTTCTTGACTAAAGACATGTGATTTAATCGATGTCTTAGTTAGGGTGATGCCACATGGCAACTTATCTACTTAGACCATCATTAGAGTATCTAAGTTACTTTAACTGGTTCCCCTAAAAGATGCATGGCCGTTGGTTTCTTGTGGATTTCTTGAGGAAATATTTGATTTCTTTTGTGAAAAGTTACTTATCTAGCTATCTTCCCCTACACTCACGTGTGCTTGCCTTGGAAGACCATACAATTTTGCTAAGTTAATTAATCACATGTCTTAGACTTCTTTATCCTCTAATGATGGCATCTAATTAAAGTAACCAAGTTCTCTCTTGACTTCTCTAAGGTCTTGGCTATGGGATGTATGGAATATCTAGAGATGTTTTGCTTTCTTTTGACTAATAAAGAATCTTCCTTGATAGTTACTTGCCTTTTAATAAGGTTAAGACAATTACCACTTATCTTCTTAAGTTGATGATTACTTGGCTAGGTTACTTAGTTACTTATTCTAGTTGTCCTTTAAGACCCTTATTCCTAACTAAGTTTATTGATTTAAAGATTGACTTATGTCATTTAGTTTCTTTAAGTCTCATGGCCGTGCAAGCTTGTGGGACTTCTTGTTCCTTGGGGTGATTTCTATTCTTTTCAATGATGACTTAAGAGTTTTGACAACCCAAGCTATCCCTTTCTTAGTTACACGTACATGGGGTCTTGGAAGACCATAAACTTTATCCAAATAATTCCATCATGTGTCTTAAACTTTTTGGCCAACGATAATTGTTTATCTTTCTTTTACCCAATGGGAAATTTCGAAGTAGTTTCCTATTTCTACTTTCATGATGATTTAGTTACATAGAAGTAACTAAGTTGACTTAGTTTGGTTAAATTTTTTGACTAATATCTCTTAGTTGACTTAGGTTGACTACTTACTTTCTAACTTTTCTTTGATTTCTAACTAGATTGTTTGCTTCCTGATTAAGCTCACCATCATTACCTCTTAATAAATTACCTTATCTCGTAACTAGTAAGTCTTAGAAGACTATTATTGTTTCCTTTGGGGTCTTCCACGTGAACTCCACGCCATATTATAAGAAAGCTCATTTGTCTCCTTATAATTTAATGCTTAACTTGTTCACTAAGTAGTCAATTACTTTGCAAGACATTCTTTTGCCATTAATGCCATAGGTTTATTCTTTAGTATATTCCTTACTTGTTCAATTTTGTTTCTTCTTCTTTTTGACTTAGGTTGTTTAAGAAGACCCATTTTGTCTCCTTTGAGTCTCCCACTCTCTATCTCTCTTGTGAGCTTCTATCCATATTACAAGAAGACTTATTTGTCTCCTTGTATTTAAATGCTTAACTTATTCACTAAGTAGTCAATTACTTAAGACAATTTCTTTATTAACTTTCCTAAAAACTTCCTATACCTCTTTCTCTTGCATTTCACGTGGACTCACTTATCTTGCAAGATATTCTTTTTGTTCCTTTTCCCATTAATGCATAAGTTTAAACTTGGAATATTCTAGCCTTTAAGAAAATTGCCTAGTCTTTTCCTTTCTTCCCATTCACACGTAGCCTACCTATTTTTGAAGACAACCTATTTGTCTTCTTCTAAGCTTATATATTGGGCTTTGGGTTATATGGGCTAGGCTAATTTGGGTCAGGTTTGTCTATGTTCGTAGCTCTTGGGTTACTTAATTGGGTTAGATTTCAAAAACAACCCTAATTAATTAACTTTTTGTTTCTATCAGCCTAATATAGCTTGTATCATAGGGTTTTGACTCTTTCTAAAATTCTAATGAGCTTTTAAAACATATAAGAATACATTCTCAAACATAATCAAAGCATACAATATATTTCTATGATTTAGAGGATGTTATAGCTTGCATGCTGAGGCTAAACATGCAGAAAGATACACATGTCTATCGATATCGTGGGCATTATCTTTCAAACACAAGAGTTGCAGAACCAATGGGGATGGATGTAAAATAGTTGAAGTTCATAGAAAAAAGAAGCAACTCGAGAGTTGATAAGAGCTCATATAGAAGGATGCTTAAAGACATTAGCCCAAAAGGAAAAGTGGGATATCTTCAATAGGGTCCTTGCATTAGCAATCTATGGGTTAGTGTTGTTCCCATCAACTTTTGATTTGGTGGACTATGTTGTAATGGATATGTTTTTCATGTTCGAAACACAGTGAGAAAATCCAATCCCTATAATTCTAACTGAAACTTTCTTATCAATGGGATTTTGTCGTCAAGGGAAAGGAGGGAAGCTACGTTGTTGTGTGTGCTCACTGTATGTATGGATCATTACCCATATGTATGTCGACCCATATTTGAATCGTCTACCTAGAGTACCGTTACCAGATCCACTGAGAGATTTCAATCGTATTCCAATAGAGAAAATTAGGGTATACGAGTGGCTTGAAAAGTTCTATAACCTAGAGACTAGGGCAATTAAATGGGTCTACCCATGGTACAATGAAAAGATTGTCTACAGTTGTGGGGATTTTTCCAACATTCCTTTGATGGGCCCAAAAGGTTGCATCATATATACACCTACTCTTACAATTTCATAGCTGTGTTAGATCCAAACCGTGCCTTGAACAGAACAACTAGGAAGAGTGAAGAAACTATCAAAAAGAAAGGATATTAGCAAGGCTTGGGATAGTATCACCATGTTTGGAAGAAAAGAACTGGGAAAATGGATTGTGGCTGCTGCTAGTGGATACTTCGCTAGGAAAGAAATGTGAAAAATCAGTACTAGCTCCAACCTTGTTCTGAGAACTAATAATGGATCCTAACCAAGATCTCATATGACAGTCTAATTTGAGGCGATGAGAGCAAGCTTGGAGATCATACATAGAAAAACAAGCGGCGGAGCAGGAATTGGAAAATCTACAAACAAAATATTAGGCATTAAAAGAGAAGGTCGAAGATTTGAAAACGAAAAATGCTAAAGTAGACCTTAACTTAATTAAGCATTTGAAAAAGGCAAGGAAAAATTAAATGGAAAACTAGGGGATACACGCAATAAATTGCAAGCACTTGGAACCAAGTTGCATGCCAAAGACAAAAAACTCACAGGTACAGAGAGAGAAAAGCAAGCATTGCAAGGAAAAGTTGAAGCGTAAAGTCAAATGTCAACCAATTTAAAAAGAGAAGTCGATGAGATGAGAAGGCAGTTAGAGCAATTGACCTATGAAAATGACCATGGGTACACTCTAGCCAAGGAGTTGATTGCTCAATTAGATGAAGTGACACTTAATGAAGTGGAGTGGAGGCAACAAGCACAAGAGAAAGATGTTGAAAACCAACATTGGAGAGAATGGTTCATGCATATAATTTCTAAAGCTAATAAAAAATTTGCATAATTCACATACCACTTCAACAAGGCTGATGCTTTCACAGGTTTGTTAAAAATGCTACCTGAGATCACAAATTCATGAGCATGGGTAGGGACCTCATTAATGAGCTAAAGAGGGACACAAGTCATTCTAGTTAATGGTTATGATGTAATCCATCATTGTGATGTTTTGTGAATTAGGACTATGATGTAATCCACCACTATGGTGATTTTTTTTTTATCAATATAGATAGGGACTATGATGTAATCCACCATTATGGTGATATTTTGTATCAATCTAGTTAAGATATATGTTGTAACCCTCTAATATGGTGATGTTATGGGCTAAAGCTTTGTAATGGTTTATTTTGAATGATGAAATGTTAATCAGCCACTAGTGTTCTTCTGATATTATATCTTTGTCCACGTAAGACAGTATTCATTGTGAGGTGAATTCCTCCTTGAACTTGCCGTTAACCATATTACTCACCTACAAGGCAACATGCCCTGTGCATGGGGCATGGGTTTGGTTCTTGCTACAAAACAACGATGTTAGTCTCTTCCTTACAAACCAAATGGTTCTCAACAAACGGTAATAAATTATGTTTTCTTTTGACATTTTTCTCCTTTCCGTTGCATTACTTTTTAGGCAGAAAAGTTCTGGAACAATTGCTCACCCACCGAAAACCCAAATCCATCAAACCTGAACATACAAAACTAGGCTTCAAACCAGGCTTAGGGAGATGGAATCCAAAGAAACAACAGGAAGAAACTTAAGCCAAAAATTATATAAAGTTAAGGGAAGGTTGAATGAGATGTCACAAGGTCAAGCGAAAATAGAAAAAATGTTGAGGTTGATGAGAGAAACTCTAAATGTAAGGGAGCAGAGTACATCCTTGGGCAATCCAGAGGTGTCTACCCAGGCTACTACCTCAATGATAGTTCCTGCCTCAAGGTCATTCCAGTCACAACGCAAGGGCCAATTGTAAACGCTAAAGGAATAGCGAATAATCCTCAAGTTTCGGTTCACCAAGATATTCCTATAGAGGAAGGATACCAAGCTATAGAAGTTAACCAAGGAGGTACGTTCACTCAAACCTACCCATCATGGGAACCTTTTGTCACACCCATTTAAACGCAGTTGGTGAAGCCTCAAGTTGATGACAAGAAAAAGATAAGGGATGAGCTTATAGAGAGAATGCAAGAGCAGATCAAGGTAATGCAAGAGCATATTAGGGTAATGCAAGGCTCTAACCCTTATGGTCTAGTCGAAATTAAAGAAATATGCAAGTGTCAGAGGTAAATATCCCGAGAGACTTCAAGGTCCCAAACTTCTCAAAGTACAATAGGAGCACCAACCCACTATTTCACTTGAAGAAATATTGTACCAAAATGGCCATTTGGTCAAGAAATAATAAGTTCCTCATTAGTTTCTTTCACAAAAGCTTGACTGGTCCTACCCTTGAATGGTACATTTAATTGGACCACTCTAAAGTCTCATGCTAGAAAGATTTAGCAGATCTATTCATTGGGCAATATAGATTCAATCTTGATACTGCACCTACTCAAGAGCAGCTAAGCACAATGCAAAGAAAAATGAAGAAAGTTTCAAACAATATGCTCAGAGGTGGAGGACGCTGGTAGCATAAGTTCAGCCATCACTAACCTGTTTGAAATGTGTTTTTACTTCTTAGGAACATTAGGGTCGCTGTTCATTGGGTTAATGGCATATGCAACTTATAAGGATTTTTTTAATTTGATCTCAGAAGGAGAAAGACTAGAAACACTTGTGAGGGCTTGCAAGGTACGTTTTGGAAATGTTGAAAGCAATGCTTTTAAGAAAGGGCCGCAACTAAAGAAGAAAGAATCAGAGGTAAGCTATGTGCAGCATCAACAACCATTTTTACCTCTTAATCCACCACCCTATCCCTCGTACCAAGCACCTATGCCACTTCATCCATGCCATCAAGCACCTATGCCTTATAATCATCCCCAACCTACCAACCCATACCTAAACTTCCCTTACCAAGTCAACCATATCCCTCAATCGCGTCCATATGTCCCAACTTGTCCTTTCTACAATGCCTATCCATAAACACCTGCACGTGCTTTCCCTAATCTAGCAAACCATGGACAGGTTCGTACTCTTTTAAACTTACCTTATTTTTTGAAATTATCCATATCCAATGCCGACCTATTTCAACAGTTGTTTGATGCTCATTTAGTTTCAAAGCCCCTAATACACCCTTTAGAACCTCCATTTCCTTCATGGTATAATCCTAATGTGAGCTGTAAATTCCATATAAATGTTCCTGGATACTCAGTTGAAGACTGTGAATCTTTCAAGATGATAGTGAGAAAATTGTTGGCCTGCGTAAAGTTTGCTAATAATCCACTCCCTAACCATGGAGAGAGAACTGTAAATTCTTTAGAAATAGGACCTAGTGAGGCTAAGCAAATTACAGATGTCATAACAGCCATGAGATTGATATTCCAAGGACTAGTCCAAGCAGGATACCTTATCACTGTGTTGGTAGCTTCTATCAGGAAAGGAGATGAATATGATACTGAGGCATATTATGAATATGATACTGAGGCATACTATGAATATCATCACTCAGAAAAGCGGCATAATATTGAGCATTGTGGAGAGTTTAGAGCTCAAGTTCAAAACCTGATTACACTAGGAATCGTGAATATCGCTAGAGTAAAAGATTCCTAATATGAGATAAATACAATTGACTACTTTGTTCTCAAGATCCCATGTGTCAACACAACTCCTATCCCAAGGAATGTTGTTATCACGGTGAAAAAGCCTGCACCTTTTACTTATTGTGACACACATGTTGTACCTTGGAACTATGAGACTAAAGTAGAAATAAAAGCAAATGTCGATGAAACATCTTCAGACTGAACTGTTGAGCCAGTCAAGAAACTAGAAGAAGAAAAGGCAAGAAAGAAAGATAAAGTGGAAAACCTTGCAAAAATAGCTAACCCTAGCAAAAAAGGGAAGGATGAAGAAGATGAATTCCTGAAAATCATGAAACAAAGTGAGTATGAAGTAGTAAAGTAACTAAAGAGTAGCTTGGCTAGAATTTCTCTCTTGTCCCTAATTTTGAGTTCTGAACCACACCGCAAAGCACTACAAAAGGTGTCAGATGAGGCCTTTGTCAAGCCTAATGTCACTCCAGGGAGTATGGTGAATATGGTAGATCCAGTAAAACATGTCAATGTGATTACTTTTTTTGAAGAGGAAATGGATCCTTGGGCTGGAAAGAATTCGCAAGTCGTACACATCACTCTGAAATGCAAAGGTTATGTGATAGCCAAAGACTTAATTGACAAAGGCTCAGCTTTGAATGTTCTCCTTAGATAAACTTTCACTTAGTTGGATATGGGCATTAATGACTTAACACCACAGGAGATGACTATGCGAGTTTTTGATGGAACTAAGAGGGAGATTCTAGGGGAAGTAACCCTACCGCTTGAAATTAGACTAAGTACTTTTCAAGTTCTATTCCAAGTAATAGAGATAGAGCCTGCCTATATAATGCTTTTGGGTAGACCCTGGATTCATAATGTAAGTGTTGTTCCTTCAACTCTGCATCAGTGCCTAAAGTACATCGACAATATGTCTATGATCATTGTTCGAGGGGAAGAAGAATTCAAGGTCATGAAGCTTACCTTAGAGCCTTATATGGAAAGCACCATGCAGCATGTTGAAAGCTCTCTTCATAGTTTTCATATGATAGAACCAGAGACTGAGCCAAAAGAGGATAATCTTTCTCCCAAAGATGTCCATCAAATTATGGCCGATATCATGGCAAAGAATGGGTATCAAGAAGGCGAAGGCCTGGGAACAAAGTTGCAAGGGATCTATATGAACACAAAGGAAGATATGGCTTGGGATATGAATCATCATTGGAGGAGAGAATGGAAGAAATCTTGACCCTTAAGCAAGGAGGAAATAGAAAAAGCAAGAAAAAGCAGTTTCCACATCTGACAGAAACTTTCCCGAAACTTACTGAGATCATAAATACAAACAAAGCCACATATCCTCAAGTCCACCTTACGATCAACACATTGGAAGATGACTCAAAGGGGAACAGTGCTATTCAATGCTCCAACAACAAGGAACGCTTGGGTAGTTGGCCGTCTGAATTGTTAATCGATGTGGTTGCAAAAAAGTAATTGTTTAATTATATTGATTATCGTGTTTGGCTAATGCCCAAATAAATTGTTTTGAACCTATGTAAACTTTTTGTGAAGCATTAACATAGTGGATTTACATGATTTTGGATGATACTTGTTTCATTTTTTTCCCTCTTTTCTATCTCTTCTAACTTTTTCGATATTACCTAGTTCCTATGTTTGGTCTTGTCTTTTTTTCCTGCCATTAGTTTCCAATTTTACACAAACAATCTCTAGGGATTTAGATCCTACAGTACTCTTGCCTCAAGATCTTGAAAACTCATTGATTGATTCTTATGCGGCAATGGATATAGATAGCTATGATTATGAAGAAGATGAAGAGGCAACCAAAGAGTTTGCAAAATTGATTGAGTTGACAGAAAAAGAGTTTGGCTTGAATGAAGAGGCATTGGACATAATCAATATGGGGATAGAAGAAGAAAAGAAAGAGTTGAAAATAGTGGATAATCCAGAACGTGAAGAGATTATTGCAGTATTTAAAGAGTACCTGGATATCTTTGCATGGTCTTACCATGACATGCCAGGATTAAACCCAAACATAGCTTCCCATAAGATTCCATTGTACCCAAGGCGAAAAAGCAAAAATTAAGGAGAATGCATCCAAAGATGTCTTTGAAGATCAAGGAAGAAGTCACCAAGTAGTTGGAAGCGGGATTCTTAGAAGTATCCAGACACCTAGAATTGGTAACGTATATTATCCCACCTCCTAAGAAAGATGGAAGAGTCAAGATGTGTGTGGATTATAGATACTTAGACAAAGCTAGCCCCAAAGATGACTTTCCATTACCCTACATTGATGTCCTTATCAATAGCACAGCAAAAAACCACAAGTTTTCATTTATGGATGGATACTCAGGGTATAATCAAATCCCCATGGACATGATAAGGAAAAGACAACCTTCATCACTCCCTGGGGAACCTTTTGTTACACTGTCATGCCATTTGGATTAAAGAATGCTGGGATCACTTACCAGTGTCTAATGGTCATCCTATTTCATGATATGATGCATAAGATTGAGGTGTATGTGGATGATATGGTCCCCAAGTCTAAAGAAGGATAAAGCCATGTGGTAGTCTTACAAAAGCTATTTCAAAGACTCAAAAAATACAAGTCGAGGCTAAACCCTACAAAATGCATATTTGCTGCTTCATCTGGAAAATTACTTTGTTTGATCATTAGCAGGGAAAGAATTAAGGTTGATCCAAACAAGATTAAAGCTATACAAGAGATTCTAGCCCCCAAAACAGAAAAAGAGGTGAAAAGTTTCTTAGGAAGACTTAAATACATTACGAAGTTCATAGCCAATTAGACTAGTACCTGTGAGCCTATTTTCAAGTTTTTGAGAAAGCGTAACCCAAGACAATGGGAAGAAGAATGTCAAAGAGCTTTTGAGAAAATAAAAACCTATCTCTTGAGCCCTTTAGTTTAAGTACCACTACACCAGGTCGCCCGTTGGTACTGTACTTAACAGTGCTGCAAACATCAATGGGAGCAGTGTTAAGGCAACATGACGAGTCCTAAAAGAAGGAGCAAGCCATTTATACTTAAGCAAAAAGTTTAATGAGTATGAAGCTTGCTATATGGCTATAAAGAGAACTTGTTATGCCTTAGCTTAGACATCAAGAAGACTGAGACAGTACATGTTATACTATACAACTTGGCTGATATCTCGGATGGATCCTTTGAAATATATATTTGAAAGTCCTCATGTCTTCACCAGGGTATCTAAATGGCAAGTAGTGTTTGAGTTTGACATAAAATATGTCACTTGAAAATCAATCAAAAGGAGTGTAATTGCATATCATTTATCAAAAAATCCCCTTGAAGACAGCCAGCCAATAACATCTGAGTTCCCAAATAGAGATATTTTGACCATTGAAGATAAAGGAACAGAGGAAGAAAACATATAGAAGCTGTACTTCGATGGAGCAGTCAATGTGCACAAAAATGGCATAGATGTAGTTATTATTGCACCAGATGGAAAACAATTCCCAATTTCCATCAAGCTAGAATTTGATTGCATAAATAATGCCGCTGAGTATGAAGCATGCTCTCGTGGCTTACAGGCTGCGATAGAATTGGGAGTAAAGTTGTCTCGACAACAATGTCCCTAATTAATTGAAAATTAATAAAAAAAATTTATTATTTCTATATTGATTAGTAATTAATTGAAATCTATACCACATATGAGTCAAGGAGTCGTCACGACAACAATGACCATTGTGACCTTATATAGTTTTCGAGATGGAAGAATCGCCACGACAATATCGTCCTTTGTTGATTAATAATTTTAATTATTGATTAGAGAGTTTTAAATAATTTTAATATAATTTCTGGACGAAAACGTCGTCACGATAACAGGTCCCGATTAAATTATTTTCTAAATCAATGAGCTGTCACAATTCAGATGACTCAGATTAATTATTTAATTATATTTATTATTATTTATTTAAAATTATCTATTTTATTTTATTTTATTATTACTATCCTTTATATTTTTTATTTTCTCTTTTACCCATTTTTTATTTTTAGCCATCTAATAAAACCTAAATCTAAATATTAACTCATGACCCACTAAGCCCAATTAGTTTTTATGATAATAAAACCCAAACAACATACAATCAATTGGTCCCAAAATCGCTATTTCCAAAATAAACACATTACCAGGCCTAAAAGCACAGCTTAAATAACTAAATCATAACAGACTTAGCATCACACGTGATAACAATTAATAAATAAATAATACACAAGTAAAATTAAAAATTGAAACATAAAAACAATGAAACAGAAAAAGCCACACAATAGAGCGTGCGCTGCAGTGGCGAGGTTGTGCGTGAGGGGTGTTGCTGTGTTGTGCAGAGTGCATGTGAAGGTGCGTTTCGGTGCTGTGCTGGTGCCGCTGTGGTGGACGTGCAGACGTGTTGCAGGTGTGCTGGCGGTGCAGGGGTGCTGTGGGCAGGAGTGTGTGCAGGTGAAAAGTGCAGGTGGGTGCTGCGGCGGTGGTGTCAAGGTGGAAATGTGTGGCTTTTGTGAGTGTGGTGCAGAGGGTGTGCCATGGCCGTGAGGTGTGAGTGCGGGCAGACTTGTGTGAGGGCTGTGGCAGCTGAGGAGTGGGTGCTGGTGCGGAGCTTGTGTGTTTAGGTACTGTGCTGTGGGATAGACAATGCAAAGGTGAGGGAGAGTGCGGTGCGGCTGTAGGTGCTCTGGGTGCAGCGGTGTGTGAGAGGTGCAAAGTTGTGCGAGTTGTAGGTGTGTGACGGTGGTGCAGAGGTGCGGCTGTGATGTGGGTGCTCTAAAAGGGGTGCTGGCTGTGTGTCAGGAGCCGGTGGAGGTGAGGCTGTGTGCTCTGTTGGTGATGCAGGAAGGATAATATGTAAATAAGAAGTCTAAGTTATTTGAAGGGGGTACCATGTGATCAAGGAAGGCCTATGAGTTGCCTTTTGTGCATTATGTAATTCCCCTCGCAGAACTAATAATTAACTAGGATCATGTTAAAAAATTAAGCCAAGAGAATAGGCTAAATGTCGCTCAATCTCGATATAGGCAGAATACACACACATACACACACACACACAGTAGATCCTTAAACCCTCCTAACAAACCGTGATATTAGAAGTAACCAAGTCAGGTTTTGATATAAGAAGGAGTTGTAATATGAAATTAAACCATAAGGAAAGTATCAATGATGACTAGCCTAGGTTGAGCACTAAGCTTTCATATGCCTAGAAAAATATACTTATGCAACTATATGGAGCTTATACTTAACTAACCCTATCTTAGATTATATAGATATTTAGACCCATCATTTTGTATTAAAAGAAGGGAAAACTCTAAAGTTATGTTAATGGGAAACATACTAAGGCAATAGCCAAGTACATATCTTGAGTCATACTTTTAGTGAATCTAATGGAACTTTAATGTGGTATGTTTGTGACATAGTCATCCTTTTTTGTTAAATTAAGGCAAGAATCTTGTATATATCCAATCTCTATCTAAATAACTAAAGAAACTAGCCGAACTTATATACGTTAGTTAACCCTCTAAGGATGAGGACCTAAGACCTCTATTGGGTGTCGTACACAAGTTTATGGGTTATGGCCTATGGGACCTATTTTGTTTTGGATGCTATGCATGAAGGAAGGTGCACGGGATATGCTGGCTTTGGTTACTTATTCATAATTACTATGAAAAGGCATTAAGCAAGGTGGAGGGAGGTATGGTAAGGCATTTGTCGAGCTCATGGTGTTGATTCATGGCAGGATGGTCTGATCTTCTTTGCTTCTTTTGTTTTCCCCTTTCCTTCAGCTTTTGATTCCCTTCAAATTTCTTAAATCTCTTGAATGTCCCTTGCTTCTAGCCCTCTCTTCTTTCTTTCCTTCTATCCTTTTATCTCTGCTATGTTTTCTCTTTTTTCTTTAGAATCTCTTTTTCTTCATAGCCTTTCCCTTTTTCTCCTTTTATTGTATTGAGAAAAGTTATATATGTAGGGTCTGTTTTGATAATGAATTGATTTTAATTTGGATTAATTTAAGTCATTTTAGTTTTGATTTCTTAATTATTTCTTTTTAGCATACTCTTTGGTTCTTTGTGATGTTTTTCAAGGTTTAGAGTTGTTTTGAAACAGTTCTTTTGAAGATAAGATGGTTAGATTGACTTTGAGTTAGATTTTAAATGTTTAATCTTGTGTAATCGGACTTTTGTAGAGTAACTTGATGATATCTTGAGTTACAGTGGTCCAAATCATGTGATTCCAAAGCCTATGATTAGATAAGAAATAGGGCTACAATTTTCGTATTAAGTTGAAGTCTAATTCTGCTTCCGAAGAGCTACACAGCCAAAGGAAAAATCATACAACTAGTGTAATTAGCCAGAAAGGAATTTGAAACACTTTTAAATACCAATTGGGCCTGGGCTTTTAAAGTTCTGAAGCCTAAAGACACCTAATCCTAGTGTAAGAGACATGCTACAATAAAAGACTTACTTTTAGAGAGACTTGAGAGACTTTAAGGAGTCCAAGTAGAGAAGCTATCAAGGATGCAAGCAAAAGGAGATTGTTGAAGATTGAATATCTTTGTTTCTTTCTTCTTCTACTTTTTTCTTTTTGTTTTGTTTTGTTCTTATTGGTGGAACTTATTTGGCTCTTGATTGTATTTTCTTTTATTAGCATGAACTAATTTAACTTTTTTTTCACAGAAATTGCAATTGAACCCACATGTAGTTTGGATCTCTTGATTCCTTTCTTTTTTATTTCAATACTTTTTAAGTTCCTTATTTCATCTTGATCTTAATATTTCTAATTATTTGATCACCAATTAGATCTATTACGTAAATCTAAATTGTACTTGGAAAAAAGAAGTTATGTTTAAACCATAGATGAAATAACATATATTTAAGGCATTTGGGAATGAATGAATTGATTCAATTGTAAGATAAGAATATACTTGCAAATCATATGTAACCATGATTATAGCATGTTCTTAATGCTTTCTTCTCATATTTATTCTCATAAGAATATAAGGAATAGAAGAAGAGGGATAATTTTATGTAATCATCAGGAGATGCATATGAAAGAATTACATTTCTATGTTAACAACTCATGATCATTGGATAAGTTTAGAAGAACTAAGGGATTTCAAATGAAGTGTTGGGGGAAATAGTAATCCTCGGATTATTTCCATTAATTTATTAGTTTTATGGTGCTTTTGTTATTTTCTTGCATTTAATTTTCTTTTTATTTATTTAATTATTCAGTTTGTTTGGATTAGATTAGCTTGGGACAATTTTAGTACTTAGCATTAATAGATACAATTCTCCGTGGGAAAGATCTCTATTCGTCACTTTATTATTTATTGTGATATGTGCATTTGCATGATTAAATCCAATAACACCTCTCTCTTTGAACATTGAAGCTACATAGCCAATTTTTTTTTTAATATTAACTTCCCTAAGAGAGGCAACTCGCACATGTTAGCCAAAGAAAACCATTGGCATTTGAATCTCTATGCTAATGAAGGGAATTTTTTTTTTAATTAGTAGGGAGGGCTACAGCCCTTTACATAGGACACAAGTAAGGCATTAAGCCACCTACTTAATCTTCAGCCACCAGCTATCCATAACTAAGGGGACCATGTTAGAAGCGATGACAACTTAAGGGGAGGGTATGGCCATGGTTTACTAACCAGTCAATAGTATTGTTTCCTTCCCTAAGGATATGAATAGTTAAAATTTACCAATCTCTACTATCTAGAGCTAGGTATGTTTCACTAGATAGTAAAGAAGGTGGTTAGTAGGACAATCATGTTTAACAAAATTCACAATTACTTGGGAATTTGTTCAATAATCACCTTCCTAAAGCCCATGTCCCAGGATATGGATAGCCCCCAAAGAATCCCTTGCAATTCAACTTTAGATATAGTGTAAGACTCAATATTATAAAAGAAACTTGAGAAGTAGCAATCATTTTAGTTCCGAATGATTCCCCCCCCCCCAAAAGGCTCAACTAAATCCTTATAGGACATATCTAGTAGCATTACACCTGTCCCAGTCTTCTGTTGAAAAGTTCCACCCAATGTACTACTCAAAAAAGGTGTAGAAATAGGGTTTTTGAATTTGATAATAGAACAGATCTAGTGCACCAATTGAAAAGTTGAGTAACATAAATAATAAATATTGGTATCTCTATTGTTGAAAACCAACCAAAGGAGTTAACAAGTTGTCCCTAAAATGGTTTTCTAGCTAATGTCCATTTCATGCCTAATTCTATTATGCAAATTCTAGGTTATCCAATTCTACAAACTTAAGGAAAAGAAAGTATTCCAGTATTTTGGCTTGATCAGATGCATCCATAGGAGGGTGGCTGATTCACAGTCTCCCATCATGTGGGGGTTCTCTTAAGAATGGTTGGGGTAACAAGGTTAAGCATCATTTTCACAAAGGTTCCTCTTGCTGCAGTTAGAATTTGTGAGCAAGTGATCATGCATTGGAAGTCAAAGGAAGGTTCTTATCTTCTGAGGACCTGGCCATTTCCAAATCATCTTCTAGGAGGAATCTAGGTTACTGGTTATCATATTATAAGCTGAACTAATCAAAAACTTACCGTCATGGGTGAGGGCCCTAGTTAGTTGATCGTCTTCTAACTCATTAGACAGGGAAAGCAACCCTACTATGGTCATACAAATGAGGTAGGAAGGAATGCAACAAATTTGTTCTAATGCCAATTCCCTGTTGGGGGAAATGTAGATTAGAAAGGTGTTATTCAGGTCATCCTCTAATATGATATGATTAATATGCTGAATTAGGGGCCCACAAGAAGGGACCCAATTCTCCACCCAGAATCTAATTTTACTACCATTTCCCATAATCTAAAGGCAACCTTTTTCTACATTATACCAGTCACTGCAAATGCCTCTCCAAGTATTAAAAGAGCCAAGGCATTTTTTGATAATTGGGATAGTATCATTCCCACCACTGTATTTCCCTTGAAGCACTGCAATCATAAGGGTTGTTCTATTGAGAATTAGGCCTCATCCCAATTTGGTCATGAAGACATCATTTGTCTGCTTAGATGTCTAACCCCAAGATACCTTTCTCTTTGGGTTTACATAGTTCTTCTTAAGAGATGAGGTGAATTCTTCGTTTGGTATCAGGGACCCCCAAATAAAACCTCTACTTATCTTTTCAATTTCAACATAAAGGGCCCCTATTGAGTTAGGTAGTTTGCATAGTGTAGGAAGGCATGGCTAAGATAATTGATTTGGTCAAGGTTATTTTACCTGTTACAGAGAAAGTTAGAGCCTTCTAAGAGCTCAATCTTGTTTAACTTTCTAAATGATGTGGCTATAAGTGTGCTTGGTGACTTTGTTGTGAAGGAGAGGAGCCCTATGGTATTTGCCCAAATTTGTATTTAGCTCAAAAGCAGAGCTTCACTTAAGTCTTTCGAGTCTGTAGTGATGTGTACATGGCTTGGGGTGTGTTCTCTCTTGATTGTGATTGACCATATGAGACGCCTCTAGCCAAGTGTGATGTTGAGTTTCTCCTCCATCTTTCCTATTATCCTAAGCTTTCTAATTACAAGTCAGCTCGTTGAGTTGCGCTTGCATATGCTATGTCCATTAAGGTCTAGACAAGTGCGGTGTTCGGGCTAGCTTCCTGGTTGTTGGTGGTGGCATTTTGGGTAATGCCCTTGGTGTTGGTGTCATTCGGGTTTTGGTGCTAATTATTCTCGCAGCAAGTATTGCCATGGGTGGCAATAAGGTTGTTTGTTTAGAGATATGGACAGGGAGAGTTTTAACTCTTCTCACAAACGGTGCCAGATATTCCTTCTTCGCCAGAGGGGGTTCCTGACTGTTACGCCTAGACACACTGGAGAGCTTCCAAGAACAATGATGGAATCACTTGGAAAGGGCACTCAAATGCCCAAGTTAGAAAATGTATATGGTAGGTTTATTGTTTAGGTTTAGAATGAACATGCTTGGGAGTGTCTTAGCCTTGTGTTTAAATAGAGGGGGTGACACCAGGCGCTAGCATGAATCTCAGTCCAAAGATCAACCTGAAGTAGAGATCTTTGGGTATCAAGTTAAATGAAATGCTGGATCTTTGGAGATTCTAATGTGGACATGTGAACTTGAGTCGGTTGGGCCAAGTAGCTGCAATGGATCATACTCAATCGAGTCGAACCCAAAAGAACCATACTATCTAGATCCTAAGAATGAAAAATTTAATGTATTTTTATTTTCTTTCACTAGTTACATTTTTTTAAGTGATCAAAATTGTGCCAAAATTGGTTTACTGGGTAAAAACTAGAACATTTTATTTGTTAAGCTTATGCTTAATTTCCATGTCAACAATTTTTTTCTATAAACAATTTATAAATATCATTAATAAATTTATGGTTAAAATTTGTGGTATGCCATATCAAGAGCAAAAATAGCCTTTCTTTTTGAAAAAAAAATACATTGCAAAGAAAAACATTAGAATGACCTATCCTTTGTAAAACGCTGACAGCTGAGTGAGCTGACAAAAACTCATATCAATCTAATATCCATCGTATCACACAAACAATCACAGATAACTTTGTATAGAAGCTCTCTATAGTTGTTTGCACAATACACACACTAAGACCAACACAGCGAGAGAAGCATCCCCTGAAAGTAGGTCCAATCTTATCATCTAATTCTCAGGTAAATAATCATTTATTTAATTCACTAAATTCATTACTTTTCCAAGTTTTCAAATTTACTCCAATAAATTTGTTGCCTTTAGTGCTTTTGGGTTTTCCCTTCTACTCAATTCAACCACAATTTTCCATTGGGGTAAATTTTCTAGCATCTAATTTATGGGTTAGAGGGGACTTTATCAATCTTAAATTTTCTCTCAATTTGTAAATGAAAGGCGTAGCAAAACATCACGATTGACATGACAATCTTGCCCTTTTAATGATGGGTTTATGGAAACATCAATTTATTTTCATCAAATTTCTATTGATTGGGTCAAGAACATCATAAATTTTTGTCGAAATTATAAAACGTGTCATTAGCAAGCTACAAACGTAACCATAGATTTAAGTTCTCTAGGAATAGCTAGACTCTGTCCTTAACCGTGATACCTCTTGGTAAAATTGTTTTGATACCTCTTGGTAAAATTGTTTTAAGTGTATAGTGGACCAGTTGATATATTTCCGTCATAAGGTTTTAATGTCATTGCACAAAACAAATTTGGAGCTTATGTTTTTGTAAACCAAAACATTTAAAGCAAAAGGAACATATGATATCTCGTGAAGATTGTACTCTAGAGGTTAGCTGCATAACCATTGTAGTAAGGTAAAAGTAAAAATGATTGCTACAACATAATATGCCATCTATAAATTTTGCTACAACTACAAGGTGAAGACTAAGAAGAATGTTAGATATATAAAATCATTCTTGAAAATCTACTTAACAGCTTAAACTTCTAGGAAGTTAGTTCTTAACATGGTTTTAGAGCCTTTATGAATAAGTGGTAAGAAGTTTTACACTTCAAGCTTACAAGGCTCTTGCGTGAAGGACGTGTTAGAAATATAAAATCATTCATTAGCTTTTACCTAACTCCTTAGACCTTTTAGTAGAGTTAGTCAGTGTTAAGAAATCACTTGCAAAGCATTGAAAATTGAAGATATTTTATGGATCCATTTTGGTTGCCAATTATCATAAAATATTGGAAGGTATGGTGCTTTGAGAAGGTCAAACTGATAGTATAATTTGAATTACTTAGTAGTATGATCCATTCACAATAGCTTGTTTAATTGCTGAATTTTTTTCTTTAAATTTTTTGGGAGGGAGGGGGAAAATGGGAGGAAGGGAAGAGTGGCCTATGAGGAGTCCAACTTTAAAACTAAAATGGAAAATATGTCAACAGAGAAAGCTAAACTAATGGACCTCTCACTATTCCAAGATCATTGTAGTAACCATCAAGAACAATCAAAATAGATTCGTGAGCTTCTTTTGACCAACTTTAATGAGTTTGAACTTTGAAAGACAATAACAATTGGCATATTACTTTTTGAAGATTAATTATTCTTGTGATTGATTGGAGCTCATGGTTTTAAACTGTGACTGTGATTGCAGTTACATTGTGATTGTAGAAATTATAGACAATTACAAGAAAAAAAATGTGGTTGATGCGATTGTAATTGCAGTTGCAAAGACTTCTTTGCGGTTGTAATTGTGATTGCAAACTGTAATTTAAAATCATGCGCGAGCCTAATCTTTCATGCCACTATACAAAGTTAGAACAAACTTGTTTTTAGAAAATTTTACTGCCTAAAAGAAAATTCAAAATATTATTCAAAGCTAGCTTGTAGACTTGTAGACTATGTTAACTATAGGAGTAATTAATACACCTCCAGCCTAAGTCTATGTTAGGAAGAAGAGACATGAGCTACAATATAATGGGTTAAATGTGCAGAATGAATTGTGTCAACACTTAATTTTGTCTCATTCAGAAATTAAAAATAGAAAAATTGAAAACAATATTTTTTATCCTTTTTGGTTAAAATTTAAGAAAAAATATAAAAATTAAAAATTTTGAAAATATAAAAAATATATTTATCTTGTTTATATATATATATATATATATATTAGAATATATTTATAATATCTTTAGAAAATCTTTAGAATATATTGTGGAATCAATTAGTACTCTAATTGATAAAGCAACTTAGGAGTCATATCATAATTTTAGTATATTTCGTAATTTATTTTCTTATTTGATTAGGGTTACTAGAATATAAATAGAAGTTAATGTTTTATCTTTTATAATACATCAATCACATCTCTGTCATATTAACTTAATACTATTGTTTAATCTTCATTCTACTTTCTTCCTTTCCTCTACCTAAACCCTATAATTTTAACATGGTATCAGAGCGGTACCATCTGCCTTGAGGGTGTCCATGCTTTTTGATGTGTCAAATTCTATAGAACTTCTTTGTAAATTCTCCTTTATTATTTTCTCAACCCATTTTTCATGTATTTTCTCTGCTTTTTTACTATTTGATTATTTTCCAATGCTAGCATAGCATTAAGCGGGAGTAATAATGATAGTGGTGACTTTTCAATACTAGTGTTCGTGATGTTATCTTCCCATCGACAATTATTCTGATGGTTATTTCTTTTCCACTGATGAATCAAACTAATGGTGACATCTCTCATTGCTAGTATTTGTTATGTTATTCTCTTCCTATTGACGATCATTCTGATTGTGATTTCTTTCCTACTGATGAGTCATATCAGTGGTGACTTTTTAATACTAGTGTTTGTGATGTTGTTGTTATCCTATCGACGGTTATTCTGATTGTGACTTCTTTCCCATTAATGAGTCATACCAATGGTGACATCTCTTCAACAGTAGTGTTTGTCATGTTATTCTCTTCCCATCGACAATCATTCTGATGGTGACTTCTTTCCCACTAATGAGTCATATCAGTAGTGACATCTCTTTAATACTAATATTTGTTATGTAATTCTTTTCTCATCGACGATCATTTCGATGGTAACTTCTTTCTCACTTATGATTCATATTAGTGGTGACATCTCTTCAATACTTGCGTTTATGATGTTTTTCTCTTCCCATCGACGATCATTCTGATGATGACTTCTTTCTCATTGATGAATCATACTAGTGGTATTTCTACTTAAGTTGTCTGCATCTGCTATTTGGTCAAGCAAATCCTTAGAATCTCTCAAGTCGTTTAGGCCTGCTGTATAATCAAGCAGAATCTTAGAATCCTCAAGTTTTTTAGGTATGCCATCTAGTCAAGCAAAACCTTAAAATCATTTCTTCTCACGTAGGCTAATGATCATTCTTTACTAAGTTATCTTTCCAGCAATATTCATCTCTCCGGTATCCACAGCATCCTGAGTTGTGTTTCAGTTATGGAGTTTACTTTATATTTATATTATTTAATTAAAATATTTATTTATAACAAGCTTAAAGCTTAGTAAGCTTTAACTTGAGGGGGAGTGTTAGAATATATTTATAATATCTTTAGAAGATCTTTAGAATATATTGTAGAATCAATTAATACTCTAATTGATGAAGTAATTTAGGAGTCATATCATAATTTTATTATATTTTCTAATTTATTTCCTTATTTGATAAGGGTTACTAAAATATAAATAAAAGTTAATGTTTTGTCTTTTATAATACATCAATCATGTCTCTTTCATATTAATTTAATACTATTGTTTAATTTCTATTCTATTTTATTCCTTCTTTCTAACTAAATCTTATAATTTCAACATATATATATATATATATATATATATATATATATATATATATATATATATATATATATATATATATAATTTGACCCAAAATAAAAAATGCAAGCAAATAAAAACTTAAAAAAAGGAAAAAAAAAAAAAAGAATGAAGAGGGGGCACCTGAAGCGAAGAGGCGTGATTGAGAGGTGGGGGGTCTGAATATTTTTCTCTCTCCATAACAACATCAAGTGAAGGCGGCTGGCATACCAAGCCCAAGGCTCACACATGCTCACGCTCAGGACAAAAGGGAGAGAGAGTGGAGGTGGGGCGGGGAGCCATCGGTTAGAAGAAAAACACTTACATGGCTGAGGAGAAAGGATCTGCACCGAGAGAGGGAGAGGGACGAACAGCGACTGACGCAGAGGAAGGGGAATTCCTTTTCGCCCATTTTCGGTTCTTGGGTTGAAGGTAATATGTCCCGATCTTTCAATAGGATGGGCATTCCGATTCTTCTTTGCCGAAGCTAAATCAATAATTGTGCCGAGTATTTTGATTATCTTTGCGTATTTCCATTTGAAATGGGCTCTTGAATTTTTCTTTGAAGTTGTGAAATGATCTCTGTCTAGTAGATTTTCCACACTAATCGATTAGTTTTACTTGATTTAAAATGCTTAACTGATTATTTAAAACGAAGCTTTGATTGTGTGTTGTGGGAAACGGAATCTGTAAAGTGCAATTAGACCAGATATCTTCACCATGTCAGTGGTTTGTAAAGAGCTTCGTGCAGAGACGAAGCTCTGTTTGCAGTGATCCCTACTGTGCTGCTGTGAGGCAGCATTGTTAGACAACGACTGTGGAAATAACACCGTTTGTGATGCTGCACTGATGCCGCTCCACACTGTCTAGTCTGTGTTGAAATTTGAGTATTTGATTTGGGAATAAATGTTTCAATAGATATGCATTCACTGTGTTTATGAAGGGTTGTGTCTGATGCATTATAATTGAGTAAGTTTGGGCATAATGCTATTTCAATATCGTAGTTTCTGTGTTGCTCATTTGGCTGTCTATATAATGCTTGATGGAAAGCTTTGTGGCTGCCTTTAGCTTCTGGAGATATTTGTGAAATAAGTGCTTTTTTAAAAACAAAAATCCTCCCTTCTTCTTTGATATCCCAGTTACCATTCTTTGGCTTCTTTCTTTGATTTGTTACCTGACTTATTTCAGGGTCTGTTACTATTTTGCATTCTAAGGTTGTATGATGAAATGGTAAAGTCAGATTGACTATTATCTCATTCAATGGTCCCATATAGTTTGATAGTAGAGGATTGCACTATTGATTTGTTTTAGTGACCTTGGGCTCGGTTTATAATCCATTGGGCTAGTGTATAATGTAGTCAAAATTAACAGGTGTCTTGTGTGTTTTAGTGAAATAACCCAAGTGGCATGATTCATTGAGAGAAGGAGGTGTTGGTAATCATCATAAGAAAGAAATGACAGGTTAATTGAATAATATAATCGTAAAGTTATATCGATGGTAAGAAGAAGCTTCTGTCTCATAATTCATTTGCCCATTCTATGATATCATATATGTATGCATTGTTTCTTAGTTCGCATTCATGTAATTATGCTGTGCTTGCTTTATTAATTCTAGTCTTGTGATTGACATTAATAAAAACAATAATAATAGAAAATAAAAGATTAAATTAAAATATCATCTTGTATTATTCTGAGTTTTTTTTATTCTTTCTTAACTTCAATAAAATGTGATTTTATTTTTACCAATAGTTAAATAAATTGCTTCAAGGAGCTTTGAGGAATGAGTCTCCTTGACCCATTTTTTAGATTGCGCTGTCGATAATATTTAAATAAATCGCTTGTAGAAATTTTGAGGAGTGAGTCTCCCTGATCCAATTTTTTGGATTGCGTTATCACTAATATTTAAACAGGTGCGTTTAGGGGTTTTGAGGAGTGAGTCTCCTTGATCCATTTTTTGAATTCCGCTGTCGTTAATATTTAAATAAATTGTTTTTAGGGGTTTCAAGGAGTGAGTCTCCCTGATCCAATTTTTTGGATTGTGTTGTTGTTAATATTTAAACAGGCATGTTTAGGCATTTTGAGGATTGAGTCTCCTTGACTTATATTTTGGATTGCGTTGTCATTAATATTTAAGCAAGTGCATTTAAGGATTTTGAGGAGTAAATCTCCTTGACTTGTGTTATGGGTTTTGAGGAGTAAATCTCCCTGACTTATTTTAGGATAGCTTTGTGGTTAATCCAGGACTCAACACTGTAGGATTCGCTATTACTCAATTAGTCCATCAAGCATTTTCGTTTTTATTAATCATTATTTTTAATTTAAATCATTTTTTAAATTTTAATTAAAATCATGTAACCACAATTATTTTTTAAACGAATTACGAGGCTTTAATTCCTGAATTGAGGATATGTAGGCACTTTAAGCAAGCCAACTTTGTAAATATTTTTGATTCATCCATTGTTTGTTCATAATTTGCTATTTTCCAACCTTGTAAATATTTATGTTTACTTCATTGTTTGTTATTTTGTAGATATTTTAATTGAGCTCGTTATTTATTACTTTGTGAATGTTTTAATTTAGTTCATTGCTTGATATTTAGTAAATACTTTAATCATTGCTTGGTATTTTGTAAATATTTTAATTTAATTTATTGTTAGTCTTTTAATATTTTATTTGAGTTTTGCGGGCTAAAATAAATATTTTGATGTTATTAATTTGCACAACTAGATTTAGAGTAACCGTCTTAAGACAAATGTATCAAGTGTGGTTTTCACCCTTCCCTGTGCATAAATCGACTCCTGAGCTTGACTTTGTTTCACAGACTGGTTCTAAATTTTTAAGGGTTTTGCCAATTATTTTTCTTACCCAAATAAAAATTGGTGGCGACTCCATACAATTATTTTTTATAAAATTTCAGTTGCCTCTCTCATCACGGCGCCCTCCAAGTATGTTGTGATAGGTTGCATATGGATGAAGGGAGGAATGAAGAGGGAATTGGAGGGCTGTCCTCATAGCAGAGAAAAAGACAAAAGAGATAATTAACAGTCAGGACAGCTGGCAGGTTGAGAATGGAGGAGGGATAATCATTGCTTCACAACCAGCAGAGAGGGATATACGTGAGAGGGGGGGGGGAGTTTGAGAGGTTATGCCAGAATTGGGAGGATTTTGGAAGGGTTGGGGGCTCTCTGTGTATAGCAGAACCCATTGTTATATTTTATTTTCTTTGCATGTTGCTGGAGCTTTTGTATTACAGAGGACTACCTCTGGGTTTGGGAGTTAATTTCCGTTATAAATATATTCTGGTTTTCCAAGTCCCTATCAGTAACCTTATGCATTGTATCAGAAACTGATAATGGCAGAAAAGGTGATTAATCAGTGACCAATCAAAGTTTGATTTGCAGTTTCATATAAAACAAATTCTTTATCTTAATATTAGTGGCATTTAAATTGTGATTTCAACTAAGATGAGATAGTAACACTCTTTATATTTCTTTCATGAAATCTGAGCACAAGGTGTCCTTGGAATGGGATTAATATATGGGTGCTGAAAAAACCCAAATGAATTAACGTACTCCCCTATAGTGGCTCAAATAATGTTATTTTTTGTGCACATTACAATATATATTATCTTAGCTTGATAAGTTGAAGATCTTGTGCTTAGATTAGTAAACAATAAACTAATGATGATGATGATCCTCCGCTGAGCTGTTAAGAGAAGTGATGATTTGATTGGAATTCTAACTTTTAAAGCTGTTTACCTTTTGGATGCATTCCTTTCTTCCAAGAGTGGGAGGCAGAAATTTAGCATATGAAGTGATTGGGGAGATAGACTGTGATTAAGATGACTGATATATCAAGTGCTTGATTGTGTTTGTTAGAGGATTATAAGGACATTAAGTTTGTAAGTTTTCTAAATTTAAAATAAGATATTTTGTCTTCTCTATGCTTCCAAGAATATGAAGGAACCATTACATGATCTCTTTTGGTTAAAATTTAGTTAGTCTTCTGCGCAACAGTAAGACAAACTAATATGTTCCAAAATACAGATGTTTGTAATATCCTGATGGATATATTCACTTGCAATTTCGAATACTGCTTCCGGTAAAATCTTGGAATAAATCACCTTGTCAAATATTCTTACATCACTTGCCTTTTCATGTTTTGGTTGCAGATCTTGGGCTAGATAGTTACTTGCATGTGCTGATTAAGTTTGTAATGTGTCCAGCCCTGTAGCACTCATTGCTTGATAATCAAGGCTCAAGAGCAGAATCTTATCATTTAAGAGAGCTATACACATAAAACACTAAAGGCAGTGATCAACACTCTGACAGATCTTAGGCCTGGTTTATTATCAAGTAAGAGGAGGTTGATAGCTATGCTCCAGCAGTTGATGTTTGCTGAATCAATTACTTACAAACTGAATATCACTTTGGTCAACTCTACCATGGAACATAGCAACAGTTCACTGTATGGATATAATGTTTAAAATACTTACCTTAGGTTATGTTTAAGTCAAGGTGCTTTCTTTGAAGAGCCTAATATTCCTAAATATGACCTCTAAAATAATAAATCTGAGGTAAGATATGTTTTACAGGTGTTTTAGAAACATAGAAAGGATGTACCTGTGGAACTGGTGCTGAGAGAGTAGGAAACTTATCACAGTCATGCAGTATCAATCTTTCCATAAGCATACTTGCTTTTGATTTAGGTTTGAGTGTCGGAGACCATGACATGTGATCCATACTGAGGAGCATAATGATTTTTGTTTTTTACTGAAATCATGTTATCCAGTTGTAAAAGCATCATCTTGTTGAAGAAACTCAGCTATCAGATGTAAGCAATATGCATCTGTAAGTTTGAGGTCTGTAGAGCTATTGTGACCAAGTTTGGCAATTGTAATGATTTATGCTGTTTAAGATGGCCACGTGGAATGTCAGAGTGGAAGACTAGGTGATATGAAACAAAATGATCATATTTTAAATGCTGCTGCAATGAATATGGTATCGAACTTTGGAAGTCACTCTTTGGGCACCACTGCTTCTGCTGAAAAAGCTATTAAAAAGTTATTGGGGAATGAATCCCAATTAAGTGCTGGTCATCTACAGGATGACATAGAAGATGGCTGTAAAGAAAATCAAGGACATAGAGAAGGGGACATTCGAAGAATGAAGGAAACAAGAGAATCAGATGAAAAATGTAAACAATCCTCTATGAAAGAAACTTCACTAAAATATAGTAACAGGATTGCTGATGTAGTTTTAGGGAATATTCAATCTCATGGATTTTCAGAGTCTCATGAAAAATGCAAAACACTTATTCGGAAGGTAGCTCAAACTGACAAGCTCTGGGATGGTTGCCTCCAGTTGAACCCTTCTGTAACTGTTTCTGCAGTTGCCTTCTTTAAGAGGTTATTCATCTACTATTGAAGTTTTTTTTCTTTTTTTTTTTAAAATATCTACTCACGGTTCATCCAGATTGCTGTCCTATGTAAACATTGTATTTGCCAAAAAAAAAGAAAAGAAAAGTTTGCAGCCAGCTTGCAAACTGCAGTTTGACTCAATTTATTCTTCTTTAAGAAACTGAGGAAAAACTTTAAGAAATGTGAAGCATTAGATAATAATATTAATAATGATATAACTATTATTATTTTGTTCTTACTATTATTGTTGTAATTTATTACTAGAGGAAGTTTTGTACAAATTGAAATATGATTAGGCAAAGCAGTGTATTTGATGTTGTACTAGAGAATGTTTTGTCACCAATCAACTGTCATAGGAAGCTTGGAGTCTCCACTAAGTCTCCTAGTGGAATTTTCATTCCTTAGAATAGGAAAAAAATATATATCACTCCCTTTTTCTCTTATTGACATCCATAACAATTTCTAGTTCCTGAAAGCATAGAATTGTAAGTCACAAATTGTTTTTGATATGTTTTAGAATTGACCAATGTACTTTTATAAATAGTTTGGATGATGGATTTATTGGATAATTTGATGTTGAAGTAGTATTAAAGTATCTGGAAGAAATCTTTCTCTTGTATTTTTTATATGTGCATCAATTTGTACATGGGTATTAATGATTTAGTAGAAGTTTTCCGAGAGATAAATGAAGCACATCTACCAGAGTCCAGTCAAAGAGTTTGCTTAGATTGTCTCACATTCTCGTTATGTTTTCACTGCCACTGTAGTCATGAAGATCTTTACTGTATACCAACAGAGAGAGCTTTAAGCGTGGTTATACTCTATGAAGTGACTATTTGAACAGCTTGTTCTCCCAATTACGTACTTTCTAGAACCAATTTGTTGATCCAAAATTTTCTTTCTTTTTTCTTTCTTGAATGCTAAAATCTTGGTTCTTACCTAGAATTTATTCCTTTGCAGCTGTCACAGATGGCCCTTATCTGTTTGTGTGAGAGAGAGATGATAAATGAGTCCATTCTGTAATTAAACTAAAAAACAAATTGAATTCATTTAGAGTAAGGACAAGAATGATTTCTTTCTCCTTGTCTGGTGATGGGTTGAAATTGTTACTTCTAAAACCCTTTCTCCTCTGAATAAGACTTGGCCTTCTAGTTCAGCTTCCAATGTTAGCTTGTGGTGGCCACTTTGATTCTTCTAAACTCAAATTTTAGTTAGGAACTTTCCAGTCTTAATTTTAAATGTGGTTACTCTTGTGTAGTGGTGAAAAGATGCCTGGTGTCAAGTGGTCTGAATCTGTAGAAGTGAAAGGCAAGGTAAAGCTAGATGATTTTGAAAAATATATTCAAGATCTTCCCCGCTCACGCAACAGAGGTTTGATGGTAAGAAATTGTTGCTATTCTATTTACAATATAAACAGGCTGTTGGATTCAATGCTGAAAGTAGCCCCAATATCTGTAATTGGATTTGTCTGTGTTGACTAGAATAATTGGAAGTTAGAGAGAACCCTGTGACAATTTATCAAGTGGAGTGGCATTACGAAATTCCTAGTAGTTGTCAATAGGTTAACATTATTTTTTGTATTGTGTATGTCTCTTATGCTGTATATGCCATTGATTTCCCGTGGGTTATAGTTTGGTCCTGTTTGTTCTATGTGAACAGCATACAGTTTGATGGGCATGATGACTGAAGGTAAGCATATATTTAAACCCAATAATAAAAGGAAAAGTTTAACAAACATAAGCTTATCAATTATTAGACTGTAAGAATGCCAGATGTACTTTTCTTGGCCTCTTGAATTTGTAAATTTACTGTTCCTGATGTCTTATGCTTTCGTTGCTGTAATCTGTTGTGCATTTTGGTACAGTCCTTGCTGTCCTGCAGTGTTATAAATGTCACTTGTAATTCACACCTCAAACTTGAACTAGTTATTTTCATTTGGCTGAGGGGATGAAGCCAGGTCAAACCTTGTTAAATTATTCTGTAGGAAACAGGAAACAAAGTGAGAAACCTTACTAGGAGCATTGAGTTTTTCTCTATTCTAGAACCCCAACAGCAATCTGATATCATGTTTGAAAATATGACCCTTCTCATGGAATCTCCTAAACGCTGTATTTTAATATGTAAGTGGGTAATTGAAATGTTAGGTCAACAATGTTTAATTTTATTGGATATCCTTACTGAGCAAATCCAGCAGCCAATCTTTGATGATGAGAACTGTTGAAATTATGGGGTTTTTGTATGGTGAAGGAGAAATTAGAGTAGAGATTTTGAGTAATAGGATATTAGATTGATACAAGATGTGATACATAAGATACAATATACTAAACTAATAGTCCTATTTATACTGATAATTAGGTCAAGTACCAATGCTGTACACTTGCACAAGCCCAAGCCCACTAATACAATAGGACTCCTAACTCTAATATTCTAATAACCCCCCTCAAGGCTAAAGTTTACTATGCTTTAAGCTTGTTATCCAAAATAACCTCCGTAAACCATAGCTTGAAAGACAACATAAGGATGCTAGGGATGTTGGAGAGGCAATACACAGGCACTGCTGGAAAGACAACTCAGGTAGAAGATGGCTGGAGTGAAGCACAGCCTGAAGAGCTGGTTGGAATGTTGCATGGCCAAGGAAAAAGAGTCATCACTAGAAAGATGGGCAGCAGTAATTTCCTTGCTAGCAATCATTCTCAGCAAGGCTCAAAACTTATCCAAATTCATTAAGAACAGCATTTGGAAGCTTCAAATAGCAAGAATATTTAAGAGACCCAAAAACTGGTAAATTGAATTCAATTCGAAAATTGCTTGTAGCTGGAATATAGAGAAACTAGACATGTGTGGGTTAGTATGATGCACAGCCAAAACATGATGGTTCACAGTGCTGCTGGAGTGTAAGTGTAATTACAGCCAATAGAGGTCACCACAGGTATGGTTCTCAGTGGGTGGTCTTTTTGGTCACTGCCAGAAGTAGTCCCAGCCAAATAGAGGCAGGAAACTGGTGCAAAACGTGACTGAAACAGAGACAAAACAGCCAGTCATAACAGAAAGAAATGCCATCATCTTCCTTGCCAGAAATTGCCACACTCCATTCTTCAACACAGTCCATACCAGGTAGAGAAAACAAAGAGAAGATGGCAGAATCCTAAGGCAAAAAGATGTGATACAACCACCAGGTTCACAACACAGCATCAATGCGCACCAAGCCCTGTCAAAATTCGTGAGTTTGCTGCAGAAACGAGTCTGACTTCCTAAGACATCACATCCCAAACTGACAAAAAGTGCCCAGTTGGAAAGCATGCTCAATCAGAGGAATGAGGGAGTATGGAGGTTGGGAATCATCTAAGAAGGGCGAATTGCACAAGTACAGCAAAACAGCCTTTAACAAGTTCTCATGCACTATTGTAGGCGGAACTGTGGCAGATCTGGGCCAGGAACTAGCCAGAATGGAAAATGCAAGCAGGTCTGTGGAAGAACCGGCCTGGGAAGACCTGACACAGACTCCCACGCACCGGTGAGGCGAGACTATCCAGATTCTGGTGGTGGCACGCCAGAGCTCTGTTTGCGGCGAGCTTCCAGTGGATCACCAATCCGATATGATGGTGTTGTCAGTTGTAGCAAACGAACATTCCTGATGTTTGGGCCAGAGTTCATTATGCACTGGATGAGAGAGAAACTTGACAAACAGCCATTGGATGATAGAGAAACTTTGCAAAAATAGCCATGATAGTAGAGAGAAACACACCAAAGAGAGCAGCAAAACATGCCAAACAGCAATGGGCAGAGAGAGAAACTCATCCAAGCAGCCGCAAAATACCGCCGACCAACGGGAAGGAAAGAGACACAGGACAGGGTATCATGGGAGAAGAGTTCTGGATGAGGAGTAGATAGAAGAGACTCTTACTAACAGGATATTGAATTGGTATGAGATGTGGTAGATATAATATAAAATACTAACCTACTAGTCCTGTTTATACTAATAATTAGGTGAAGTAACAGTATAGTACACTAGTACAAGCACAAGCCCGAGCCCACTAATACAATGGATTCCTAACCCTAATATTCTAATGAAAACCAACTCACAGGTTGTTTCTGTATTCTGTATGGATTATCCTTATTCAATTAGTTTCTGTCCAAATTATTATTGTATGATTGGCTTATTCACAAATAGGTTAGGTGGACTAACTTGATACTTAATTCAACAACCGGTCTTATTAAACCTTTCATACCTACTGCAATTTCAGAACTATGAGATCCTGATAGCCATTATTCTGAGAAATTAAATTACTATTAATGATGCATTTAACTTCAGGTAGTCTCCCTCTGTTGGAAAGAAGGATCTTCAAGACTTGGACTGGCAGGCATGAAAAAGGTAAATTTAAAGTTCAGACTAATTTGATAAATATCTAAATAGCCTCATGAATCCAATTTTAGAGTTAGAAAACTGCATCATGAATATTTTTGATTGCAGATAATGGCATAATGCCAATTCTTCTGTCTTTTGTTTAACAAAATGTTTCTCCTCATTAACAGGTTGCAAAAAGATATAAAGAAGCTGATAGGGTTGGGTTTGCTCAACTTTCACCTGGCATTGATCTTTATGTCTGTCCTCGTAGTGAGACCATAATCACCATACTTGCAAAACATGGCTTCTTCAAAGGCAAGTCAGCCATTGAGGAGAACAAAGATTCCCTGATTGGTTGTGTTGTGTGGCGAAGAAACAAAATAAATCTTAATTCTGTTGAGCAGAAATCTGAGAGATGTACACATCAAGTTGCTGTAAGTAAAGTGTCTCCTAGTCACTTGCTTCCAGAATCCATCTTAGAATCATCAGGAAAAAATCATACAGCCCTTGATGCTAAGCCGATGGATAGAATTCAAAGGGACAAGAATCTGAGTAAATCCCCCCTTGGACTGCACAATTTTTCCACTAGTTATAATGATCCCTCGACAGCACAATCCACTCCCAGTATTTTACCATCTGTCATTGCAGGATCTAAAACATCTTATCCAGATCCTGAATATCAGCAGGTTTCAATGGGACAGTCATCAAAATTAGAGTCTCCTCTTGTGGACAAATCAGAAGAGAGGCAAGACCTGAATTTCAAACTGCAGAAACATGTAGTTCTTCCACCTGATGTCAATAAACATCCTTCGCCTATTCTTGATGGTGAAGACCTTCCAGAATATGACTTCGGAACTTCATGCAGTCTTATATCTCAAGCTGTAACAAACAAAGCATTAGATTCTCCGACTCATGACAGAAACCTTCCAGAGAAAGGACGTAGGAACAAGGATGGTTCTCCGCCACTACAGGTTCCCACTCTAAAATCTCGGCCAACTTTACATCAGAGAAGATTGGAAAATTTAAGCCACCAAGGTCTACCATCTGAGGAACACACAGAAAATGCCCCCACAGAAGAAAGTCTGCAAACATGACAGTATCTCCATATTGCCTCTTGTGGTAGACAGACAAAGCGGAGCCATGAGGAAGCCATATAGCACACCTGCTGCTCCACCTGCAAAGAATCTTTTTGATGAAGATGATGACATGCCAGAATGGTGTCCCCCAGGTGTCAATCTGGGGATTCCAGTTGCCAATCAATCCTCAAATATTCTTATTCATTCCAAAGAACCAAAGTTAATAAGCCCAGTTCTGTCTGCAGCTGCTCAAAGCCCCTTTTCATCCTCTGCATGTGTAGCTGTTGACCGCCCACCATTCTCCACCCAAGCACCCCATTTTGCATTTCATAGCCCTGTTTTCAAGGTGGAACAGGCACAACCAAGACCAACAGACATATTCATGGCAAAGGGTCCAACCTCTTCTATGGAAATCAATTGTAACCCACCTCTCAGGCCAAATTCCTGCCTCGTCAATGGAAAGCTGCCAATCAACCATGACCATGAGGTTTGGAAAGGTTGGATGTTATAATGCAGAGAGAAGCCAATGTGCGATGCTATATGATTGCAAATTAAATGAATTGTCACTAAAATGTCTACCTGTGGGGGAGACACAAAGTGTCATCCAAATAGAAATGCCCAAGTAAGCGCGGCATGTGCATAGCAGCCTATTTATGCAATCAAGGTTAGTTTGTTCTTTGACTTAATCGTGGAGAGCTAGAAGAAATAATTAGATATAGGATGTTTTCTGTGTCAGATTTTTAGATCTTCAATGTAGAAATAGGATCCGTCCTTTATATCCTAGTTAGCATTTCGTAAGGATTAAACTTGCTGCACAGGATTTTCTAGAAAGCATTTTGGGTACATACAGGGAAATCCTATTTTATTATCTTACTTTTGGGAACGAGCTGAAGATAATACTGCCAAGAACAAATGAAATGAGTGCAGAATATGAACTGATGTTTTGTTTTTCTGTAAACCGATAGCACAGTTCTCAAAGGCAAGCAAGAAATATAGTTTCTTTAGTAAGGAAGAAAATTTTATTGAAGCTCTTACCCTCATTTTGCAATAAGAAAACCAGTTCAAGTCAACCAAAGTTTTACATTAAGTGTATTTTTTTTTTTGGTACATTAAGGGTTTGTTTGTATAAACTTATAAAAAAATTATTTTTTTTATGTATCTTTTTTTAATAGATTTTTTTTTTTTTGGTAAAAGAAAAAAGAGTAGAAAGAAGTTCTCACTCGCTCATGCTGGGAGCGCAATACGTAAACCCTTCCCCCAAGTGATAATTTTAAGATTTGAACTTTGTCATCATAATGTGCTAACCAATGTGACTAACTACTTGCAGATATAAAGCTTTTCTTTTAAGAAAAGTAATTTTGCATTTGGATATAATATTTGAGAAATGTTTTTAAATAATTAAACGATTTTTAAGTTTGTTTGGATAAAAAATAATATAAGCATCTTTATTTATAGCAAAATTATTGAAAAGTATATTTGAATGAAAGATATGATAAATTATGATATATAAGATATGATGAAATAGCTTGATAGAATGGGGACAAAGAGGTTTTTGAGATTGTTATAGAAAACGAGACACAAGAGAGTATAAACATAACTAGTTATACCAAAAGTTTATCAACATGTTGTTATGGTCATAGAGATTAGGTTTTATTTTGAGGTACTAAAGCACAATGACTTAGACTGTGATTCACAAAATTTTGGAGGCTTATGTGAATAAAATTTACAAAAGAAGAACGAGAGAACATGATATGTAATTTTTAATAAAAAGGTAAATGATATTTTTGTCAAAAAATAATATTAAAAATTATTTTTCTTTTTATTTTTTTTAGAGGTTAGGAATTATTAGCTTTTAAAAAAATGCTAAATAAGCTTTTTAAAATTTTTTTTTAAGTTACATCCAAATATATTTTAAAATATATAGAAATATTTTTTTTTCAAAAAATAAAGTGCTTAAAAAAAAGTGTATACAAATGCACTAAATCAAGGTGAAAGATTTTTGACTGAGTTTTATGTGAAAATGTATATGCAAAATTTATTTATAAATTATTCATTTTAATTTATACTCTCGTACCATACTTACTGTAAAGCTAAAATTTTCAATTATGGAACTCGTGCGTTGCTCAGGGCATGGAGATTATAATATCATCAAATCTCAATATAATAATTATCAAACATTATTAACTAATGCATATATAAAATAAAATTCAAATAATAAATAACATTACTTCTAAAGTATGCAAATATCTTTTTTACAAAAAAATGATGAGATACTATTCTTTTTATTTAAATCATGTGTTACTGTGAGGATCTTTATTGTTTGCTAGCAAATTTTTTTCAAAGGATGAATGAACTTGTTTTAAGCAATAATTTTAAGTTATAAGAAAAATAATAAAAATATTTTGATGCTAAATTATTAGCATGTATCACATGATAAAAAAAGTATACACATCAAAGCATAAATATTACGTCATAAAGTAATCATATGGAATGAATTTAAGAAATAATAATAATAATAATAATAATAATAATAAGCATAAGTGCAATTTTCTGACAAAACCCGTAAGAGTTTTTATCAGTACATATCAAAATAAACTATAAAACCTAAAAGAAAATGAATCAGCCGTAAGATACGTGGGTGTCTGCCAAATTCAAAAAACCATATAACTAAGTATAGTGGGGTTGGTTTTATTTTCTTAAATGTTTAGTAAATACTAAAATTTGAAAAAAAAAAAAAGATTAGTTCTTATCTAATTTGTTTTCAAGTTAAAACTAATTCAAGAAAAAAAAAATCAATTTAAAGTTGGTTTTATTGTATTTCATTTTTATTGATGGCTTCCATTTTCTTTCTTAATTTTTGTTTCCTTTTTCATATTATCTCTTTACTTTCTCTTAACATTTAATTTAAAATTTTACTTATCATATTTTGTTTCCCTCTCTATATTTAAATTTTAAATTTTTTTATGATTTCAAATTTGATATTAAAATTGATTTAAGACAAATTTTAATCAAACTAATAATAAATTAAAACTAGTTACAAAATAACCTGAATTTATATTATTAGTTTATCTTAAACAGTTCTAAACTAATTTTCAAGATTGACCAAGTAGCTAGTTAAAAAAAAACATTAAAAGGTAAGTTAGGATCGGTTGACCAATTATCCTGCCACCCAACAAAAAAAAAAAGAAAAAAAGAAAGTCAAGCTTGACCTGACAGGTTAACCAATCAACCAGCAAGGGTGTCAAAGGGATAATAGACGGAGGGCAAAAATTAAGGTACAGAATCAAGTTGATAAAGTAGAAGAGAGGCAGAGGAGAGCATGTGATTATGGCGGATGTGGAGGAACAACAAATATTGTGTTTATTTATAGAAGACACCAATTAGCCTGTCGCCCAACAACAAAAATGAAAAACACAAAGGTCAAGCTTGCCCTGACAGGCCAATCCATCAACCCGCAAGGGTCTGAAAGGGATAATAGATGGAGGAAGAAATTAAGGTGCAAGGTAGAGTAGAGAGCGTAGCAAAAGGGAGGCAGAGGAGAGGAGAGGATAGCACATGATTGTGGCAGATGTGGAGGAACAAACGTTGTGAGATATTTATAGGAGAAACCATCTTATCTAAGTCGTCAACAAAAAAATATACAATCCTTAAGTGAGAAATTCTAGAGTACAATCCAACTCTTGTCAACTTCAATTGGTATTAAAGCTCAACTTCTGTTTGAGCACCTAACAGTGTACGAGGAAAAATATTTAGAAGAAAGGATGGCAAACCAAGGAGGAAGCACTTGCGCTCCAAAAAGAGTTTCAGCATATAGACCACCTGCATTATATGAAAAGCATTGCTACTACTAGAAGGATCACGTGAGACTGTTTATTGAATCACAACATATTGACTTATTGGGCATCATCGAAAATGTTCTATTCATTTTTACCACTCGCTTTGATGATGGAGGAACACGAGAATTTTTTTTGTTATAAAATGTTTTTGAATTAAAATTTAGTTAAATAAACTAGAATTTTTGTTTCCAATTGAAAAAATATTTTCTTAATGATTATGTTACTGTATATTTTTTGTAAATTTTGTTTTCTTGTGAGAAAACCTTATCAAAATATTATGTCTAACAGTAACAAATGTTAACTTTAGTATATATAGGATTAGACTCTACAAAGAATATGATAACTCTATGTTAGGTTAACACATGGGTTGGTTATGGCTTCGAGCTTGATACTTGTTAGTTCAAGCCAAGTGATTCTCATATTATTAGTTTACCCACAAGCAATGTACTTAATCAATTTAATTCAAGTCTTGGGCTTATTAGATTGTTAGCTTACTTTGCAGGCCGTGTACTCTAGCAGTTTTGATTCTACTTGATGAATTATTTTACTTATATTTTGTTCTAATTAATCACTGAATGTTTGAGATTTGTTATTAGAAATTGTTTATTGACTTTATTGCTTTATTATATTTTTTAGTAAAAATTTATAATGACTATGATTTAGAATTCTTTTATTTTAAAAAAGAATTATATATAATTGTTATATTTTTCTCAAGTGTTTCTATTCAATTTTATTTGCTATATATATTTTTTTAAAAAAATTAATATTGCTTATGAAAAAACTCGTGACTCCACTTGTCCCGTTTCTAATGTAATCGGCATTAATTGCTTGTTGAATTGTAAACTCATTCAAATCGTTATTATATGTTTTTCAAAAAAGAGTAAAGAGAATTTGCTCCTTTAGTTTGATTTACCGAATTTATAGTTATTTGGTAAGCCCAACATATTATTCATATAGGTAAGTTTTAGTATTTATTTTAGTTTTGTTTTAGATTTTGATTTGAAACCCTTGTAAGTTAATACTCTTAAATGAACTCTCTTATTTCTACAAGTAAAATTCTTGTCAGTTTCGAATGAGTGAATAAGTAACTAGACAAAGTTATAGTATTTATTTTCCAATAAATTATTGGTGATTGAATATCAGATATATTCAATTTTGAAATCGGATAGTATATGCTATTTGGAATAAAAGTATATTTGAAGACCCGTGGTAACTATTTTAAATTGTTTGTTCGAAATTATAGATTTTGAAGCTTGTATAACTTAAATGAACTTACAGTAAACTCTTGTTATACACTGGTCATAAACTCCCAATTCAAGTCGTCACATGAGTAACAAAGAATGAAATTTTCTTAATGTTGAATTTTCTTAATTTGTAACTGCATGAAATTTATAAGAAATAAATGCATGAGCAGAAAATTATATTGCATGAGTGAAGAAAAAGTTTTGGAGGAGGCCCTTACTTTTAGTTATTATAATAGATTATAGTAGAGAAATTTGTATTCTTTTATATATTCAAATAAATGTAATTAAATATGAAATCAAGTAATTAAATATGAAATTTAAAATATAATTAAATATTAAATATTAAATTTAAAATTTGAGTGCATATAATCTCAAATTTAAAAGTAACTTAATATTAAATTTGTATAATTTGTTTTCAAATTATTACACAAATTTATGTAGGTAATTTATGTATATCAATTTTATTTGATCAATTTTTGAATTTCTTGAATTTGTGTCTTGCATGAAATTTGTAAGAAATAAATGAATGAATAGGAAAAAATAACTTGCATGAGTAGGAAAAATTTTTTTGAGATTCTCACTTTTAATTATTATAATAGATTTAATAAAGAATTAAACACGAATGAACAAATTTAGTGTGAGATGGAGTCCACCATTACTCTCTAAACAACCACCCCATAAACTTTATAGGAACTTATGTGATGTTTGGTATGCAAAAATGGTTGTTTCATTCATCTTCATTTTATGAAATGAAAGATTCTTATGTTTGTTAGCAAAAATAAATACAGAATGAAATCTCCAATTTACAAAATTAAAAATGGAATGTGAAATCTATTCCCTTTAGGAAAGGTGTGATTAGGATTTGGAATGAAATTTAATGATTCTTTTTTCAATATTTCTTAATTAATTTTATAAAATGACAGTTATTATCTTTGTTAAATTTAATATACTTAAATCTTATCTTATAGACAATAAAGGGTAGCATCACAAAAAAAATTTAAATAAAAGACAAAATAATTAAAAGTTTAATGATTATATATTATATATTTCAAATATGATAATGTACACACTTCAAATTTGCTTCACAAATAAAATAATTTTTTTTCTTGAGTAACAATATTTATTATTATTTTTAAGTTATAAAAAATTAAAATTTATTATTATTTTTAAGTTATAAAAAATTAAATTTAAATATTACTCTCAAGAAGCATACTAATCATTTGCTTCCATCTGTGCTAGAAACATACTTCTTCCATTCCACTCATTATTCAACACAACCTGAAGACCATCATCATCTTCATGTATGAGAGATTGCTTGTCAAGTAAATGCATTCTTAATCTCACGACAACAGGATGCCTATATTGAATTTCAAATCCAAAAATACGTTAAGTAGCTTCACAAGCAGGAATATACCGACAGTTTTAATATAGTTTGATCTCGTGTATCTCCAAATCATTAGTGTTGTTGTCATACAACATTGCTGTTACACGATCACTTCCCTTGTTGATGTCCTTGAACAAATATTTGATTGCAATCGATTGATTGCACCACTCACATTAATATAAGATTCATATTTCAGAAGTAACAACGGATTGTATGGAACAATGTAACGATTATCAAGTTTAATTTCATTTTCTCAACAAATCTATCATTCATTCTCTTTCTTTACATAGTGTAGCCATCCTCATCAATAGTAGTTCTTCTATTAAACTCTTTAGGATAAAATTTACTGCAAGAATTGCAAATAATATACGGTGTTTTAGGATTCATAGCACCACATGGACCATGTACCATGTATTCTTGAACAACTTCATATAATCTGATATTAATATCTTTATCAGGAATTTCTGCTGATATCATTCTGGCTATATCTTCAGGATCAGCACACTTGTTATTGCCACTAAGAAATAGAAGTACATGACAATGTGGCAGTCCTCTTTTTTTAAATTCCACTGTATAAACAATTGAAATACTAAATGATAATAACTATTAGAGATATAAAACTATTTATATATCTTCACTTAATGGTTTAAACTTTTAAGATAGTTAGTTCATGACATAATATCAAAACTTCTTTAATCAAGTAATCATAAGTTCAATCCTTGATACCCCCATTCTTTACAATTAAGTTGAATTTAATATAAAGTAAGGTAAGCTTGTACATTATCCACGCTTCAAGCCCAAAGGGTTCTTGTGTGAAGGGACGTGCAAAAAATATAAAATCATTCATGTATCTTCACTTAACAACTTAAACTTGTAGGATAAAATTTATATACAACTACAAATTCCTTAACAGTCCTTTTAAAACTTAAAACAGTTGAACAAATAAACATAACATATTAAATTACCAAATAGTATGATATAGCAATATTAAATAACAAATTTAGCTCCAAACAATAATAAGTTGAAACAGATTATACTATCAAGGAAAAAGTATAACAATAAAAAAAATAGACAATAGCTTCACAATTGCTACATTCAATAGTTAAAGAATAAAACTGCATGCATATAGTAATTAATTAAAAATCTACAATTATAAATACCATCACTTAGTTTTTCAAATATCTTTTCACATTTCAAATCTTTCAGTAACTGAAGAAGCTTCATCTTGAAGATTATAGCAACAATATTAGGATGATCTTCTGCCTTCGACCCACATTCATCCAGAAACCTTTTAATTTCCGCCTAGTTCGAATTACATGTGAAAGTTAAAAAGATATCTGGATAACTTGCCCATTTGCAAATTGCCGTTGCATCTTGGTGATTTTGTATCATGTATCTTTGCTTCACCAATAAAACTTAATAGGAAAATAATTCGTTTGCCGATAGATGCACCATTTCTTTCCCCTCTTAAAACTGCATCAGTCACACCCTTATACGTATATGCTCTGAGTTTCTTTTGGTTAAATCTAATGTAAGACAATGTCTGAGAGTCAATGAATTGTTGCAAAAGTTTTTTAGCACGAAGAACAACATTTTCTAACTCTCTTTCCTGAAACCTAAATGCAAAGAATTCTCGCATAGTTAAGTTCGACCTTTTCTGTGCATCAGAGTCTGAAGCTTAACTATGAACAGTATCTTGGGTAAACCCATCTTTACCATAAGTAAAGAGAAGAAGATATTGCATTGCTAAATAAGAGGGAAGAAGTTCATCAATTCTATGAAGCTCACTTGACTGCATTTGGACAATGATATCCCTCTCACCATTTGATGTATCAATATCTCCCACAATTAGAGCAGCCACTTATGCTGCAGTTGGAAAATTATAAGTTCTGGCTATTTCGAATTAATCATAGCTTTACATTTCTGAAATCGGTGGACTGAAATCTATCTCTAGCCATTCTAAAGCACTGTGCAAGTGGATTATGACAATCTAACATCTCCTTCAAAGCTTATACAATCTCTGGCTTAAGTTGAGCACAACGATCTCTATTACTATAAAAATGAAGACCACAAAATAAGATGAATTACTAACTTTGACATAATTAATTTCATCAATAACTATAAAATAAACTTGTTTAAGTAGAAAGTTGCTCACCTAACAGCATTGATTCTATTATTAACTTCATTGTCAATATCAAAGATATAGAGTTGTGCAAATTTCGAAGATTCACCTTGAACGAGCAAAAGACTACCAATCCTATGGTAATTTTGTCCTAAAACCCAAAAGGCATATCTTCCATTTTCAGAATTAACAGTCTTATCAATCTTTCCTCCCACTGATGTGAAGGCAAAGCTACTATTATAAGCTTTACAATGCTCCAAAAGATGCTTTGATTCAGAAGAGTCAATATCAAAGTAAAGTCTAAGTAATAATTCAGATGGAACTACCAATAATGGTAACTGAACTTTTCCTTGAGAACAACACAAACTAAAAATGGGATTTGACGAATTATACCATTGATGCATCCTTTCAGCAAACCAAAACTAAGGCACCACACTTGGCATAACTATAATCAGGATCACCAAAAACATTGTATACTACAAAAAAATGAACACCAATTATTAAACCGGAATTATTAAACACATGATTGAAAACAATTATAATTGAGAAGGACTTAAAAAACCAAAATTATTAAACACAAGTAATATTGAAATTACCATAGTTTGCTTCAGATATTAGTGTTGATACCATACACCAATCATCTTCAATATACATCACAATAAACATAAAATGAATCAATGATAACAAAACTAACCTTAATTGAATAAAATTATAGTATGATTGCACACATATTAACCAGTTATATAATAAACACACCTTCAGAATTAATATCAAAATCAACACACGATGCTCCAAGAAGAGAAGCTATTCCCTCATTTGCAGCAGAAATTGATTGATCAAAATCAACACATGGAGGAGACAAATCAATAGCATCATATGAGAAACTAACATTTCGAGTGATATCCTGCAATACGGCAATTGAATCTCTCTCCTAATCTGAGAAGAATTTGGCAGCAAACTTTGTTGTGAAACAACATTTCCATCAATCACATACTTCCCTGCTCGTAACAATGATCCAATCTGCAGTCTTGATTGCTGAACAGTCTGACCAAACAAATCATGTCTTGCCTTCTTCTTACCCTCACCACTGAAAGCATTAGCACTGTTATCTTTCACTAATATCACTGCCACCTAAGTAAAAAGATAAAAAACAATCCACCCACCAATAAAAAAATATTGCAAAGTAAACATATATGAAAAGAAAAAAAAAACATTTACCCAATAACGATAATAAAATCAAACCCATATGGAACTTACCAATGTTCTAAACAAAATCAAATCTTTTTGATATGTCTAATGCACAATTTGTCAAATTTTGAAAAAAATTTCGACCTCTAGCCAAAAACAAAGCTTCAGCACGAGCCTTAGCAGGATTCGTACCACTTTGAAGTTATGAAGAAGCTTCACAGTTTGCACTATTACTTTAGACTTTGATTTATCACAAGTATGTAGATATTAAAAAAAAATTGCATAATTCAATAACTAGAGAAAGATTTCTACATTTAAACATTCTTGGAGTACTATCCACTATAGATGTATCAAGTTTACATTGTAAAAAGGACTGAGACTTTGCATTCTAACTATTAAACTTTGATTCTTGAGAAATATCCATACATCACAGCAAAATATTTGCAAAATGAAACACATATTTATACGGGTAAACAATAAAAAAGCTGAAAGATAAGCTGAAAAGAAAATTTTACCCCTTATAACATGAACATTGATTTTCTTCTTTCCCGGCCGAATCAGTCTCCTTTTTCTTCTTTCATTAGAAGCATCCATTAGTTATCTCAATACCAAGGTGCGAAAAATTTCAACAGCTTCAAAACATTAGAACTTTCAAAGCCAACACCAATCTCAAATAACCAATTCACTTCTCATCCCAAGCATCAACTATCCCTTCTTTCTTCTTCCATCAAAACTTTGAAACCCAACACCAACACCCACATGGATCAAAATCAAAGAACTTGAATATATGCCATTATAGTTTGCATATACCATGACCTCAACACAACAACATAATACATATATACTCACCAATACCTTGACATAACCAAAGTCCATAACTTCTCTAACCAAGGTTCATAATTATCACTAATATCATAATTTCAATCAATAACATCACTTGACATAGACACATCTCCAGCAATATTTTACAGTACAATATATATCAATCGATATCAATTTCACAAAGCAGTAAAAAATAAATCAATATAGCACAAATGTACAAAAGTAATACACAATATTTAAGTACATGGCAAAGCAAATAAAAAATATAAAGAAAACAAAAGACAAAAAACGACAACAATCAACTAAAAAAAGCAATCCATCATGAATAAATCACAAAGCAAACAAAAAAAAGAAAAAACTATCACAACCGTCCCTGGAGGGCTACCGAGATGAGATGGAGAGAGAAAATAAGAAAAAATGGAATTGCCACCAATAATTATTTAATAGGAAAATTATTGAAAAAATCATTTTATTAGAAAGAAAAAGAAAAAAATGGTCTGCGAAACCAGATCGAATTCAAGAATCTAATTATGCTCAAGGAAGGATAAGAACTTAATTCTATTGCACTCCTGATACATCCGTCCTAAGATGGTTATCCTAAGTTAATTGTGCAAAATATTAATAACCTAAAAATATTTAATTTACCCCTTAAAGAAAAAAAATGAAATTGAAATCACAACAAAATTGATTAAAAAAATTAAATGAAAATATTTACAAATTTTTGACTTGCCCGAAGTGCCTACATATCCCCATGTGCAATGAGAAGTCAAAGCCACTTAGCTCTTGTAAAAAATATTTGTGGGTTAAAGGATTTTAATTAAAGGGTTAATAGTTGACAAAAATGAAAGTAAAATGTTAATTGGTTAATTAAATATTTGATAAAAATAGTTTATGAATGTATTAAAATTAATTTGATTTCTATATCACTCACAAGTCAAAGAGCCGTCGCGGCAATGTTAATTGTTAATGAATATTTTCGAGCGGAAGAGCCATCGTGGCAACATCACCCATAGTTAATTAAAAAAATAAGATTAATTTTGAAAGATTAATTAAATAAATGAAAATTAATAATGATTGGTTGATAAATTAATGAAAGTTCTTTTCTAAAAAATGTTTTGGTAAAATATTTAAAAAATTATATCACTTTAAGTTAAAGAGCCATCACGACAACGTTGACTGTTAATGAATTTTTGGAGAGGAAGAGTCATCGCGACAGTGTCACCATAGTTAATTAAAAAAAAATTAATTTTGAGGAATTAATTAAATAAATGAAAATTAATAATGATTGATTGATAAATTAATGAAAAAAATGCTTCAGTAAAATATTTAAAAAAAATTATATCACTTTAAGTAAAAGAATCGTCACGACAATATTGACTGTTAGTAAATTTTCAGAGCAGAAGAAGCATCGTGGCAGCGTCACCCCTAGTTAATTAAAAATTAAAATTGATTTTGAAAGATTAATTAAGTAAATGAAAAATAATGATAGATTAAATAATAATTAGTTGATTGATTAATGAAAGTTCTTTTCTTAAAAATGCTTTGGTAAAATATTTAAAAAGAAATATCACTTTAAGTCAAAGAACCGTCATAGCAACGTTGACTATTAGTGAATTTTTAAAACAGAAGAACCGTGACGATGGCATCACCCCTACTTGATTAACAATTAATTAATCAATATAAATTTCGAGACCAAAAAGTCGTCACGGCAACATGACTTCAATTATAATATTTCTAAATCAACGAGTTGTCCTAACTTAGATGATTCAGATTGATTTTTAAAACTTAAGAATTGATTTAATAAAATAAAATTAAATTAAAACAAAGGTAAAAATATGATGAAACAACAAATAATCAAATGTGATAAAAATAAATGTCTAAACTAAGATAGAATAAAAGTTGGAACTAAACAGATAAACTAAAAGCATACAAACTAAACAATTACCATTTTAATTTTTATTAACCCAACTTAAAATTGAAACCAATAAATATAAATAAAACTTTAACCTAGCAATTTCAGAATAAATCAAACCACCAATACTCACATAAAAATAGAACAAAACCTAACCAACTAACAATCATGAATTCATTTCTCAACTAAAGATTATAAAGTTAAATATGCCCAAAGACTATAAATGAGTCCAAATATATTATCAAGCACAATAGGATGTTACAATTAATCCAAAACATACATCTCCATAATAGGCCCAATAATTAACCTTACCCACAAACATAAAAATAAATAAATTAATAAACTAACAAAAGAAATCAGAATGAAACAGAATGCACTGTGGCTTGTGCAGGGGACTGGGCTGTGATATGGTGCAGTGCGAGAGTGGAGGTGCGGTGGAGGCTCTGTTTCGGAGTGTTGGAACAAGGGCTGTGCGGCTTGGTGTGTGCGAGATGCAGTGAAATGGTGCTGTGAAAGTGAGGTTTGTGGCGTGGGTTAACATGGTGAGTGCTGTGAAACCGTGAATGAGGGGCTATGATGCAGGGATTTGGCGAGAGCCCTGTTTTTATGGTGCCAAAACAAGGGAGACTGGGGTGCTGGTGTGTGAAGGAGCTTGTGTGTGTCTGTGTATGAGCTGTGAGTGCAGTGAGGTTTGTGCGGTGCTTTGCGCAGTGAGATGCAATGCAGAGTGTGTGGGTGTAGAGACCGTGAGCTGAACGTGAAACGTGCCACGGTGAGTGAGGGAGTGCTGTAGAGGTGAAAATGTGGTGCTGTGTGGGTGCGAGCAGGGAGGAAGCAGTAAACACTATAATAAGGAAAAATTTGGGAAAAAAAAAAAAAATTCAAGAACAGAGCATGTTAGTATTACAGATTTCATGTGAGCTACAATAAGGAAGATCATATTCAACAATAATAAGCTGGCCGTCGGAGGAAAATGAGAGGGAATGTCCTGATCTCACCACAGGAAACCAGAAATCTCAAACTTCTCCTCCTCCGCTACGAAATGCTCCCCCTTTCCTTCTTCTCCAATTGTTTTGCCTCTGCTCCCTTTTCTCTCCTTGCGTATCTTTTGGCACTGGTCATTCTCTCTTTCCTTGTGAACTCTCCTCTTTCTTAGTTTTTTTTTTTTATGAACTCTCTCCCTCTCTCCGTGATTTTTTTTCTCTGGTCTAGCCCTCTCTTTTTGTGATTTTCTGCTATCTGCTGCCTCCCTCTCCTTGTGTATTTTTTTCTTAGCCTCCCTTGCACTTGCCGTGGGTGTTTTCTGTAGTGGGAGGTCAGTGCAAAATGGCCCCCCTATTCTCTCTTTTTCCTCCTCTTCTATTCCTGTGTGAGTGCCTCCGTGAGTGGGTGAGAAAGAGGTTATTTTTTTTTTGGTGCCAAATTGTGCAGCCCCTGCACATGAAGCAGTGTGTACAGCAAAGTGGCGAGCAACACCACCGTTGCCGCTGCACAAAATCAGAGGCTATTGGCTTTTTTATTTTTTATTTTTTTGCTTTTTTGTTTTGTTTAGTTTTTTTTTTTATTGTTTTTGTTTTTTCTTTTTCTATATAATTTTTTTTGTGATTTTTATTTTTGTTATGGGATATTATCTAGATTTTGATTAAATAAAATAAATAAATTGAAACTTTAGCTCAAAGAAAATTACATGTAATTAAGTTTTTTTTCAAGCAATTCTTAGTTCATTTTTCTTCTTTTTTTATCATTTTTTTATATTTTTTAATCTCAATTTTATTATCCCATATAAAATGAAGTGTTCACAAAAACTAATTTGAAAATAAATAACCACATCAATAAATCGAGAAATGCAAACAATAATCAATAAGTTACAAATTAAAGATAAAATAAAAAAGCAGGATGAAAACCCACAAAAAAAAAAAACAACTTGAAATACTCTTACACAACATCAATAAAACCATAATTTGACTTCGCACCATTCCCTTACCACGTAAGCAAGTCAGAACTTGTAAGATTGCAATACTATGAAAGAAGCAAACAAGATTGAAGCACCACTCAAAACAGACCATAACCAAAGCTCCTTCAACATAGAAATTTCTTTAAGCTATTTGAAGTGTCCTTTACATAGAGAACTGAAACCCCATTCAGAAAAAAAAAAAAAAAAACCATCAAATCACATTACCAATATTTTATAATAAAATAATTAAACCACAATGAGATAGTATATCAGGAACCAACTTAGTATACTTCAATTCACCCAAGCCTATACAAGTAGGATTACTAATCACTATATTTACTCCACTCGTAGGGGTTGACATTTTGACCGAAGAAGCAAAAGTAACACAGCAAATCGGTGAGAGACAAATACTATTTTTTCTTTGGCAATTAACAAAAAAATTCAAAAAATTCCCTAAAGATAAACTATGCCCCCAAGCAAATTACCAACACAGTACCAAAATGAAATTCCCTCCACCGAAAATATTTAAATGCATATTTGTCTCCGAACCACATATCAAACTAAAAAAGAAAAAAAATTAACGCAATATAAAACACAGAAAATTCCCTGCAACGAAAAACTTAAAATGTAAATATAAAACAAAAAAAAAAAAACTTATCTTTCCATTCCACTACCACCAGCAAAGACATGGATTGAACCCACATCTGATAGCAGTACGACTCCGCGAACAACCAGCAACAACAAATATATCAGTGAAACTAAAAATCACTCAAATAGAAGCCAGATCCATGCACTTGATGCTGCATTGCTCCCTAAGATAGCATGCATCGAAACATTTAGCAGTAACCAAAACCCAAAAAAAGGAACAAACACCCAACTAAAAGTAAAATAACCACTTCCCATCACCAAACCAAACCCAAAAATATCCACGCTTCAGAGCAAATAATAAAAAATTTTCATTTCCACACAACCCAAAACAATAAAACGCAGCAAAGAAAAGAGAAGACATACAGTAGAAGAAACAAAAAAAAAAAAACCAAAGTAGTAAACCCAGGCAGAATATTTAACAAAAAGGTAAAATGCTCATAGCCCACAAACGCAAACACATGGACACAGTATCACTCCATTTAAGCTCCAACAACCGTGCACAGGAAGCTAACCTTAAAGAAAGAGAAAAAAAAAAACCAAAATGCTTGGGCGGGAAAATAGAAACATAGAGATTGACACATGGAATCTTTAACATTTTATTTAAGTGAAAATAAATTTTAAGTTTTTTTAATTAATTTTATTTTTATTATTATTTAATATTAATAAATATTTTATTCAATTATTAATATTTTTATTTTAATATTTAAATATAAAAAAAAGTAAAAATTACTTTAAAAATTAGAAGTAATTAAAATACTTGAAGGAATAGTAAAAATTACACAGTAGTAATTTAGTAATTATGGAGTTTCACCTAAAGGCATTTTTGTCCAGTAAAACATTAAACACAAAATTAGCTAAATTTATTTTGTAAATTATTAATTATTTTCTAAGCATTTATAAATTTAAAATAGGTGAAATTATCATACCTTAACCTAGTTAAAAATTTATATTTAAGAAGATTTACATAAGTAAAAATATAATTGGTATAAAAAGACTAATAATACTAAAATGAGTACCCAATTTTAATTAAATAAGAGAAATAATCACTGTTGGGTTAGAGAAATTAAGTTTGTTATTATTTAGTTCTTTCCATTTATTTTTCATCTAACTAGCTTAATTACAAATAAAACAAAAATTATGATTTTTAAGATAAATATAGCCAAAAGCAGGCTTTCCTATTAGTTGTCTAACAAGACAAATATAATATAAAACTAATAAAAACAAAATAAAAAATTTCCTCTCTATCCCTAACCCCTCGGCCAAGATAAGAAAGGAGGAGAGAAAAGGAAAAAAAAAGAGAAGGAGGGAGAGAGAGAGGGAGGCTCACGACAGGGAGGAGAAGAGGGAAGAAGAGAATGAGTGAAAGAAAAGGAAAGAAAGAAAACAAGTCAAGACCCTCCCCGAGCATTAACTCTAGGAGGTAGGGAACTCAAACCCAACATTTCATCTTTCAAACTATGGTTTTATGCGGCTAATGACTCAAAACTATGCTATTTTCTCTCTCTCTAGAATTTTGAGAGTGTTTATGAATGGTTTGGAGTGTGGTGAGCCATTTAGATTAAGATTCTAAACCTAGTTTCAAGTAGAAGGCCAAGATTCCCAAGTTGACACAATAGGGTTCTTGGGTTAGAATTTGATTATGATGTGATTTTGAAGAATTTGTATGGTTATAAGCTTGATTAGGTATTTTGAAATCATTGTTGTTCATGGAACATGGTGAAAATCGCTTGAAATCTCAAGATTTTGGAACCCCCTAGCTCACGGTCACACTAGGGTTCTAGGGACGTGTTTTTGTTGATTTTTATTGCAATTGTGTAATTTTATTAGAATTATGGTATATTTATATTTATAGACATTTATTTTCTTGTTGGAATGAAAATTCTGTGTGTGTTTATGTGTTTATGGCTCACGGCCATGTGTGTGAATTTTTGAGAGTTTGAATGAGCAAGTTGTTTGGATATGTTTCCTTTAGTAGATAATGAGAGTTTGATGATTTTAGAGCGTGGTTTCATAATATAGTATTAATTTAAGAATAAATAACCTATATTAGTGATATTTGTTTTCTATTAGGTTTTGGTGAAAGTCATGTAGTTTAGGTGCTAAATAGTTACTTTAGAGTGTTTCATGAGAAGTAGAATAGGTGTTTGTTGGAAAAATGAAGTTTGAAACCCTGGAGAGTATTTCACTAAGTTATACCTATGCTAAAATCAATGAGCAAAGATAAAGCTTGATATGGAGTTTGGATGAATTTCTAGTGAGTTAAGCTATCTTGAGTGTATATGGAGTTATAATAAAAAAATTTTCAAATTATAGCATACCAAGTCTCACCCACGCCCTTGAAGGTTTTGGGTAGTCAAGATTATAAAGTTATGTATTTTTGAGGTGATCTTGAGTTTAAAAATGTGTCAAAATTGTTAAATAGTGAAGTTGAGATAATTTAAAGATGTATTATTTCTTTAACGTTTCTTTGAGATATTAGCGCCTTAAGAAGTTCTATTTAAATATATTATATGCTTACTTTAATTAAAGAGAAAGAATGAGTTAAGCTTGGATGTGATCCTCTAAAGAAAGAAAATGAATTTGAAGTGATCCATAAAGATTAGAAAAGAGTTTCTAATAAAATGTTATGGAAGAAGTTCATGAGAAATTTTACATGTGTCTAAGTCCACTTTATAGACAAGTCCACCAAAGGTATGAATAGTGGAGTGGAATCCACCAGTACACATGTGGAATGACCACTCTATTTTTAGGGAATGCCTATGCCAAGAGAGAATTCTTAACCAGTTAAAGTTCGGACCATGCAGGCAAAAATAAAATTTAAAAGGGGTTAAACCTTAGTTTAAGCTCAGTGAGCATGTAACATATAAAAAAGTTTCATGAAATGAAAGATGTTAACTGTTATGCATATTTAAGATTATTGACTAACCATAAAACTATGTTTTCTATATTTATTACAATTGGAAATGCTATAGAACTAATATTTTAAATTTTATATATATTTGAGTACTTACTTAGAATTTATTTCTCATTCCTATAAACAGTGGTATTTCCAGAGCCTCTGTAGTTGAGTAAAGATGATGATATACATTTCCTTGTTCATTGATACTAGCTAGATGTCTCCTTTTAGAGAAACCATTATATTTTAGCTACTCCAAGTAGTGATTATTAGTAGATTAGGAAGAATCGGCTTGGAATATAGTATGTATATGTAGGATGTTGACTTTGATGCTCTTATCCTGCATGGCCAAGTGAGGCTAGTAATTTTTTTTGATGTGCATATGTATATAGGTTGTAGTACAGGTAAAAGTGCTAGGCTAATAGTCTTTTGAATGTACAATTTTTGTTTATGGTGTAAATAATGATTATGGAATGTGGTTGTGTGAAATATCACTTAATAGTTTAAATTTGATATGTTTTCTTTGTGGGATATAACACGTAGCTAGATGTATTTATATGTTGAGGTGATATTTTTATTTTGCAAGTAATATTTTTATGATTCCAGAATAAATTTTGAATTTTTCGATGTATACCTAAAATTTTACTTTCTTAAAAAGAATTTAATATAGTCACGTGATCACTAAAATAATGTATTAAATTAATTTAAAAGAAAAAAAATTATTCACCTAATAATCATGTAATCTTACTTTTAATAAATTTAAAATAAATTCAATATTAATTTAACTTAATCAAACTTAATAATAAATTTTAATACGTAACACAATGCCTACTCTAAGTGGGGTGTTACAAAATCCACTAACTTGCCAACTTTAGTATTGAGATAAATTATATCTACCTTACTCTATCTTTAGCCATAATCAACTTCATGTTGTTGTCTTTAGGAAAATGAGTATAAATGAATTAAAAAAATTATAATTTATGACAAATTAAAAACAACAATTATCAAATACTTCAATCAAATGTAGTATTTAAATAACTACATTAGAATTTGACATAAGCATATATGTGAAAAATATATTAAACTATTATATTTATTTTAAGTTTAATATCAATTTTATTGTTGATTATTTATTAATAACATTTATATTAAATATATAATCATATACAATTGGGTTCTTCAATATAATAAGTAAAGAAAAAAATCTACACCTTACAGAGAGGTTGATAAATCTTGATCTGGACCGGTGATGCCAACATAGTGAAACTCAAAACTTACTCTGAATCGAGCCCAACTTCCAAGTTGGGAGACAATGATCCACACATCCCCTTAGTTCACTAAGTTAAGCTCATTTAGCCCATAATGGAGTCTGGCCCAATTGCTCTAGAACTCGCCCTCAAGGAGTCCTCTTTACCTAATCAAAATGAGACTGAAGTCAAATAAAATTCAAATGAAACACGTATCCCATCATACCACTATATGCTAAGAGTGAGCATTGAGGGGAGTTATCTTGAAATCCTCTCCTACAGCCTGATCATTGAGGTCAACTATTAACTCCACCTCCTTCACTCTCTCATGTACAAGGGGATTTTTCCTCCTCGAGTAAGGTATTTGACATATACAGAGTCTAAATTCTCACAAATTCATTGGTACCTTTCTCAAGATACTCCAATGATGACATTGTCATCTAGTTTGTGTTCACCCAAATCATTTTCCCCGCCTACATGAACAACCTTATTCTTTGATTATCTTTATTTATTTTTTGCCTCGTATACTAATGTACGTGTGTGTTAACTTATTTTGTATTTAAAATAATTTATAATTAAATTTGTTTTAAGAGAACCTATAAAAAATAGTTTTATTTTAAAAATTAAGTTTTACAAAACATGCACCTACTGTGTTGTTATTGGTTAACACTATATATAACATTAATTAAATTACCTTCATCCTTGGTTAAAATTATCCACGTTGCTTCATTTACCAAGACATGACATGATATTGGTTAACAATTATAAAAAGGGAAGACAAAGGGGAAACTTCCTTGTACTTTTAATAATATTGCTTTGCTTATTTTTTATTTTTTATTAATTTTTGCCAATTGCTTTGCTTAAATTGGTGGTGGGGCGGGGGGTCTGCGTACATTCGCTACTTCTCCGCAAACGTAATCCCCCGCGGAAGGAAGCAGCTCAGAACAAGGGCACATTTAGGCATGTCGATTGTCTTGTCTGCAGGTGCAACCCTTTCCCCAATATTTTCAGTGGTACCCAGGTCGCTATCCACCCGGCATAAATTTTATCAGACTTTCCCAGAGAGTTATTGGAAATGCCATCGAAATGGGTCTCATGCAATTCCACATTCGATCTCGAAAACGAGGAGACAACCCTGCACGAAGTCCTTGTTATCCGAGACTTACAGTCAAGACAAGTTTTCGAAGGTGGGTGCGGCATCAACAGGACCCATTCCACCTGGTCAGCTCATTGAAGTGGTTAAAACTGCTGCTCAGACTGGTGCTCAGGTTTGCCATTGCATTCTTAATTTAAGAAAGAACCCTGATGAGATAATGTGCTATAATCAGCTGCTTTTTTTTTTCTGTTGATATTTGTTATTTTCTGTGGATTGTGATTTTGATGATGTGGTAGTTATAATGAGGGGCAAGGTGATCTGAGATGGTCTTCCAAAAAGCAACCAGGGAAAATAAAAAAAAAAGTATCTTTTACTAAGAAAAAAACTGATCTATCCCTCGCAACCTTCAATGCCCCTTTATATATGATAGAAACCCTGATTTCAGTAAAGATGCAGATAGAAAGGTACCTCTACATCCCTTTGTTACGGTAAAAAAGATAATTGGTTAAAACTATGTTGAGTTACTTAGACCACTATAGCTTTTAAACTACTTCATTGTCGTAGTAGAGGGAGATATTTCCTTGATCAAAGTAAGAAACTTGATGAAAAATATGTGCTAAGTTTTACTAATTAGTTGGTGTATAAGATGATTATGGGAATTGGGAATACAAACTTAAAGTACAGTAGATATTATTTTGTGAAGCCAACTTCATTGCATTGGCTAGTGATCCATGAGTATAAGAGTGGGACAGAGCATGACTATGTTCTATCTCAGAATGCCAGATCAAATGTCAGAATTTTGGTGCTTATTTAAGCTGCATTTGATCTATAACTTTGGGTACTGTTTTAAATTCTTTTAAGTTTAATCGGTATGTGTATATGCTTTTAGAAAATCTTTGTAACTCAAGATGCTAGAACTCTCGGAAATTTCCTTTTATAACTGAATAAGAATAGTTTTGAAAACCACAAAATGGGTTTCCTATTAACGAAGGAAAAGTAAAAAATAGTACCATCGGGAGCCACTAGCCAACGTAGAAAGAGAAAATATCTACCAAGAAAAGGAGAAATTAGCATCTAGAAGGATCTAAATGTCTTTTGGTGTTCCATTTGGTGTGAAATTTGAAAGACAAATGCCCATACAATGCAATTGTTATGGGTGAATTTTCAAGGAATAGTTGTGTATCTGATAGAAGTGGACCAGAAATCAATGGAAATACACAGAGAAAGAAACCTTATCTCCTCAACTACTCAATTACCAGTGGCTAACTCGTGCAAGTTGAAGAGAGGTGAGAGCGTTTCTTTCATTGGGCTCAGACAATATTCCAGTTCTGATTTCCTGCTTGAGTCAAATTGTGAACAGAAACACAAAAGAGTTGAAGAATCTATCACGAGAGCATGTCCTTCGACCTAAAGCAATTTGAGAGCTGTGGTGGGCGTTCGAGACGCTTGCCCTGAACTGCAGCATTCGCAACAGCAATTAAGCATATTCGCGTGAACTCTCTATGTCGCGTAGACCATTCGTTCAATCTTGGCGGGATAGCTGTTCCAAGCCTCCTCAATCTTCGACGCAAGGTATGAGAGGCGCCGGGAGGCATGCTGAATTCACAAACGGGATCCCGGCTGTTATTAACGCCTCTAAGTTGCAAGCAGGTACACTCATCACCGAAATGAGCTTCCGCCCTACCGCCAAAGAGATAACAAGAAGGAGACCCGAAGCCCGTTCAACAATGTACCAATAATAGATGACTTTACCCAGGCCGACGCGTTATGCTAACCAAAAAGTTCAAGCGATCTGTATGAGGCCAGAGTTGGAAGACCAAACCGTCGTCGAGCCCCTAATGCTACCCAATATAGCAAGACACCGCGATAAGACAGCACCATTAACAGAGAATGAACTAGCGTTAGTTAAAGACGCCACAAAGCAATTGGTGTTAGTTCGAGATGATTTCCGGTATTGATATAGTCGAGACAGGACTTGCAGGGCAACGCACAAACGGGAATAAGATTACGATAGGTCCAATGGCGAGGGAATAAAGTCTTTCGACACCCGAGACGCTCGATCAAAGAAAGAAATCTCTGCAATCTTTTTGTGAATAAAAACTGTGTTGTTTTTTTCATTCATGACGCTCTTAACACCTTGATGTACTGATATTACATAAGCAAAAGATCTGATTAAAAATCTAAGTTAGAGTCTTAACAAACTAAAGGAAAGTATAGAGGAACTGTGATTGAATTAATTACATGAAATGTTTTTTTGAATTTTACCATGTGGATAGATTAAATTCAATCGAGCCAAGAAGCCAACAGAATAGAAAGAAATAGTAATTTTAAGATTGGCAACATCAGCCCCATAGCAAATAAGCGGAAAGTAGAGGTGCGCTGAAATTTACAATCACATATAGAAGCACACTTTACAAAATAAGAGAGAAAGTGATCTATTAATTAATCGAGCGACCCTTAGCAATAAAAGAAAACAGTAAAAGAATATGGCTGATCTGAAATTCGAGTTATCAGCGTGCAACAAATTAAATGCAAAAGGAGTATCTGATAAATCAATCAGCTCTAAAGGCCCATTGACGATATTTGACGTCGCGGAGTGCAGATTTTAGTAGCGCCCAGAGATACATGTAGAATTTATGACTGCAAAGATTAGCGTTTGGATAGAGAAAAAAAAAGAGAAAGCGTGGTGGTCATGAATCACATGTGATGAAAGATGCTAGGCTTTGACTGAAAATAAATGCGCTAAAAATGGCAACTGCAATAGGGCCGTAAAATTATGAAATAGACCAAAATGTTAACTTGAATCAGAGCCCGATGAGATAAGCTTCTTGAATTTCTATTTGCCGACCTGCTGCCGCTCCACCAAAAGAATGGCGGCCCCATACTGGGACCTTGGACCGAATCCCTATTGAACGTGTAGAGCTCTATCATTTGTCATCCATTAAACCCACTTCCCTCTTGAACAAGCGATGATTTACCTCAAGTCAGAATCACCAGGCTAGGATACGATAAAGAAGATCAAGCTACTACATTAACAAGTACGCAACTTAACATCGTAGTACTCACCACGGTCGGAGAGGATGTGCAGAGTTTTGATAGGGAGGATCTGTCATTAAGAGCAACAGCATCGCAGTGATGCTTGAGAAAGGACTCATCATCCTCTCGGCAAGATATTGGAGCCTGCACAGTACAGAATGGGGCTGAAAGTCATCGGATTTATACCTTTGGTTTGATACAGAAGTCTGTTGACGATGCTACAAGCCAAACCCAAATCCATCCAGGTTCAAAAATCAGCTGGCGCTGACGTGGGGATATGAGGCGATCCGCCATTGTGTGCCTTGGTGTTTATTGAGCGATATTGTCTCTGGGGAGCAGTTCTAGGCCAAACTTTTAAGGACTTTAACTTCAAAGTTAGGGTGCACAAGCGGCTCGACAGTATTGAGTCTTGCGCACCCTTCTCTAATGAAGTCGTGTTAACAAATTTAGCTTTCTTTCGATCCCATCCTTAAGCATCACATCATACTACAGACAAGACGTCGCCGTTTAAAAGGAGGATACTATCCAAATTGCGACTCTCAGACTAAGGACTTAAAACTCCAGGTGATATAATATGCAAAGTGAAGCATGTCTTAGTATGCGAGAAACATTAGACAGCAATTACATTTGCAGAACGCAACCACCAACCGCATCCATAGGATGGAGTTGAAGGATTTGCTGGCTGGATCGAGAATCTGTTACCAAAATCCTCAAGGCTACCCCGTAAGAGACAAGTATGCATTTCAACCTAAAGAGAAGGTCAAATTCCAATTACGATCCTACAGCAGTATCCACCCTAACCAAAAAAACATTTTTGAAGAAAAATAGGAAAAGTAGAAATCTAGTGAAATTGTAAGCATAACTCGACAAGTGCGCAAAGAGACACTACTTCCACATGTTTGCATATTTTTATTCTCACAGTAGATAGCTCTCTACTTAGAATTAGTGAAGAAATCGATGCTTTAGTTAACTATCTTACTGTTTTGTGATCATCATGTTTGTGGGTATGACAGCTAGTTGAGCAACATACTTAAAGAGCTCAGTTCCTAACATCTGCACACAAATAATCCTTCCAAAATGAAACCTCAAGAACTATAGTTTATCTCTACTCCTGAAATTATTGCTACTTTTATGAACATACGACATGGATGCACAACCTCCCTAAAAAAAAACTATAAGTCAGCTATATGTGAAGAGCGAGTCAGTGCGTTGATGACATGGAAATAACATCGTCACATATCAGAAGCAATTCTATACCTACAATCACAACAGTAATATTGAATCTGCTTCCTTGTTTTAGACTATAGGCCAACACCGTAACACAAAATCATCAGAAATAATTCATCCAAGGTTCATAGAGAACTTGGACAATATGGACATATACATACCGTTGGGCCTGTATTGTCTAGCTTAAGCTTAGTCCTAACTCGTGGCAAGTCTTCATGCCATTTGGTTATCATACGCTCCCCTAACTTCCCAATTCTTAATGACTGAGGGGAATTACCCACAAATACCCTCTCTCAACGATATACGTTTATGTTGTGGCCCATGGAGAAGTGTTCCCTGTCAAAACATTGAAATATTTGCAATTTCAAATCGTCTCAATAACCCTCGAGTTCTATGGGAACAATGATCCTCCGAACCAATATGCTCTCGTAATGAACACTTAGGCCACACACCTACATAGGCTTATATTTGTGTCGATAACAGAAGACATCATCTCAGGCCGTAGACAGACTATTTCTCACGTCTGCTTAACTCTATCCAAATGCAAGACTGTTGCTTTCGGAATTCGCCTACATTAATTCCTCACAAAGATCTGGGTCAAAGGGTACATAAATCTCTCTTTAAATGTGTTCACAAATTATCTAATTAATTTCTTCGCATCTAAGAGTAGATGATTAAGCATGGTATAGCGCACTTCCGTGAAGCACAGAAAGAATAGCAATCATTAGCTACCACAATTCTCTTCCTCTAATTTGTTCGTGCTACTTATTGATCCGGATGATTGACAATAATGGCCTGTTGAAGCTGTCCTCAATGGACCTCTGCGGTACCCAGTTACAATCCGACGGACATGGTCGTACTCTATATGTCCTGAGCTCTCAAAGATGCTTTCGTATGACTTATGAGTAATAGTGTAGAATCGACAAACTCTGCGCCTCTAGCACAAAATGTAGTGTTGTGCCATAGTCTTAGAGATATCGAACCGAGATGCGATATGAATTCTTTGTCTATAAGTGGATAGTTAGGGCCTGTCCCATTCGTCGAATTTCTGCTAAAGTACACAAAATCCGCGCTTACCACCTCTTGCATCAAACCCTCCAATTGCCGTGTATACCTGATAGCATCAAACTAACATTTCAAGATGATATTAGCAAAGTTAGATTAACAAGGGTAAAAGCACATTAGTTATTTTTCCTGCCCTGGTATTGTATGCCCTTACTATGCTCTCTGCCTTCCTTTCCTCCCCATTCTTGAATAAGAACATTCTTCTTGATTGACTTCGCGGTTGAAAGGCAGCTGCAATGACTGCCGGAAGTTCCACGTTACACATAAAAGCGATGCGTAAGAACTTGCAGCCCATGAAATCACCAGAAGTGTTAAGCTTACCCCACGACTTACGGAAGGTGGGTATGCTGAACCATACCTAGAATGCCGTAACATGATTAATATCTATGATCATACACTCGTATTCCTTGTGCACTCACACAAAACAAGGAAACACAAGCTTATCGATGCAAGTGCAACTTCGTTAATGTTTCAAACAAACTTTCTTCTTGCTCGTCACATATAACATCTTCTAAAACAGATCTTAAGTGCTTAAATAATGGTCATCTAAGTTATTTGCTGATACAATGTATTATAATCATCAACAATAGACGAACAACAAAATATCGCGCCTATAAGCAATGAAGACATGAGTTCAGTTAATCGCATAAAATACTTGTGCATGTAGTTAAGTCCCAATATGGCATCAACTTAACACTCATATCAAAGCCAATGTATTTTGTGTTTTAAAAGACAGGTGTATAGTCAATTCTATCTCACTTCTTTCATTGCTGATATTTGATGGATAATCACTTTTCTTATGCAAGATTAAATCTTGTGTGGAGAAATTTCAATCAGATCCAACCGTATGTTCACAGTCACTTCTAGAAACCCATATGAATCTACCAGCCAAAAGGAAACTAAGAGATAGTCGATGACGATGTCTCTTACTCGTCTGTCATTGATTGATGACCTGGCTCGAACTCAAAGTCACCATCGCACATCTCTCACGTTTTCATACCTGTGTTCATATGGTAACTAAAATTACACCGCTTAGAACTGCATCAATCCTAAGTTGGTAGGCTCATGCTTTCTAGAAATTCACTCGACGTACACTCCCCTTTAATCACCTGCAGAGTCGAACACACCTGCCTTTTAGTAATTCTTGTTGTCTCCATCGAGTTTTATTAGTCTCAGTTAGGCCTGAGCTCGATTTGGAATGGAGAGCTACCGCGGCACAAAATTTCGAGTTCTTGTGATGTTCAAATCTACCAAGGAAGCCAACAATACTGGTGGTATAATGACTCATGTAGGAGAATTTAGCGCTTCTCTAGTACCACGAATCATACATCATACTGCAAAGAGAAATCAATAGTATAACCTACGCGTCTAAAAAGTCTTAAAGGAGTCTAATTTCATTAGTGTGTTCAATTAAATGCTCTCTTTGCTACAAAGTACAATCATTGGAGCGATATACAAAACATTGGCATACACTAAATTTTCACATCGCTTTGTGTTATAGAAATTCTTTTTGTCATCTCATCTAGATCTATCTCTCGATGTTATGCCGAGTATGTTGAGTTTTTGTGTTACAGTGCTTCAATATTCTCAGCCAGTCTCTACTATGTTATTACACTCTTATTATTGTTTGTTCAGCTTTCACGTTTTTTGTCCTTGCATTGAACACTGTCTCTGTAATCTCACATGTGATCGAATATTCTATAATCTTGCCTCACGCTGGTGTCATCGAACAAGACTTGATGCCGTTCTCTGGGGCTGATGGAGCACAAAAGAGCCTTATTTGTAAATGTAAGCCAGTCCACATGCTTCAACCCTCTGATCCCCCAGATTCAAACTTGCAGGTCGGCCTATTAGTGAAGCAAGCGTCCAGCTCTGTTCGGAATACATCGCCCACAAACTTCCCATTCTTGCAGTGATTCTTCCCAAATCGGAATTGCTATCTTAACACTACTGCTCTCTCTAGATCAACCTTACTCATCCATTATACATTGCAGACATTGCAATAGATAGGGGTGCGGCGGTTCACACCATTTTATGTTTTAATGTTGGATCGAGCACCCAATTTTGTCTACCAAGAGTTAGTCAGATAGCAACATTAGTATAGTAGGCTAACTACCTTCTCATCAATAATTCACCCTCTACGTATGATCCTGTTTTGCACGCTGGCAGTTTCACATATTCTAGTATGAAATGTTGTCGCGCTTGGCATCTTCTTCATCTTCTTGTACGCTGTACGCTTACACAGCTTCTTCTTGCAGAACCAGTATCATTTCACTTCGTGCCTAGCAATAGTTCTTCCGCAGTCCTCTAAATTGTGACTAGAAGTGCGGCTTCTGCATTCTAGTCTGACGGTTGTCCATAATATCGTCGCAATCATAGTCCTTTCGTCACCATGAACTTGTTCTCAATCGATGCATTTTGGTCTTGTGCTATTGACCCCTTCCGTTGACATTGATAACATCTTAATCGTAGCACGATTCAAGATGTAGAAAGCGGGTGTCGGATTTACTTGAGAACAAATGGCCTAGTTGTTTGTTTCTGACTCAGTTTGGATTTACAACTTGGCCTTTTCTATTCTTACTTTACATATACTCGCGTTTCCATGAGATTGAAAGAACACAAACGGCGATGGACCCTACATAAACTCGACAGCTGTAGCCAACCCTCCTCTGTCGAGGTTGACTCAAGATTTCTACTTTGATGGCATGGTGACAGCCATGATTTCAACTCTTTTCACTATATATGCGTGCATCTCCAACCTCTATCTATGAATTCTTGTTTAATCCATGCAAAAAACTACTTGCAATATAGCCTCTCGCCTCTTCTTTACTATTAGCGCCGAAGTGCGTTCCGGAATGCGAGTAGCGAGTCGCTTCATCTACGAACTGATTCAATGAACCTCACACTCTCTGCTCCTTGTTCTAGGCCTCTCTGCAGTTTTTTGTACACCCCTTGGTTAAAGAAATGTGCTGAAGCTCATCGGTCAAACCTGTCTTCTCCATTCACTAATTGGTCTCGACCTCATCTCTTGGTACACCACCCAGCCATGTCATCAAGTATAGAAACGCGGCTCTATCTCCGCGCGCCTTTGGTGCAGAAATCAAACGTCTGTTCAACCATCGATCAAGCTGATCACCACAAGCATAAGATAGCCATATCAAGAAAACTCATAGTCCATGCAAGTATTTTCTTTACGCTTCCTATATCATCTCCGGTTCATAGTTTTTGCGCAATCAAACAGCCAAACATACACCTTCTTCTCAGCACAAAATAGGATGAACCGAGGTGCGATTCTTTTCGGTTCGAAAATGCATTAATTGCATTCTTTAATAAACTGCAGAATTACCCTTATGCTTCACGCAGTTTTTCCGAGCTTCCCTTACAATCCGCCCGATATCTCCTAGGATGCTCGCGCAGCTGAATTTTTGATCTCTCCTCCATCAACCAGCCCACATAATACTACGCTTGTCTCTCCCTTGCCGTTTCCATCGTTGACTCATTCCTCCTAAGCATCGATTACGATCGAACCCGCTTTTACAGCTGCCAATAAACGTTCGATTACTTACCTATCACAACTTCTATCGACAACCTAGCTACCAATTCACTCCTGCAATCATTTTTCCATCTCTTTCTCCCAATAGCCCTTCATGAAAAACTCGATCATCACTCTCGTTTCGAGTAACATCCCTAATCACCAGCTGTGTAATGTAGCATATTGGGTTGATCTGCAAAATAAGGTCAGGAACAAATATGCAATAGAATCTCCCGAACGTTACAGCTCCATGCATCGTGTTCTCATTCCAAAGAATGATTCACCTTGTTTCGAATTGGTCCTCTCTCTCACTCTGTATTTCACTCAAACTAAATATTCGAGGCTTTCTTGACCCTACCAGCCTCAACATCATATGCTCTCACTCCTCTCTCACTGCTATGCCACTCGATATCTGACTCGATATTATAGTTCTTCAGTCTTAATAGACTCACTATAGACCTCAAATACCGAATTTCATCGCTGTAGCAATTACCAACAGTATAGAAAGCACCATAGGACAGGTGACAAGTATAAATACGGCAGTACCAATCACATACACACCTGAATTGAATGGTCTTTGACATATCGCATTTTTTTACATTTGAACGAGATTTTTCTATATGGTCATGGTGTGATGTTCCACATATACTTGAATATATTGACCTTATTATCTCTCTCTTCTTATGCAATTGTACAAACCTTTTATTTATTTCTATTTGTTGAGACTGATCATCGCCGTCTTGCTGTTTTGTGTTTGCGATCTCTCTTTTATTTATTTTTTGAGAGAATCCCAGAGCCTCGAAGATAGTATCTCAGTGAGAAAGACAGTAATAATAAAAGGGTGAGAGCCGAGAACGGACATCACCTAGTGGTGAGTCTTACGCATCCACAATGCCTGGTATTAACTTCCTCTTGATTCCATAACCAATCTATGCCGCAGACATCTACGCCAATGGCCATAGATAACCGAAGCAGTCAAGTCATACGATCTAGAGCACGGAAACCTGATGCACGCTCTGCTCTAGATCAATCTGATTATGCATGAGGAATAAACCGTTCGACGAATTAAAGGCATCCCAGTCCACCAGTACCTACAGATGGGCTAAGCAACGGTACAAGGGTCGGCGGTCGTATAGATTATGAAGACTGTCCACACAAACAGGGATGCGTCGTACAACGTGCTCGGATTTCAAGAATTGATTCAAGTTGCGATCTGTCGAACGTCACCAACGTGATTATTCGGATCCTATAAAGTTCGAATAGTTCTTCAAAGAATTCAACGAGAATTTGCTTGCAAATTTTTGTGCGCACAATAACGTTGTCTAGATTTACTGTCAATGTGCAAATGTAGCATTCTAAATAGTGGTCGTGATCCAAAAGACACAAGCTATCTCGCATGAAATCAATCAGTCTTAACAAATCAAGGAAAGTATTGATTGAGATCAGCAGTAAATCTACATCTTGATTTGGGAGCTAATTGCCGCCTAAACAAATAATGATAGAGTAATCTGGATTAAATCAATTCTATCTCTACGAATAATAGGAAACAGATATCTTGATCTTAATTATATTCTGTTTAGTAAGCCTCCGTAAATAGAGAAATGGTACAAAAGTCAATCTTAATTGAATTTATATTCTTCAGCTTCTTAAACAAATAATGAGGAATATTAGTTTATCTGATTGAATAATCTTTTAGCAAGCTAAGCAAACTAGAAGGTAAATTACATATAGATACTTCTGACTCTAAATCCCTACTAATAGTTCAGTGCACTAGAGATTTGTTTTCAATGATCAAGAATGCAATATTAGCTGCCCAAAATCAGTGTAAAACCTCAATGAGACTTTTACTGCGTGCAATAGGTAGTTGAAATGAACATTGATGTTTCTTTGTTGAAAACATGGGCTATGCTCAATGGGCCGTAAATTTGATTGAGACCAGATTTCTTGAATCAGCCCGTTGAGTGCTTCCTTGAATTTCTTTGCCCGACCTCTTGTACCTGGGCCAACTGGGACTTGGACTGGATCCTTTAATGTCGTAACTTCATTTGCATCAGTACTAGCTGAGGTCATACTTCCCGCCTCTGCCTAGTTCACGTGGTGCATGGCACGAGCTGTTGGGTTGTTAGGAGTGAGTTACTACTCACATTGGGCAGGTGCACAGGTTTGATTCCGTGCTCCTCCTAAATTTCTTTCTCACATACACCTTAGGGGTCTTATCAATACTCCCTCCAGAAGTCTCACCTTGTCCTCAAGGTGGAAGCTTGGGAATTGGTCTTGAATGTGGGACATAGACTCCCATGAGCTTTCAAATGTTGGAAGATCTTGCCATTGGATGAGGACCTCTTGTTCACCAGCTGCATTGGTATGAACAGCGGGTAACGGCTGACGGTTGCACTTGCAACTCTAAGTCCTTCGTCAAAAAGGAGGGCAATGGTTGGCTGGTAGCTGAAGGTGATATAGATTTCTTGAGGAGAGACACATGAAAGGTAGGATGAATGCGACTACCTTCGGGTAATTTTAATGAATAGGCCACCTGCCCCACTCGAGCTAGGATCTCATAGGGACCATAGTATGTAGGACTGAGTTTTTGATTGAGTCTTTGGGTTAAGGAGCGTAATTTATATGGTTGGATTTTGAGGAAAACCCAATCACCCGGCTGGTAGACCACCTCTCGCCTGTGTTTATCAGCTTGCACCTTCATGCGGTTTTGAGCCTGGACGAGGTTGTCTTTGAGTTCAACTAGCATTTGATCCCTGTCAGCTAGAAGTTGATTGACCTCTTCCATTGCAGAAGGGCTTGATGTCCCTTTAAGTAGAACTGGTGGATCTGTACCGTATAGAGCCTTGAAAGGAGTGAGCTTAGTTGTACTGCTGTAATTGGTATTGAACCAGAATTCTGCCCAGCCAAGCCACTTAGGCCATTGCTTAGGTTTAGTACCAGTGAGACAACAAAGATAAGTCTCCAGGCATCTATTGACTGCTTCAGTTTGGCCATCAGTTTGTGGATGGTATGCTGATGTGAATTTCAGTTTGGTATCCATTTGCCTGAATAACTCAGTCCAAAATTGGCTTAGAAAAACTCTGTCCCTATCCGTTACAATGGATGATGGGAATCCATGTAACCTAACGACCTCCTTGATGAAAATATCAGCTACCTCTCTAGCTGTGAACGGGTGGCACAGAGGGATAAAATGAGCATACTTTGTTAGCCTGTCAACTATCACCAAAATGGTGTGCACCCTTTGTGTTTTTGGTAAACCACCGATGAAGTCCATGGAGATGTCAGACCATGTATGATTGGGAATAGGGAGTGGTTGTAGCAACCCAGCAGGTGATAGCGTTTGATATTTATTCCTTTGGCAGACTTCACAGGCAGCCACATATCTTTAAATATCTTTCTTCATTCCCTCCCAATAAACCAGGGCATAAATTCGTTTGAAGGTTCTGAAAAACCCTGAGTGTTCCCTTACTGCAGAATCATGGAATTCTTTAAGAATTAGGGGAATAGTAGATGATGATTTCGGTACTACCAGCCTATCCTTATACAATAGTTGGTTCCCCTTTATCCAATAGCCTGGATGTGAATCAGGTTGAAGCAAAACTTGTTGCATAATCTGTCCCAGTTTAGGATCCGCTTGAATTTCTTCCACTAGGTTATCTAGCCCGTGAAACTGAACCGTAGAGATGGCTGAGTATTGCATCCTGCGGGAGAGGGCATCCGCTACTTTGTTTTCTGTTCCTGGTTTATAGTGAACTTCGAAATTAAACCCAATCAGCTTGGAAATCCACTTATATTATTCTTCTCCCATAAGTTTCTGATTTGTTAGAAACTTAAGGCTTTGTTGATCAGTAAGAATGATGAAATGATGGCCCATTAAATAATGATGCCATTTTTGACCGCAAAGACAATTGCCATGAGCTCCCGTTCATACACAGACTTGGCTTGAGCTCTCTCGGATAATCCTTGGCTTATATAAGCCACTGGTCTGCCATTCTGGATCAGTACTACCCCAATTCCTGTGCTGGATGCATCTGTTTCTACCGTGAAAGTCTTAGAAAAATCTGGAACTGCTAGGATTGGTACACTGGTCATGGCTGATTTCAGTTGTTCAAACGCAAGTTGAGCTTCCATTCCCCATGAAAAATTATCCTTTTTAAGAAGATTGGTTAGTGGTCTGGCAATCTTTCCATAATTCCTGACAAAACTTCCTGTAGTAACCCGTGAGCCCAAGGAAGCCTCTAAGGCTCTTGACATCATTCGGAGTAGGCCACGACTGCATTACTTCAATCTTCTTTGGGTCAGCTGCTACCCCTTCACGAGAAATCAAATGGCCTAGGTATTCTATCTGGGAGTGCCCGAAAGCACACTTCTTCTTGTTCACAAATAACTGCTGCTCCTGCAGTTGCTGTAAACACCATTCTAAGGTGCTGTAAGTGAGTCGTTCTGTCCTTACTATATAGACTAGAATATCATCAAAGAAGACCAGTACAAACTTCCTTGGGAATGGCTTCAACACTTCATTCATAAGGGATTGGAAAGTGGAGGGAGCGTATGATAACCCAAATGGCATGACCAGGAACTCATAATGCCCTGCATGGGTTCGGAAGGCTGTTTTTGGGATGTCTTCCCTTCTCATTCTGATCTGATGATATCCGGACTTTAAGTCCAGTTTGGAGAATATTTCAGCTCCTCCTAATTCATCTAAGAGCTCCTCTATGACTGGAATGGGAAACTTGTCAGGTATGGTGATTTTGTTAAGCGCTCTATAATCAACACAAAAGCGCTATCCACCATCCTTCTTTCGTACCAAAATAACAGGGCTGGAATATGGATTATTGCTGGGTTTAATGATTCCAGCTATCAACATTTCATCCACAATTCTTTCTAATTCGTTTTTTTGGTAGTGTGGATACCTGTAGGGACGTAAGTTTGGAATTTGTACTCCTTCCTTTAGGTTGATGGCATGATCCTGCTCTCTTTCGGGCAGTAGACCTTGAGGATTTTGGAACAGATTCTCGAACTCAGCCAGCAAATCCTGCAACTCCATCCAGGAGCGGTTGGTTGGTTGCTGTTCTGCAATGATGCCCTTGTATTCTACAAGGCATCCTTCCCCCTCACCCTGTAGGGCCTTGATCATAGCCTTTAAGGAAGCTTGTGATCTGCAGAGGGATGGCTCCCCTTTAATGGTCACTACCTCTTGTGCAACCTCAACTTTTAGAGTTAAGTCCTTAAAGTTGGCCCTTATCTCCCCCAAACTTTCCAGCCAATCCATTCCTAGCACCACGTCAGCGCCCTCTAATTCAAACAAGTAGAAATCCTGAATGACCTTCACCCCTTGTATGTGCAATATGACTCCCTTGCACACTCCTTTGCTTCTCCCTATGTCCATCTCCGACCTCTACTGTGTATTCCGGAGTGTCTGAAACAATGAGATGAAGTTTCAGAACTACCTCCTTAGATATAAAGTTAGATGCCCCACAATCTATCAGCACTACTACTTCCTTCCCCTATATTTCTCCCCAGAGTTTGAGAGATTCTTTGGACGTCATTCCCATGATGCTGTGCATGGATAGTTGCAAGGCCCGTTCATCCTCGACCACTTGCTTTGGCTCCAGTTCTCTCTCAACCTCCTCCTCCATCGAACCTTCAATTAGCAGCACGTGAAGCTGCTTGTTTTTGCATACATGTTCTGGACTATACTTTTCATCACACCGAAAGTATAGTCCCCTCTTCATCCTGTCTTGATATTCTGCATCCGATAGCCTCCTTGATCCACCTCTTCTGTTGCCCCCCATTTCTCCTGTTGCCTTGTCACCTGGATTACTGCTCGTGGACACGGTTTTGGAATTAGCTGACACCATCCCGGTCCCTCCCTTGTGTACTTCGCTATAATGCCTTCCTCCCCAGTCCACCATCGTAGTTCGAGGTGGTTGAGCTGGTTTGTGATTCCAACTCGATGCCTTTCCTCCGGTTGAAGTAAACTTCCCACACGTCCAATTCTTCTCCTCAATTAGCAAAGCTTGGTCCATCAGATCGGTGAGAGAGCTCAATCTGTGCAGCCTTAATTCAGCCCTTATTTCTTCCTTCAGACCGTTCAGAAACACTTCTCTCAACATCTCCTAGTCTGCATGTCTCAGGGGTCCCGAGATTAACTCAAAATTCTCCCTGAATTTCCCTACTATACCGGTCCGTCGTAAGCTTAACAGAATTTCAAACGGATTTCCCACCAAAGTTGGTTGAAAACGCCGAAGAACGGCATCCCTGAACCTTGCCTAATTCACTTCTACTGTCCGAGCCTCCCACCACTGATACCAGTTGAGTGCTCTTCCCTCCAGAGCTAGTATTACTGCCTGAATTCTTTCTCTGTCTGTCATGGCGTTGAGGTGGAAGTACCTCTCCACCCGGTTGAGCCATCCGTAAGCATCCTCCCCTGAGAATAATGGCAGCTCCATGCGCCTCGTCCGATCTTCTTGATTCAATTCTTTGGGCGTGCCATATGCCCGCTCAGTATCTCCATCTTCATCGACGTGAGTTTCATGTCTCCTTTGTGAAGGTTCTGGCTTTTTTCCTTGGAGGAACCGCAACAGCTCTTGCTGCAGCTCGTCATTTTGCTTCTCTCGCGCTTCTCTAGCCATCCTTTCATCGATGGCTTCCTTCCTCCACTGCGCGAATTCTGCTCGAAGGTCCTCCACGATGTTCATTCCACATTCCAGAGCTTCAATTCTGGCTTCCATCCTAGCATTCACCATGGCACAGCTCCTAGGTCGAGAGCTCTGATACCATTTGATAGAACTGGACCAGAAATCAATGGAAATACACAGAGAAAGAAACCTTTATCTTCTCAACTACTCAATTACCAGTGGGATAATCGAGCAGGAAGCAATGGTAGACACAGTCTGCTATAGAATTGAAAGAAAAACAAGGGAAATCTACAGATGCTTCGAGCAAGTTCGAGGGTGCTCGGTTCCCTCCTCACAAAGCTTTCCTGAACTCTCTTCCTGCCTTCTTCTGTGCTACACTCCTCCTTAAATAAAGCCCAGGCTCGAGTCACACTTCCCGTCTTCCTCCTAAGTTCACGCGGTACCAGCTGAGGTCACACTTCCCGCCTCTGCCTAGTTCACGTGGTACATGGCCCGAGCTGTTAGGCTGTTAGGAGTTAGTTACTACTCACATTGGGCAGGTGCACAGGTTTGATTCCGTGCTCCTCCTAAAGTTCTTTCTCACATACACCTTAGGGGTCTTATCAGTATCTCTGTTAGGTCATTTGCACTTTGAAAGACACGTCCATTCTATGCAGTTGGCCATGGTGATATTTATAGGTAGAAACTCTTTGGTGTTATAAACTTTCACTGTAACTTTGCTAATTATAGCATTTTTAAATTTTGTTTCTTCGGGTTAAATAAGGTATTTGCATGCTATTATCTTCCCATGGATGTTTACATCTTTCTGTTACAGGTTGTCATGGATGCTGTTAATAAGCCACGGGATATTACATATAAGGGATTAACTGACTTGGTGACTGAGTAAGGTCTCATTGAATCTCTAATTAATGCCTATCTTATTTGATGTTCAAATCATTTTAGAGACACAGATTATGGGCCTTCCTCCATTGCATTCCTTCTTGTTCTCATTTAGTTGGATAATAAATAATCTGGACAGTCTTTGAGCTGTTGAATTTGTAGAATTCTATGCCCTTATATACACCCTAATCTCTTATTTTTGTTTGATAGAAAGAATAAAATTTACTAGAGAAGAAAAAGGAAAGTACAGCTGTACAGCTATGAGGAGGATAAGTTATCCTTCAAAATAGAAAAGAAAAATACGTTGGGGAACAAGAAAATATAATGAATGGAACAATGCTGCCAAATCTCCATGCACATCTAAAATGGAATCTCCCTTGAAACAGCCATTAGCAAAACACCAAAGAGTGGCTGTAAACAAAATCCTACAATCTATGATAAGGTGAAAGGTAGAGAGGCACCATTAGGGATGCAAACATTCTCCTATGACCAAATACACCAAAGGGCTGCATAAATTGTATGCTGCACACAATTTTGGCCTCCTTGTTTTTATTGAAGCCTTTATATGTACTTATTAGGAACTGCTCCAAAGTAGGACACACGCCACATGCTAATTGTCGATCAAATATGTTAAACAAATTGTTCCATAAGGTAGCTGCCTTACAATGCAAGAAAACATATAAGGAGAAAGAGTAGTGAGGCATATGAACTTGCAACAAATCATTTGTATTAATCCACTTGAAAGCAAAGGGGTTATTTTGAATTGTATTATAATTAGGGGTGTTCAAGGTTTGTTTTGGTTAAGTTTTGAAGCAAAAAGTCATCCGAACCAAACCTATGAATTTTCTTATATTGGGAACCAATTGGTTTTGCTCTAATTGGAGAACCGAACCAAACCAAACTATTCTCAATTAGTTTGGTTCAGTTTGTTCCAATCAGTTTTTAGTCAAGTACTTTTTTTCTTAAAAAAAATCATATCCAAACATTTATATAAAAATAATAATAAATTAAAATATGATAGACCCCTTATTAAGAAAGTGTACATCAGAAAAGGGAAAAGGAGGAACAATGGGCCAACCCAAACCAGCAAGCCAGCTGCACAAGTGGGAGGAATTGGGGACAGGGAGGGGAATATCAAGAAGATCCCTGTAATAGAACCTGCTGCATAACGAAATGCATAGGTGGCAGCAGGTGGCTGGGGGATAGGTTTTCTCTCTTGAGAAATATAGGAGAGTAGGGAGGTTGCAGGGAGGGCAGGAATTATTTTGTGGAGTGTCGTGGTCTGGGAGGAGGCAGCCCCTTGAAGAGCTGTGGTATTCATTTACTTGTTTGTTCTGTTTCTTACTTTTTTTTTGGTGACTGTCCAGAGCTGTATTTTGTGAATTCTCCAACTTTGATATCATCAAATATCAGTAGCAGGAGATTGTTTTGTGTGAATATAAAGAAGGATTAGCTCATTGTTATTTCTTGCTCCCTATCATCTGGTATTAGAGCTCCTGATCTTGGGAGCTGTAAGTGGTGAGTACCAGAATGGAAGCTAGAATTAAAGCACTAGAGAGGAATTTGGGAGTCGTCGAAGAGCTGAGGGAAGAGATTGGGAGATGGAGGAGGGAAGCCTAGGAAGAACGGGGGTTGCAGGAAGCTCGCTTCAGGCGTAATGAAGAGTTCCAGGAAGAAATTCGAAAGCAACTTAATGGGAGAACACCAGGAACCTCATAGAGGGGACTGGAGGTGAGAGACGAGGAAGAATAAGGTATTGGGGGAGCTTCTGGAAACAGAGAGGGAGTCGAAAGGGCGTCAATAGTGCGGCGAGCCACTTTCGTGAATGATGGAGGAGGAAGACGAGCAACCTAGATGGAAGACAAAGGGGGGAGGAGACTTGAGATACTTATCTTCTCTGGCGAAGACGCATATGGGTGGGTCAATCGTGTGAAACGTTATTTCCACTTTGTAGACGGTGATTGTCTAATGGAAGGAAATGCTTTAAATTGGTTCCAGTGGTGGGAGGTACGTTTTCCAGATGCGACTTGGGGGGATTTCCGGTCGGCAATAGTCCAGCGGTTCCAACTGGCGATGGCCCAAAATCCCTATGGACTCCTGTTGAGTCTACGGCAGACGGCGACGATGGGGGAGTACCGTGAGGAGTTTGAGATGATAACTGGAACCTTGGCACACGCTGACGAGGAGATTCTGAGAGGAATTTTCCGTAATGGCTTGAGAGATGAGATTACGGTAGAAGTGAAATTACACATAATGGGCTTTCTTTCAGAGTTGACGGATCAGGCCCAATTGATTGAAGAGAAGAACTGGGCCATGGGGAGAGGAGGACTGGGTTAGAGTGATAAGGGAGGAAGTGGGCTTAGGTTCGACCAACCCACTAAAACAGCTTCTATTAATATTGGGCCACGGCCCAATACGCTACCTGAGGTGGGTAGAGCTAGACCAGCAGTAACTACAGCTCAATCTAGAGCTTATTCTAGTGGCAGTAACATGGCAGAGAGGTCCCAAGTGGAGGGAGTTAGAAGTCAGAGAAAGGGAAATGGCTATAGGAGACTAACTGATGCTAAGTTACAAGATAAATTATGCTGGGGACTTTGCTTTAGATGTGATGAAAATATGATCCTGATCATGTGTGTAGATTCAGGCAACTACGAATGATGCTAGCAAGTTTAGAAGAGGAAGATCATGGGGGAAGTGAGGAGGAGACGCAGAATAGAGAAGAGGAGTTAGGAGATGAGAGAACATTACAACTCTCAATCAACAGCATCGTGGGTATGACTTCCAAGAAATCTCTCAAGTTATGGGGATAGATTTGAGGGAGGAAAGTAGTTGTCCTTGTTGATTGTGGAGCTTCAAACAATTTTATTGCTGAGGGAGTGGCCCAAGAGCTGATGTTGCTTGTAACTAAAACCCCTGAGTATGTTGTAGAGGTGGGAGATGGGCACCGGATCAAAAGCCAAGGGGTTTGCAAGGGAGTGGTATTATAGCTGCAAGGGTTGGATGTAATCCACGACTTCTTCTTATTCAAACTTGGTAGGGGCTGACATAATTCTTGGGCTGGACTGGTTAGAGAGCTTAGGAGAAATTAGAGCCAACTTCGAGGAGTTAACATTGAAGATGGAGATTGCTGGGGAAGAAGTTATGTTGAAGGGGGAACCATCACTGTCAAAAGCTGCAGCTTCTTTAAGAACACTATTTAAAGCTCTAAAAAGATGAGGGTTAGGGATTTTACATAGAATATGATGTAGGGGCAGAAGGGCAGAACCACTGACGAATCACATTGGGGAGAAATGGAGGGTGTTTTGGATGAGTTTTGCAGAACTTTTCCAGGAGCCTCAGGGGTTACCACCAAAAAAGAGGAACAGATCATGCCATTATATTGAAAGAGGGAGCACAAATACCAAATATCAAACCATGCTAATATCTCCACTACCAGAAAAATGAAATAGAGAAGATTGTTGGTGAATTATTATCAGCTGGGATGATCAGACCAGGTACCAGCCCATTCTTAAGCCCAATCCTACTGGTCCGCAAGGAAGACGGAGGATGGAGGTTTTGCGTGGACTATAGAGCTTTGAATAAGGTAACTGTACCTAACAAATTCCCAATCCCTGCTATAGATGAATTGTTAGATGAACTAGAGGGAGCTATGATATTTTCTAAGTTAGATTTGAAGTCCGGTTACTATCATATTAGAGTGCAGGAGGCAGACATGCATAAGACAGCATTTAGGACTCATGCGGGGCACTATGAGTTCCTTGTGATGCGCTTTGGGCTGTCCAATGGCCCATCTACTTTTCAATCCCTCATGAACGAAGTGTTTAAACCTTATTTGAGGAAATTTGTGTTGGTGTTTTTCGATGACATATAATATATAGTAAGGACCAGCAAGCACATTTAGAGCACTTGAGATTGGTGTTGCAGCGGCTGAAAGAGAATAGATTGTTGCTGAACAGAAAGAAGTGTAGTTTTGGACTTTCACAACTTGAATATCTAGGCATATAATTTCAGCTGAGGGGGTGAGGGCAGATTCGAAGAAATTGGAGAGTATGACTAGCTGGCCAACACCTAAGGATGTGAAGAGCCCTCGAGGATTTTTGGGGCTCACCGGATATTACAGGAGGTTTGTGAAGGATTATGGGAAAGTGGCATGGCCTTTAACTCAGCTTTTAAAAAAAGAGGGCTTTGAATGGGGAGAAGAAGCAGACCAAGCTTTTGCAGCCTTGAAAAAAGCCATGACTACCCTACCAGTTCTAGCTGTTCCAGATTTCAACAAACCTTTTATTATTGAAACTGATGCTTCCGGGTCAGAGCTAGGGGCTGTTTTGATGTAGGAGGGGCGGCCAATTGCATATATTAGCCAAGGGTTGTCTCAAAGAGCCCAAGCCAAGTCCATTTATGAGAGATAACTAATGGCCATTGTTTTAGCAGTCCAAAAATGGCACCATTATCTAATAGGGAGGCACTTTGTGGTTAGGACTAACCAAAGAAGTTTGGGGTACTTGAAAGAACAGAGGTTGCTGGGAGAGGACCAACAAAAATGGACATCTAAGTTGCTAGGCTTTGATTTTGGGATACAATACAGGCCTGGAGTGGAGAACAAGGCTGCTGATGTACTCTCTCATAGAAAGGATTTTTTATGCCATCTTTATAGCTCATTTGGCCGAGCTTGGTGATCTTATGGAGGAATTACAAAGAAGATACCAAATTGCGAACAATTCTTCAAGACTTAATAGCTAAAAAAGGCATTCATCCAGGGTATGAAAGGAGAGGGGGATACCTGTTCTATAAAAACAGGTTTGTCCTACCTAAAAATTCTGCTAGGATCCCTGCTATTTGGAAGGAGCTGCATGCCTCATCCATGGGAGGACGTTCGGGATTCTTCAGAACATATAAGAGGGTTTCAGGGCCAGTTTTCTGGGAAGGAATGAAGAGAAGTATCAAAGAATAAGTGGCAGCATGTGATATTTGTCAGAGGAGTAAATATGAAACATTGTCACCAGCAAGGCTGCTGCACGCTTTTCCAATTCCTCCACAGGTTTGGAAAGACTCTATGGATTTCATTGGTGGGTTACCTAAATCTCACAGAATGGACACCATTTTGGTTGTTGTTGATAGGCTTTCGAAATGTGCTCATTTTTTACCTTTATCCCATCCATTCACTGCCAAAGAAGTTGCTGAACTGTTTATTAAGGAGGTGGTTAGTCTACATGGGTTTTCATCAACTATAGTTTCAGATAGAGACCGTATCTTTATTAGTAATTTCTAGGCTGAGCAGTTTAAACAATCAGGAACTACTTTGAAGATGAGTTCAGCATACCATCCCCAAACGGATGGTCAGATTGAGGTGGTAAACCGCTGTTTAGAGACCTACTTAAGGTGCTTTACAAGCTCTAAACCAAGGCAGTGGCTAAAGTGGCTGAATTGGGCCGAGTATTGGTTCAATACTACCTACAACAGCTCTATGAAAATGTCTCCTTTCAAGGCTCTATATAGCCGAGATCTCCCCATATTGTTGAGATACTCTGAAGGGCTATCACTGGTTGAAGAAGTAGATCAATTAATTTCTGAAAGGAATTCAGTACTGGATGAGCTCAAGAACAATTTATCAAAGGCACAAAACCAGATGAAGCACCAAGCAGACAAGAAACGGAGGGATTTGGAATTTCAACCTGGAGACTTATTTTATCTTTACAGCCCTACAAATTGAGATCCTTGGCTAGGAAGAGGAATGAAAAGCTTAGTCCAAGATTCTACGGCCCTTATGAAGTAGTAGAAAGGATAGGACCAGCAGCCTACAAACTCAACCTCCCTTATTACAGCAGAGTTCACCCTATTTTCCATGTGTTAATGCTTAAGAAGTCAGTTGCTGAACATAGCAGCTGCCAACCTCTACCTCCCATGCTTTCGGAAGATTGGGAACTTCAAATGCATCCAGCAACAGTGCTTAATGTGAGGGCAAATTCAGCAGGGGATACTGAAGTCCTAATTCAGTGGCATGATCTCCCCTGACTTTGAGAATTCATGGGAAAATTACACCACAATTCAGCAGCAATTCTCAGATTTTCACCTTGAGGACATGGTAAGACCCTTGGGGGGGGGGGGGGAGAATTGATAGACCCCTTATTAAGAAAGTGTACATCAGAAAAGGGAAAAGGAGGAACAATGGGTCGACCCCAACCAACAAGCCAGCTGCACACGTGGGAGGAATTGGGGACAGGGAGGGGAATATCAAGACGATCCCTGTAATAGAAATTGCTGCATAATGAAATGTATATGTGGCAGCAGGTGGTTGGAGGATAGGTTTTCTCTCTTGAGAATATAGGAGAGTAGGGAGGTTGCAGGGAGGGCAGGAATTATTTTGTGGAGTGTCATGGTCTAGGAGGAGGCAGCCCCTCAAAGAGCTGTGGTGTTCATTTCCTTGTTTTGTCCTGTTTCTTACTTTTTTTTAGTGACTGTCCAGAGCTGTATTTTGTGAATTCTCCAACTTTGATATCATCAAATATCAGTAGCAAGAGATTGTTTTGTGTGAATATAAAGAAGGATTAGCTCATTGTTATTTCTTGCTCCCTATCAAAATCGAATCATCCATTAGTATGTAATTATAAAAATATATATGTATAATTACATGAGTTCGGTTTGGTTTGATTTGGTTTGGTTCGGTTGGCATAAAAGATGAAATCAAACATAATTGGTTTTGTTAGGTTTCAATTTTTTGTTTTGGTTTAGATTGGTTTGATTTAGTTATGAACATCCTTGAATATCATACCAAACACTTACACTTATTTATATAAAATAATTAGGTCAAGCATTGGTGTAGTACTACTAGTAGTGGCTTAAGCCCACTAATAGAATAAGTGTAACACTGTAGTCTTCTAGATTCTATATAATTAACTTTAGGATAACGGGGTAATGCTTTACCTCAGATCTCAGTGAAATTCTGTAGTTTCTAACTTTCCATCCAAGATACCAAAGTAGAACGCCTAAGTTTGTTATACTCTATATTTGGATTGAATAGGTTCTTAATAGTAGAATTGGACTTAAGCAAGTTTTCTAATTTCAGCAGCATTTGGCAACGACAGATTTGCTCTCCTTACTCTTCTAGTTCCACTTTTAGAAAAATTCTCAAACTTTCCAGTCCTAAGTATTAAGATGTTAGACACTTTGCAGCAAGTTTTCAGCTCATAATGATAGACACCCTTTATAGAGAGAGTGTATGTTAGAAGGAAAAAGAGAATAGGAGAGGATTAAAACAGAGAAAGGGAATTAATTGACTGGAACTGCCAGTCACAGGTAGACTACTGGGTCATGTATAAATAGGAAGAGTGGAGTCAGAGTTAAGGTAGGAAAGAATTTAGGAGGAACTGGAATGAGAGAGACAGGACCTCTCAGAAGTCCTGAATTTGTATCAGACTTTGCTGGGTAATGATCCTCTGAATTTGTCAATTGGTGGGTTTCAGGACAGATACTATGATTTGCGCCCTATACAACTTAAACTTTATGAACTGTTTTCTGGTTCAAGTGAAAAACAAGAAATGTCATCCATAATAATAATGAATGGGTCAACTGCTGCAGAGGGAAATAGCAGTCCACCTAAAGTGTCTTCACACGTTTTCCAGGCACTCCAACACTTACTAAAACTGTGTAGACATCCATCAGTTGTTATGGTGAGAAGATTCCAGATTCACTCTCTATCAACCTCTCAGGACTGTTGCCAGCTGCCTCAGACATCAATTCAGAATTTCACAAACTCCATTACTCCCCAAAAGAAGTATACCTGCAGGAGATTCTTGAATACTATGGAATTGGAGTGGTCGCTTTTGGTTCTGAGGATGCTGTTAACATTAGGCAGCATAGGATCTTGATAATTGTTCAATATAAGGCTTCTCTGGATATAATTGAAAGAGATTTGTTTCAGGCACACCTTGGTGTGGCTGCGGTTGCCACCTCGACCATAATTGCAAGGGTTGGAAGAATAGAAGGACAATGGGACCCCGGCAGAAGTTCTTCTGCATTAACCATAACTTGGCCTTTATTCTTCATACAATGGGACCCTGGTGGACACCTTCACCTTGAGGACAAGGTGAAAGTTTTGGGGGGGGAGTATTGATAGACACCCTTTATAGAGAGAGTGTATGTTAGAAGGAAACAGAGAGCAGGAGAGGATTAAAACAGAGAAAGGGAATTAATTGACTGGAACTGCCAGTCACTGGTAGACTACTGGGTCTTGTATAAATAGGAAGAGTGGAGTCAGAGTTAAGGTAGGAAAGAATTTAGGAGGAATTGGAATTGGGAGAGACAGGACCTCTCGGAAGTCCTGAACTTGTATCAGACTTTGCTTTTGCTTGAGGGTTAATCATACATATTTCTTGGTGTTTCTTTCACTTCCTCTGGTCCAGTTCTATCACATAATTAGTTCATTTAGTACTTCTATTAACTTGGTCTTAAATATTACCCAATAGGGGCTGAAAATTCTGCAAGTGTGCTATCTATACGTAATTAAATTAGCTAGAGGTCTTAGAAATTTATGAAAATTTGTAGATTAAGTCCTAAGGTATCTAATTACTTGCCATAAAATTTTCAAAGTCTTTTGAGATCAGTTAATAATTTGACTAAACATGAAATCCTACTGCGTTACAAAAGTTCTGCAGAGTTTCTAACTCTGTCCAGCGACTTAGTTCAATTTAATAACCCACTTATATACATCCTTTAGCCACGAAATTTCATACACCAACTCTTCTATATCTCAAGTCTAACATAGAAAAATTTTACCATCAAATTCATCAATTAAGGACACATAACAGTCCTATACTCCTAGTACAGAGGTCATATCAGAAATACTTTAAGTCTGTCCACAAATCATGTAACAATTCTTGGACCTTGTAATATAGTTAAGTACATAAGCTTTCCATCAATTTTACATCCTTCTATACAGGACTTTGTTACAAGTTATAGCCTAAAACAGAACAGCCACCTAATACATAGAAATTAATGGAATAGATGTCGGCTTTCCTTGCTGCAATCCGAGACCTTAATCTGGAAGTTGGTAAGTAAACACATAGCTTGTGAGATTCATAATTTCAGAAGATAGTCTTGCATTAACATAATACACTCACATAGATCAACTTCTGGCTCTTATCAAAACATAATTATGTATCTTCACAATCATAGAACAGCCTATGAAAATAAGTAAGCTAACATGCAATATAGTTGGTGCTAGCACTTCAAAATGCATCTACTGGCCAGCACTAAAAGATGGTTCCCCTCTAAAATAAATGCTCACCTTTCTCATGAAAATACGTATTTAACCCAACATAAAACATTGAAAACAACATATACCAAACAGCAAGCTCAAAACAGAATCAGTATTCATCAAAAGCTTGATAAGAGTACATGCAATTGTCAATACATAGCTATCTACCTTGAAGAACAAGTGCAGAGCGTTAGGGGAGCCTGTTGCCCCCTAGACAGTAACTAATCCTTTGTTTTCTCCTACTGGTCAGATCCTACAGCATCTGATCAGTACCAAGACCCCTTTTCAAGTGCCGGTAACCCCCTTCCTTCACCACTAAGACAGCACCACAAGCCCTCCAAGTGAGCTCAAATGGTAGCTTCTCTCCTTAACTTCACTTCTCTCTTCTTCGTCAAGGCCAAAAGGTTGTGTAGACCTAGGACATGCAAGCTTCCTCCTTCACTCTTCTCACTCGGTTTCTTTAAACTTTTCCTCTCACCAAAAATTGCAGAAGTAAGAAAGAAGGATGAGATGATATCCTTAACAATCTAACTCATTCTCTTGCCCTCACTCTAAGCAACATTTTTTCTTCGCTAATAGGACCAAATTCTTGCTCTAAAATGGGCATGCAACAGGCTCTCTCTCTTTCTAGGCTAGGGGTAGCAAATGGATGGATTGCTTTGGATTGGATTATAATGGATGGATAAAAAATAAATCATTAATCTATTTAAGATCCATTAAAAATTTACTAAAAATATCCAAACCTATCGAATGAATAATTATCCAACCCATCTATTAATCTATTTTAATGGATGGATACCCAACCCATCCACCCATCCATTAATCTATTTTTGTTTAATGGATATCCAACCCACCCATATGAGAGTTGTGTGCAATAACAGAGCCTTTGGATGGATAAAATATCCATTGTGTTTGAAATGGATCCAATGGGTCATGAGTAAATTATAAAATTGGATATCCAATGGATGTGTTTGGCCCACTAACCATTCAATAACCATCCATTTATTAATATTAATCCAATCCAATCCATCCATTAAATTTATTATTTTAATTGGATGGATTTAGGTATGGATGGGTTGAATGATTGGTGGATTAATGGATCACTTTGCCACCTCTACTTTACGCTATGGTAAAGCTCATGGTTTTCTCTGAATGGCAGGGGAAGAAGGTTTAAGAAAATGATATGATGCGAAGAAACAGGAGATAGTAGGGGAGGGAGAGGTGTCTGGGCAAACAGGGAGGAGAGTGTTTGTTTTCTCTCTCTCACTATCATCCTATACCATTGCTTCTATATTTTATTTTGGGTGCTAAGTGTTTTCCTTATGTATTGTTAACCTTTAATCATCTTGTTTACCCCTTATTAATTTTATTTTCTCATTATCCTGTATTATCTCATTCCACTAATTTTTAATGGAGAAATTTTCTAGCAAACTTCCTTAAAAATTCATTTTCTAATTTAATTCTCCTTTTCTCCCTAAAATTCTCAATTAAAAATAATTTAGTGTAAGTTGGTTCTCTAATCCTTCCTTTAAGCATTATTATGTAAGAAATGAAATCAAATACACTTTCTTTATTAGGAACTCTAAACTCACCTGGAATATCAAAATAAGAAAGCATATGTACGAAACTATGGAGACATAATGTACCATAGGACTTATTAATACTAATTCTACACACACATTCACACACACACACACATATATATGTACACATATATGTATGTATGTGTGTATGTATGTGTATATATATATGTATAGAGAGAGAGAGAGAGAGAGAGAGTAGTTACTGGGATGTAACAATAAGACTCCTAATCTGAATGTTCTAACACTCCCTTAAGCTTGTGCGAATATATCATATGTACCACTTTTTATGTGGTAGAAGATGATTGATAGCAACTTACACGATAGAATTTGAAATGTTAAATAGATTGAAGTGGAACAATAATAGCGGGGTTTCTAGGGTTTAGAAGTCTCAGATTTGAAAATTTTAAAAATACGGCTAAAGATGGCTGAATACAAATCTCTAGGATTATCTATACTTTGCTTATTAGCATATTACTAAACCTAGTCCAAACTTTCAAGTCCCAATTTTAAGGTCTCAAGACGTCATTAAACAGTCACATGCTAGTAATGCGACTACTTATTACATAGAAAACACTTTAAAATCAAAACAAAACAGATTGAAATAATTGACGTAAAACACGGCATGAAATAAGTCATTCCTGCATCATTTCCCCCTCTTGAGAAAGTACCAATGTCTGATGCAAAAACTTTGGAAATGTTTTTGCATATATTTCAGATCAATCCGCTGCAATCTATCTCTTCTGCCAGCCAGGTACTTTTAGTGGCAAGCTTACCCAACCACTTAACTGAAAATCGCTGATACTGGATTCCACGTGTTGAGTTCACATCCCTGACATCAAGCACATTCAGAATAACATCTTGTACTGTGGATAAACTGCCAACTTGCTCTGTGAGAGGAGTTACTTTGCCATTAAATCCCTCAAAAGCGTAGAATTCTGCTACATTAAAAATGGGGCTGATTTGTAGCTCAGGAGGTAGCTCTATTTGGTAAGCATTTGAGCTTATTTTCTTTAGCACTTTACATGGCCCAAATTTCCTAGATTTCAGCTTGTGATTAGCACCCCGAGGAAAACATTCCTGCCTTAAATGCACAAGCACCATATCACCCTCTTCAAATTTTTTAGCTCGATGGTACCGATTAGCAATAGCTGCAGAGGCCTCATTGCTGGCTTTTATGGCTTTCCTGACCTCTTTATGAACTTGCTGAATATGCTCAGCTAATTCCTCTCCATCACCACTCACTTGGGCTTTTGGTGGCAATGACGCTAAATCAAGCACATGTTATGGCTTTGGACCATATGCTGCTTCAAATGGAGTCTTTTTATGGTTCGATTGACTGAATTGTTGTAAGCAAAGTCTGCTTGTGGTATAACCAAATCCAAAGTCTTTACATGTTCTCCAACAAGGCACCTTAGCAAGTTTCCCAAACTCCGATTTACTACTTCTGTTTGATCATTAGTTTGTGGATTGAATGTGCTGGAATACTTCAAGTGAGTCCAAGTTTTATCCACAAATATCTCCAGAAGTGCTTCATGAATTTGACATCCCTATCGTAAACAGGAACACCATATAGTCTTACCACTTCACAAAAGAAACAGCTTGGCCATATGAGAAGCATCAGCAGTTGTAGGGAATGGAATGAACTGTGCCATCTTTGAGAATTGATCTACCACAACAAAAATGGAACATGCCCCTTTGCAGTCTTTGGAAGATCCTAGACAAAATCTATGGTCAAATGGACCCATGGCGCTTCTGGTTCAAGCCATTGGGGTATATAACCTGTATTTTGTGACCTTCCCTTGCCAAATTGGCAAGCTGAAAACCTCTTTGCTAATCTGTCCACATCCTTAAACATCTTGGGCCAATCATAGCAATCTGCCACCATTCCTATGGTTTTATCCCTTCCATAATGTCCTCCAAACCATTTCCATGTGTTGTCTATGTCGTATTCTGTTTTCTGAGTATGTGTGTGGGTGTGGGTGTTTGTATGTGTTATCTCTTTTTTCAGTGCAATGTACCTTTTCTGCAGGCCTGTATTTTGTTTTTGTTCAACCTCTGTTATAAACTGCAGATGTCATGCTTTGGATGTGTATGAATCTTTGAACTCGAAGCATCTTTTGTGGTTGATCTTCAACATATTTTATTATGACTAGTTTGCACCTTTTGTTTGTTTTTCTGACAGAATAAAATTCATTTTTTAAACCTTATTTTCTCTTAGTTTTGTAAATTATTTACAGGACAGATAAAATGAGTGAAGCTGCCATATTAGAAGTGGTGAAAAAGAATTTTGAAGATCATCTTATTCTTGGGGAAGAAGGAGGAATTATAGGAGATGCAACATCGGATTATCTCTGGTGCATTGATCCTTTAGGTTTGGGATTTCTGTCAATGCTCATTTTTTGTCCCACTTTTTTAAGGAACGATAGTCATTTTAATACACACATTTTCTTAGTACTTGGAATGAGAACCAGGCATTCAAGTATATTTTTCACATTTTTTCTTTTTGATAAAAGAAGAAATTGATTAAGACAAAGAAGAAAATTATAAGGAATTTGGAGGATAAGGGATCTTTCATACCAAAAAGAAACAAGGAAAAATAAAACACTAAAGGGAAAAAAAAAAAATCAATGAAGCAAATCTGCCCAATCCCTCTACATTTTTATTAGGGAAACACTCTTAAACAAGACCATATACTTTCCACCATATAGAAGCCAAACGCCTAATCTTCAGTTTTTTGACAAACCCTGTTCATATTTTGTAGCTTCTTTTAATGAAAGATGTGGATTCAACCTTGCAATCTACGTATGGTTCTTATTTTAATCGCAATTACATTCATGTACTTTCTCATCTTTCTTTCTAATAATTGTTAGACCACAGAAGCAGGGTTAGAGGAAAGAAGGGAGCACAACATGAGGGGAGTTGAGGGAGTTACGGAAGGGGGAGCAGTTCAGCAGAAAAAACAGTGCAGAAGAGAGTGGAATAGGCCAATGTGGGGCAGTAATGCAGGCTGCATAACTGTCGGATGAGTGGGATATGGGAGAAAGGGAGTGGGCTACAGGGGTAGTGGCAGTTATGCATGTGTAGTGGCAGTTATGGGTGATGGGGAGGGCAGAATATGAAAAGGGAGCAGTTACGGACAGATGTAGTAGCAGTTATGGATGATGGAGAGGGCAGCAGATAAAAGGGAGCAGTTACGGACAGAGGGGGAGGGAGAGAATTCTGGAGTGAGTCTTGTGGGAGAGACCAAGCCTCTCGAAAGCTTGGAGCCTTTGTCATTCTGTGTAATTTTCCTTCAGTTTTTTCTAGTTTGTTCTTTGTAATTTTCTGTCAGTTTAGCAGTGTGTTTGTTGTCAGTTTAGCGGCGCTGTTTTCTGTAAATTCTGGGCTTCAATTCCCAGGTGTTGTTACGTGCAAGGAAGGTTCCTAACAATTTGGTATCAGAGCTCCCGATTCAGGGGGCTGTGAATGGTGAGATCTAAAATGGAAAAACCGGGTGGAGGCGTTGGAGAAGGTGTGGAGCAGTTGAGGCAGGAATTGGACCGGTTGAGGGCAGAAACACAGCAGGAAAGGGTGGAGGCCAGGCAGGACCGGGAGGAAAAAGGGGCTCAAATGGCGCAGATTTTGCAGTGGATGAAAGGGAAAGAAATCGTCCCTCCCCGGAGACGGATCGGTGATGCGCCTGAAGAAGAAGTAGAGGACATGCTGCAAGGGGGGAGCAGGATCCAGTGGGACTGCTGCAACACCTAACCGGAACCTCGCGAGGGAAGACAGAGGGAAGAGGTTGGAGATACCGGTATTCACAGGTGAAGATGCTTTTTGGTTGGGTGAATAAGATAGAGATATTTTCAGGTAAATTCTCTGGAAGAGCTGGAGAAATTGGAAGCTGTGATGGTAGCCATGGAGGGGAGAGCATTGAATTGGTATGCATGGTGAGAAACCCGCAATCCACAGGCAAGCTGGACAGAGTTTAGGGTTGCTGTAGTGCGGAGGTTTCAGCCTGCCTTAACCCAGAACCCGTATGAATTGCTGCTGGGAATCCAACAAACCGGGTCTGTCATGGAATACCGTGAGCAATTTGAGCTCCTCACGGTACCATTGGCGGTAGCTGATGAAAGTATGTGAAGGGGATTTTCTCAACGGCTTGAAGGAGGAGGTGAGAGCAGAAATTAAGCTTCACAGGTTGGGATCGCTGTCAGAATTGATGGATTTGGCTTTGCTAGTGGAAGAAAGGGACTCGGCTGTGGGAAGAGGAAGAACTGGGATGAGTTCCAAGGGGACTCGACCCTATTTTTCCAGCAAAACAGCTACTGCAGAAGTAGGGACCAGACCCCATTCCAACTATGGCAGCACCACTCGGGAAAGTTCTTACCTCAACGGCTTCCAAGGTAGGAAGCGTGGGGCAGAAATCAGCTGAATCACGCTCTGCTGAAGGGAGTTATTACCCGAAGAAGAGCACCGGATTCAAAAGGCTCACCGAAGTAGAAATGCAGGAGAAAAGAGGAAAATGTTGTGTTTTAGGTGTGATGAGAAATTTGGGCCAGAACACATTTGTAAATTTTAAGCAGTTCAGTGTGTTACTGTTGGGCAGAAAGAGGAGTTGGGAGAGGAAGAATTGAAGAAGAAGAGGAGAAAGCGGGAGAAGACATGGCATGTAGCGTCCATGAATTGTATCATGGGGACTAACTTCAAAAAATCATTCAAATTGTGGGGTGAAAATACAAGGAGAAAGGTGATCGTACTATGGATTGGAGCCTCAAGAACTTCATTGATTAGGAGATAGTAGATGAGCTTAGTATAACCACGTAGAAACCCCTGATATTAGGGAATTGGTGAGGCATAGAACAGGTGCAAAGGAGTGTGTAGAGGGAATAGGTTCGTGCAAGGATTCTGATTACAGCTGATTATTTCTTGTTGAGTTGGGGGAGCAGATGTTGGTGCTCGACCGGATTGGTTGGAGGGTTAGGTGAAATCAAAAGCCAATTTAAGGAACTTACAATGAAGTTCCTGTCAGAGGAGAGGGTAGTCATTTACAGGGAGATTCTTCATTATCCCGATCAGTAGCCTCCTTAAAGTCCATGATGAAGGCCCTACATAATGATGGGAAGGATTTCTGTTAGAAGTGACCAACCAGGATGTAGGCAACAAGTGGAGCTGGTGGAATGGGAAGAGCTACACATGTCTAGAGAAATTTCAAGATCTTTTCAAAGAGCCTAAACGTCTACTCCTTCCAGAGAACAGGATCATGCCATAAGTTTAAGGAAGGAAGCCCAATACCTAATATAGACCCTAGGTACCCCCATATCAGAAAAAAACGAGATAGAGAAGTGGGGTGGAAATGCTTGCAGTTGGAATTATCAGGCACAGTACAAGTTCGTTTTTCAGCCCCACATATTAGTTTGAAAGAAGGACGGGGCTGGCGATTCTGTGTTGATTACCGAGCTTTAACAAGGTGTGGTGCAGGACAAATTTTCCTATTTCGGCCATAGATGAACTGTTGGACGAGCTGGGAGTGCAGTTATCTTTCTAAATTGGACTTAAAATCGGGATACCACCAGATCAGGATAAGGAAGGGGACTCTTCAAAACGGCATTTCGCACTCATGATGGGCATTATGAATTTTGGTAATGCCTTTCGGGTAACCAACGCTCCTTCCACTTTCCAAGCATTAATGAATGAGGTATTTCGTCCTTCTTGAGGAAATTTGTGTTGGTATTCTTTGATGATATACTGTATACAACGTCAGTCAACAGAAAACACTTCACTTAGAGCTAGTGTTGCAACGGCTAAGGAGAATAACTTGCTGTTAAACAAGAAGAAATGCAGTTTTGGCAACCGCAGCTGGAGTATTTGGGCACATTATCTCAGCTCAAGGTGTCCAAGACGATCCTATGAAGTAGAAGGTATGATCAGCTGGCCGAAACCCAAGGATGTTAAGGGACCTCGAGGTTTGGGATTGACGGGATACTATAGGAGGTTTGTGAAGGATTATGTAAGATAGCAAGGCCATTAACAGTTGCTTAAAAGAAGGACGGATTGAGTGGAATGAGAAGCACAACAAGCTTTGAGCTGTTAAATCAGCGATGGTAACTTTGCCAGTGCTGCCGTGCTCGATTTCTCAAAAACTTTTTGTTAGAGACAGATGCATCAGGGAAGGGCTTGGGGGCAATTCTCATGCAAGAGCAGAACCTATTGCGTACCTCAGCCAAGGGTTATTTAGCAGAGCACACACAAGTCTATATGAAAGGGAATTGATGACAATAGTTCTAACAGTAAAGAAGTGGAGGCATTACTTGATGGGAAGGCATTTCGTGATCAGAACAGATCAGAAAAGTCTGAAGTATTTAACTGAATAGCGGCTGATGGAGAGGAACAACAGAAGTGGACTTCTAAACTATTGGGGTTGATTTCGAAGTGCAATATAAAACCAGGAGGAGAAAACAAAGCGGCTAATGCTTTGTCTCGAAGAATGGACTTCTGCGCTATTTCTACTTTCCATATAGCTGATTCGGAGGTGTGGGCAGAAGAACTACAAGCGGACAGCAAACTTAAAGAAATTCTTCATAATCTGTTAGTGAACAAAGACTCCCATCCTGGGTACATGAGAAAAGGAAATTGGTTGTATTATTAAAGAGAGACTGGTTTTGTCCAAAAATTCAGCAAGAATACCTACTATTTACATGAGTTTCATGCTGCACCGTTGGGAGGTCATTCTGGGTTTTTAGGACCTATAAGAAGATTGCAGGTCTGCTGTATTGGGAGGGAATGAAAGGTGACGTAGCTACGTGTGATACTTGCCAACAGAACAAATACCAAGCTTTAATCCCCGGCCGGCTTGCTGCAGCCATTGCCAATTCCAACTCAGGTATGGAGTGATATTTCCATGGATTTTGTAGGAGGCTGGCCAAAAGCTCAGGGAGTGGATACTATAATGGTAGTTGTTGATAGACTCACTAAATATGCACCTTTTCATTCCATTGTGCCATCCATTTTCAGCCAAGATGTGGCTGAAGTGTTTGTGAGAGAGATATGAAAGCTACACGGGTTCCCTACTTCAATAGTCTCGGATAGAGACCGAGTCTTTATTAGTCAATTCTGGATGGACCTATTCAAACTATCGGGGACAACTCTCAAGCTCAGTTCCGCGTATCATCCTCAATCGGATGGCCAGACCGAAGTGGTAAATCGATGCCTTGAAACCTCTCTCAGGTGTTTCATTGGGAATAAACCTAGGCAGTGGCCTAAGTGGCTAAATTGGGCAAAATTTTGGTTCAACACTAACTACAACAGTTCAACTAAGATGTCCCCATTCAAAGCTTTGTATGGCAGGGATCCGCCGATCTTGCTAAGGTGCTCTGAGGAGTCATCCGTGGTTGAGGGAGTTAATCAGCTTATGGCAGACAGGAACATGATATTGGATGAGTTGAAAGATAATCTGGTGATGGCCCAAAACAAAATGAAGTCACAGGCAAACAGGAAAAGGAGGGATGTCAGCTATCAGCCAGGAGAGTATGTTTATTTGAAAATACAACCCTACAGATTCAAATCTCTAGCTAGGAAAGCCAATGAGAAGTTAAGCCCGAGGTTCTATGGGCCTTACGAGGTGGTGGAAAAGGTGGGGCAAGTCGCTTATAGATTACGTATGCCGGATTATACACATATACATCCTGTTTTCATGTCTCCTTATTAAAGAAGTCGGTAGCCGAGACAGTTAGCCAGCAACCTTTACCCAAGAATTTAACAGAGGAATGGGAGTTGAAGGTGTACCTAGCAACAGTATTCAATGTCAGAACGGCCGCAAGTGGAGAACTGGAAGTGTTAATTCAGTGGGAAAGATTTACCAAACTGTGAGAAACACGTGGGAACCTTTCCTTACAATTCAAGATAATTTCTTTGATTTCCACCTTGAGGACAAGGTGAAACTTTTGGGGGGAGTATTGTTAGACCCCTCATTAGAAAAGTGTACCACAGAAGCAGGGTTAGAGGAAAGAAGGGAGCACTACATGAGGGAGTTGAGGGAGTTACGGAAGGGGGAGTAGTTCAGCAGAAAAACAGTGCAGAAGAGAGTGGAACAGGCCAATGTGGGGCAGTAATGCAGGCTGCATAACTGTCGGATGAGTGGGATATGAGAGAGAGGGAGTGGGCTGCAGGGGTATGGCAGTTATGTATGTGTAGTGGCAGTTATGGATGATGGGAGGGCAAAATATGAAAAGGGAGCAGCTATGGACAGATGTAGTGGCAGTTATGGATGATGGAGAGGGCAGCAGATAAAAAGGGAGCAGTTACGAACGGAGGGGGAGGGAGAGAATTCTGGAGTGAGTCTTGTTGGGAGAGACCAAGCCTCTCGAAAGCTTGGAGCCTTTGTCATTCTGTGTAATTTTCCTTCAGTTTTTTCTAGTTTGTTCTTTGTAGTTTTCTGTCAGTTTAGCAGTGTGTTTGCTGTCAGTTTAGCAGCGTGTTTTCTGTAAAATCTGGGTTTCAATCCTAGGTATTGTTTACGTGAAAGGGAGGTGTGTTTTCTGTAAATTCTGGGCTTCAATTCCCAGGTGCTGTTACATGCAAGGAAAGTTCCTAACAATAATAAAAAAAGGGTTAAATTCAGTTTGCTGCTTGTGGTTTGGGAAAATATCATTGTCACCCTATGGTTTCAACGTTGTCACCAAGGTTGTCAAACTCGTAAATATACCTAGGATTGGACAGTGAGATTAGACACGTAAAACGTGAGATCTTAATGCGGAATGTAAGATCTTACCTATAATATAAAATATTATAACTAACATCTAAAATTACAACTAACATTTAAATAAACTCTAATTTAAAATGAATAATAGTGGTAAGTTTGTAAGAACATTTAAGTCCTCAAATAAAACAAAGGTTTAATTTTTCAATCTTGATATGCTCTGAAACATATCCATATACATAGCAGTAATTTCATTAGATGAATGAAGTATAAACAATTTAACTTGAAAGAAGAAAAGTGGTAAACTTGTAATTGGGACTGGAAGAAAAGGACAAAAACAATGAAAGGGGGTATTATAATATTATATCACACCCACACCTGATTACACCTAATGGCCACAAAAACAAAACCTAAACTTTATACTGTAGTAACTTCCTGCTATAATGAACCCAAATCATATCCCCCACTTTCCAGTTCTAGTCTTGTTGCAGCACTCCAGAAAGAGCTCTAGGGAGACAACTCCAGTTGCAGCACTCTAGGAACAAGACTCTGTACCAATCGCAATTTTTGTTCCAGTCGTAGCTCTCTATTCTTGTTGCAGCACTGAGGCTACTGATTTTTGGGGGTGCCTAGTGAGTTTTTTTGTTTGGGTTTGAGCTGGGTTCTTGTTGGGTATGGGCAGCTACACCCATTTGATGGGATCGGTAGAATTGCATGATCCTACTGATTTTACATGTTGGAAAAGCGATCCCACCATGATTCGACCAAAGCGAGTTTTGGCTCGGATGGTGATCGTTCCAGCCAGGTAAAAGACGTAAAATCGTGCGATTTTGCATGTTGAATCGCAATTTTGACAACCTTCCTTGTCACTTTAGCCCGTTGTGGTTAATTTTGTTAGCGCTTTTGCGCCCTTGTGCCTATACTTGAGAGCTTATTGTGTCTTTGTTGGTTATACCAAGAAAGTACTTATTTATGTTGTAATTTGTTAAACCAGTAAGTTCACATATAATATATCTAATTTACATGGTTGATATTACATTTTGCTCATCAATGCTTACTTGCTACCACAACACTAAATTTTCAAACCATATCTAAATTTGTCTACTTGCCTTAGATAATATGTAGTTAAGTTACTATATGAGTTTCTAAGACACTAAAGTACTAGAGATATCCTAATTACATTAGATAAAATTGACAGATTTTAAATCCAAATAAACAGAATGAAACCATAGGGAGTCAAAGTATCAAAGTCGAAACCATAGGGTAACAAAGTGATTTCCCTTTAAACCACGGGGGAAAGGAATTTAACCCATCAGAAAAAGAATCCATTCCTAGTTCCTTACTTTCTTGATCAAGATAAATTCCTTCTTGTGTGTAACAGTACCATGGATTTATATTTGTAATATATTTTATCCGCTTTGTATGCAAATATGTATCTCAGAGTCATGTTCCTTGTGTGTTTCTTTTTTTTGTTTTTCTTGCGTGCGATATGGATAGTTAAGTTATGAATCTCTAATATTTATGTAGATGGGACAACAAATTTTGCACATGGCTATCCTAGCTTTGCTGTTTCTGTTGGAGTTCTATATCGAGGGAATCCTGCTGCTGCTGCTGTGGTGCTTTAACCTTATCTTTGACTTCTATTTCTTGTTATTTGCATAAAGACCTTATCTTTGACTTCTATTTCTTGTTATTTGCATAGTTGTTTATGCTAATTATGGTAAAAATAAACATGAACTGCTTAAGTACTAATTGACACTATATAGAAAGAAACGCCTATAATTAGAACAAACCAAGGTTTTAAATTGCAGTTGCATTTGCAATCGTGTTGTGGCCACTGTGGGCCGATGTAGTTTGCAATCTCAGTGTGTGCTGCAACATCTCGGTTGCGGCTACATCAGGTGATGCGGTCTGCAATTTAAAACCCTTAAATAAATATATCTTTCTAATTTATGAATATATGGAGATTAAAATTGGTCCAATCCTTGAATTTAAGAACAAAAGTGCTTGTTTGGTTTTGATTATTTTGCACTAAAAAAATGCTTTTAATCCAAGAGTTCTCATCAAAACATTTGATTATATGCTTTTATGCAAGTAAAATAAGGTAATCTAAACATGCACAGATTAGATACTATTCCGATCCAAAAAGTTAGCCTTGAGGCTAGCGACTTGCAAAATAGAAGAAAAGACTCTGTTGCTCAAGATAGAATAGGGCTAACTTAGAACAGAATAATTGGGAGTGTAAGAATTATGTGATCATTCTTGTAGGGCTAGGCCCCTATTTATAGGCTACGCAGAAGAGAAACCCTAATTGTAGTTGGTCTTTGTTAGGAAGCCTCTAGATACGAAGGTGTACCTTAGGAGGAGGAAAGCAGATTATAGAGCATTAGGAGCCCACAAGATTCATGCTGACAGTGAGTGGGGAAATAACCACCTGCTTACGTGTCAAGGAGGGGAGAATGAGTGAGTGCGGAATCAATTAGGAGGAGAGATAAGAGAGGGAAGAAGGGAGGAAGAGAGGCATGAAAGTAGCAAGGAGGATTTGGGAGGGAGAGAATAGGAACTCTCAAATTGCTCGGACTATTTGTATTTTCTTTCTTGTTTCGAGTGTTCTTTTGTTTGTTCATATACCAATCCCCACTAGGCTTGGTATCACTTCCATATCAGTTTAGTAGAGGAGATATATCTTTATTTCCTTTCTATTTTGTGTGAATCTGATCCAGTTCCCCATTAGTCTTTGTCACTTCCATCAGTCTTGTTATTTGCATAGTTGTTTATGTAGATGCAATTGTCTCACAAGCAATGATTAGTGAGGCAAATCTTCAAACAAGAAGATTTGAGGATACTCAAATACTTTATGAGAATGAAGGTTGCTCAATATAATGTAGGTGTTACAATCACCTAGAGAAAGTATGCTATTGACGGCTTGTTAGTAACTTAACTAGGTTAGGGGGATATTCCAAAGGATCCCAACATCAAACTTCTACTAGGTTAGGGGGAACCTCTAATAGACTGTGGCAGATATCAATGGCTTGTTGGTAAACTTAACTATCCTACAATACCTAGGTGGACATCCTTGTGCTATTAGTGTGGTAAGTCAATTTTGAATGCTCCTTGTGATAGTTGTTGAGATATTGTGGTTTGCATTCTTTGATACATCATGAGTGCTCGAGGTTAAGGGTTACTAACCTAACACGAATGAATGAAAAGGAAAACCAAGAGTTGTGAGAAACTACGCAAATGCACCATCATAGTGGAAGACTTCGAATAGACTCATCAGTACATAAAAGAACCAAAACTCAACCAAATAAGCAAACCTTTGATTAGATCAAGGAAACACACACTATTTAGATCAAGCTGACAAGGTGCCAAATCAACCAAAAAACATGAAGGGGGTATGGAATCATCTTAGACTAGGGGGTTGGCTGCTTTGTGCCTGAATAAGATCTACTTTCCACTAGAAAAGAACAATCAATCATTGTATGCTGGATCACATGGTGGGTCCTATCTTGATTCAACAAACAGGGTAGTGACTAATACGAAAAACAAACAATGGAAGAGGATATGATGATAGCAAATTACTTTGTTAACAAAATTGAAAGGAAAGAAATTAGGAAACACTATACAATTGTAACCATGGTGGGTTTAGGTCATGGTGGTTGATACCACTCTGATACCATGTTGAAAAAGAGAGTATTTGGGAGAAATTGTGTGTTGTGTACACACAGTCCATCTTGTTCATAATATGAGTGCATTAAGTACAAGAGCTAATCAAGGCCTAAATTACATAGCTAATTAAGAGCTATTAACTACAGTCATAATTATAGGTGACTAATCACTAATGTTCTAACACGAGCTGAATATGCTAATGAATATAGACTAGTAATCTAACATTTTCTATGAAAGATTGTCTACAGATAACAGTTCTGCTATTTATAATTGCTTGGTGTAGATTGTTTGATTTGTGCTGGGAAGTTTGGGCATGCCCCTTACATTTGTTGGATTTATGGTACAATGCATGAAAAAAGTTGTTTTTATTGAGATGTGCTCTACATGATATAGTCCTTATTATATTACTTTAGTATGGGATAGAATTGTTCATCTTGCTTCTCTTTGGTACTGAGATCATGTTATATTGAGAGAACTCCTCTTTTGAATATTCCAAGAGATTGGGGAGAAGGGGGGGGTTCTTTTATATTGTCTTATCTTCTTTCCTTTTTTAATCTTTTTTCATTGTTGAGAATTTCTCATCTTTTCTTTCTTTGTCTTTTTCTATAAGAGGCATATAATTGAGGTCACGTAGCCACTCATCAGATATGGAGTAGCATCTAATGTTCTAGCAAACTTTCTATTTGTAAATAATGCAGGAAATATACAGTTGATGCAAGAAAGGATATGTTAATATGAATCTTTATTTATTTCAGGTTGAGTTTGTTGGAGGTCCTATGTGTTGGAATACCCGCATTTTCTCTGCAACTGCTGGTGAAAGAGAATTATTCTAATTTCCATCTCCCCCCTTAAAGAAAATAAAAATGATTTAGTAAACTTGTTTACTCGTTCTGCTAATTAAATTTATCAATAAATCATATATTGCACTACATCTAGTTCTCTTACCTTCTAGGCGGTGGATCGTTCTGCAATGGCCAAAGGATCCAAGTGAGTGCAACTAATCAGGTGATTAACGACTGAATGGTACATCAAAAGACAGAATGTGAACATCAATCCTGGATAATCATAATTTCAGTTTTTTATGGAACATTGTGAATATTATTATCCTGTGCTTCAAGATTTTTGTATGTGTGAAGTAATCTCCTTTGTTTTAGGTTGAACAATCTCTTCTAGTGACGGGATTTGGGTATGATCATGATGATGCGTGGACTACTAACATGGACCTATTCAAAGAATTTACTGATGTCAGCAGGGTATTCATCTAAAATCTATTTAAAATGTACCTCATTTCTATGCCTTCCACTTTTCATTTTCTGAATTAAATGTTTAGGGTGTAAGACGGCTTGGTGCAGCTGCAGTGGACATGTGTCATGTAGCCTTGGGGATTGTAGAAGCTTATTGGGAATATCGTCTAAAGCCATGGGATATGGCTGCTGGTGTTCTGGTAAGCTTTATGAGTTGTATATCATTGACAATTATCCTGATAGCTTAGCCAGCCTTGCATCTTTGACATTGAATTAAGTGTTTGGGTTTTGTGTGGAGAGAGTGATTTTTTTTTAAGAACAGGCCAAACAAGTATATATAAAGCTAACATCAATTATTGTTATTAATAGACAATTAATTTTTGTTTTTTTTTAACCGCTTTAGTTCTTTGCTTTGTTGAGTCTATTTTGTGCTTTGTTGAGTCTATTTTGTGCTTTGTTGCCACCCTTTACAGAGCTGGTTCGAAGCTCGGATAAAAGAGGTGGGTTGTGTTAAGCAGTCAGCAGCTAGCTTAAAATTTTGTTGAATCTTTATGTCATGGATCAACATGTTCAATTTGTTGTAAAGTGGCTTGTATTTCATTTTGGGCTTGGTCAATCCTGATCTGACCAGACCACGTTGTGACCCAACACCTTGTGGTACGAATCTTATATATATTGTAAAATCAATTGTTAGGATGTGCAGTGTAGCCAATCTCAATAACAGTGAGGATTCAGGTGTATTAGGATTAGAGTTTGAGTGTTGAGCGGCTACTCCTTATTTTCTTTGCTCATAGTGGATTTTTTTTTTGCCCATGGAAGAATGCCTATACTTTATTATAGGTCGAACCACGTTAAATTCCATGTCTATTTTTCTTCTCCTTATTCTTTGTTGCGCGCTGGTTTTACATATGGGTTCATTAGTAAATTATGATGTGGAGAAGTTTAATGGCAAAATGTCACAAGCTGCCACAAAATTCTGGATGTCTCTTTTCACTCCATTCAAAAACAGCAGACTTGGGATTCTTGTGTGTTTTGAAAAAACCAGAGGGTCTCCTGAAGGGGAGTCATGGAATTCCTTGAGGATGCTAGGGACTTTTGCAGATGATTTCAATAAGACCCGTTTATCTTTGTAAAACACCTTCCTCTTCTTGCTTGGTACCTCAGGTGAGAATCAGCCTTGCTCACAAGGTCTTGGAGGATGGTTCGTAGCTTGTCATCAGCCTGTAATTCCTCTACTAAGTCCTCCAATTCAGTTAGTTGAACTGTTGAGATTGCAAATAAAGTCACTTTCCTAGAAAGGGCATCAGCTGCCCTATTTTTACTCCGCCGTCTATATTGCATCTCGAAATCTTAAAAGCGTAGTTGTCCATTTCTGCTGTTATTCTCCCATCAACCTCTGGTTGGTGAGATATTTGAGACTCCTTTGATCTGTCTTCACTACAAAGTGTGTTCCCACCTGGAAGTGCATCCACCTCTGGACAGCCATCACTATTGCATCAACATGGCTTCCAAGCAGCATCGGTTTCTACTATATAAGTCTTCCCAAAATCAGGAATAGTGATACTGAGGTGTATGCTATGAGGAAAGGGATGGGAAGTAGAGGATCAACACTTGTGGCAAGGAGGACAAAATGGGAAATAAAGGGGACTACTCATGCTGATGTGGTCCTCTTGCTTTTAACAAGAAAGTTGTAGCTTTAGGTCTTATCTAACCATAGGATTTGAAATCATGTGATTTGGACCTCTGTAGCCTAGGATATCATCAAAATACTAAGCAGATGTTAGGAAATCCAAGAATAGCAACCAAAAGTTCACTCCAAGCCTCTCTATTCATCAAATCTTCCAAAGAACTTGCTCAAAACTCCATTAAACCCTGAAAACACAAAAAAGAATAAAAATAATATGTTAGGAAGAGACAATTAGCAAATTCAAACAAAAATGACACAAATTAATTAGAATTAACATCAGATAACCATCAAAACAAACCCCAAATATGCATATTTTCTTATTACAACATAAGAAATATGATTTCTTGTTTTGCATCACTGACCATTTTCAACAATTTAAGTTTTGTTTACCTATTTTGACCTTCTTGTATGATGTGATGAAAATTCAGCAAGAAAATCACAAAGTCTCTAAATTGATACTTGTGCATTTTCCAAGCGTGCTATCTTTAAGTTTTAGTAGTGGACTTTATTTGTTAACAAAGGGGTGTATATGTGTATTTACGACATTGGTGTATCTCTATTTTGTTGAAGAGGGAGACTCAGTTGCTTTAGGGTCATTGAGGGGTCTACCATGGCAATCTTGCTCCTCTAGAATTCCATCTGTGTTTCCAGGTTCCAATACTTTGATTATTAACTTTATTGTGGCTAGTCTAGGCACTCTGAGCCATAGACAACAGGAGTTTGGTTTCACTGATGATTTTTGTGGTGGTTATAATGCATATATCATGGCCACAAGCAGATTTAATGGCAGCTTGAAACTTTGGAGAGCTCTTTGCAGTGCTGTTTATCAGGATAGAACATCTTCCCAATTGCCCTCTGTTAGACCCCCCGTTAGAAAAGTGTACCACAGAAGCAGGGTTAGAGGAAAGAAGAGAGCACTACATGAGGAGTTGAGGGAGTTACGGAAGGGGGAGCAGTTCAGCAGAAAAACAGTGCAGAAGAGAGTGGAACAGGCCAATGTGGGGCAGTAATGCAGGCTTGCATAACTGTCGGATGAGTGGGATATGAGAGAGAGGGAGTGGACTGCAGGGGTAGTGGCAGTTATGCATGTGTAGTGGCAGTTATGGATGATGGAGAGGGCAGCAGATAAAAAGGGAGCAGTTACGGACGGAGAAAGGGGGGGGGGAATTTGGAAAAACAGGGTCTTGAGTGGAGAGACCCAGCCTCTCGAAAGCTTGGGGCTATCATCCTTCTGTGTTAATTTTTTCTTTCAGTTTCAGTTTCTTCTGTGTTATTTTTCCAGTTTATACTCTGTAAATTCTGGACTCAATTTCCAGTTTCTGCTACTTGAAAGAGGTTCCTATCACCCTCTTTGCTATTCTTTGTTGTGGGAATTGATAAAGGTCAATCCCGACCCAGGATTCTAGCATAGCTTGGTCATTATGCTTCAAGCAATGGGACCTTGAAGGAAGTTTTTTTCAATTGCTACAAGACCCTAACCCTAAACCTTCACCTTGAGGAGAAGGTGAATAGTTTTTCTTTTTCTTTTTTTTTTTGGGGGGCGGGTATGCTACAGGGAAAGGGATGGGAAGTAGAGGACCGAAGACAGGATGGGAAATAAAGGGGAATACTCATGCTGATAATCTGGAGCATAACCAAATACTGAGCTGGCAAGTAGTAGTGGGAGAAGGAGGGAACTTGGGTGTGGGAAATGAGAATATAGGGGGGAAGGATAGGAAGTACGGGGTAGGAAAGAATTCACAGTGGTCCGTCAATAATGGAGTCATTTGATGTTCTTTAGTTTCTAGGTAGTATTTTTTCTCTTTACTTTTTTTTGGGGGGATAATTTTATAATGTTTTTGTTTCTGTATTTTGTGATATACTCTGAAATTTTTTAACATTTGAGGCTTGTATTCTTATAAAAGTATTTCTATACAAATTTAGTTCTTTATTATAGATTACCATCCTCTTATACAACAAGATGAATTTGAAAGTCACTTTCTGATGAATCTCAATGTCACTTCCCTGTCATAATCTGTTTGTTATAAAACCTTTGTTTGTGCATTATCTATTTAATTATGAATTATCCATTATGCAGATTTCATACCCATCTTTCTATTATTATATTTTTTTGTTAAATATTTATCCCTCAATTATCCAAATATGTTTTCAATTTTGTCCATCAGTCATACAAAATTGACTTTAATTTAGTTCCTAAAGGACAATTTTGATATCACTTTACATGATTAAGGGACTAAATTGATGTAAAAAATTTTTGGAAGATTAAAAAGGGGGTTTTACTCAAAAGAAAAATACATTAGAGAACAAAATGAACTTCCTTGAAACTACCATTACCAGAACAGCGAGAGGCCATATACACAATCTTATCCTTGTAGCCAACTTCATATGTATGACTTTCCAGTGAGAACACGAGAAATATTTATTAATCTTAATTGTTGAAGAACTTGTTGCATCCTGAATTTAGCTTTCAACATTTATTGGATCAATTACTTAAATAAAATATTGTTTACTAAGTTTTGTTACATTCACTTATAGATGGTTAAGGAAGCTGGTGGGGCAGTTACTCGGATGGATGGAGGAAAATTTTGTGTTTTTGATAGATCTGTTTTGGTTTCGAATGGTGTGCTTCATGCAAAGGTTAGTCTTTTTCTGATTTTTCTTCTACTAACATTGATATATATCTTCTGAAGTCAATTATAGTTTTAGTTCTTACAGGAAATAAATATGTTAGGTGATCCTTTTCTCTCTACTTTTCTGCTGATGTTATTTCTTTACCTTAAATGAATGTGCCTAAAATAGATTCAAATTGAAGAAAGAAATAGAGACTGAGAGAGAGAGGAGGAAGGAATTCCTATATAATGGGATGCACTAACTTGATAATTGGTTAGTCTCCCTGTGTGTGTTTATACTAATAAACCTAGGTTTAGTATAAGTACAACAAGTACAAGACCAACCGAATATATATCATACACGCCAACACAAAATTATTGCTGAAAGTACCTTTCAAGCTGGAGCATAGATGTTAATCCTGCCCAGCTTGTTACAAAGACAATTTACACTGTTCTGACAAAGTGCTTTGTTAAAAGTTTTTACTATATGCTCCTGATAGGAATCACTTTCAGATATCAAAAACTGTTAGTAAGATGATATCTATCAATACTCCCCCCCAAAACTTTCACCTTGTCCTCAAGGTGAGGTGCAGGGACATATTATGTAACAGCCCACCGGGGTCCCATTGCTTTGAAGCATACTAGAACCTCTTTTGCGTTGCTAACAACTACATGGATAGAAATTGTTGAGTTGATCATTGCTGCAGTGGACATGTCTTCAAATTTCCCCTTCATGCTTGAGTGACTATAAGTTGATTGATAGGGCCAATCTATGGAAAAGAAAACTTCTTTTAATAACTGGTCATGGTCCAAAACATCAAAGCCATGATGCAGCATATCTGCCCAGGGAACCAAGGCAACCTTTCCATCCTTTGAAAGTAACCGAACCAAGCAAGAGAGTAGACTAGTGTTTGCAGGATAGACTAGAATAGCAAGGAAAATTTGGACCGCCAAATGTGCCTGCCCATGTATTACAAAAAGAGGAACAATTGCAGGAGCAAGATACTCCTTTTGAACAACATCACTAGCTATGAACTCTGCAGTAATAACCATATTTCTATTTGTCCCCTTAGCATGCTCTTTTTTAACATCTTCATCTTTTGTATCATTTGAAATGTTAAGCTGTCGTTGACAAGGTTCCCAGGACTTCTGAAGTGCATGTACCTCTGGCTCCTATCCTAATCTGTCTAGCTTTGTGTTGGAGAGATTTGTCCTTCTAAATAAGAACCATGTTTCTGCCAATACAGAGCATACCCTTTGAGCGAGTTTACTTCCATGTTTGCACCCTTCCTTGCTGTCAGTAGAGTTTAAGAAAGTATCCAAGTTCTTCCAACAAGGTATTGCGCTCAGATGGAAATGAAGTAAGGATACTTCAGAAACAATTTCTTGATTTATAATAGAATGCAGATCCAAAACCAGATGCAAATACTTGTTCAGAAGCAGGAAACCAGCAACCTCATCCTCAAATACAGTAAGTCTACTGATCTTAACAGGTGCCCCCTCAAAATTCATTCCATCCAGAGCCATAGCTTTACTAGTTTCCTCAACTGACCTCATCTTCACAAAGGCAGACTTCTTGTCATGGTTAATGTAGACATTGACCACAGCATCACCTGCAGCAGCAGTGTTACCTTTGATCTTAGCCATAACCCAACTGAAGAAAGTAGCAACCGGCTTCACGTTGACTGTAGGAGGGAGGCCCCCAACATACACCCACCTAGCATGTCGAGTAGCCAGCATTGAACCAAGCTGTAACAGAGTTGATGTGAGCCACGTTGAGCGTTCCCTAGAAGGCTGATAGTTGTTAGATGGCTGTGAGACTGCTGAGTGCTGCTAAAACCCTCTTGTCAGTTGCAGCTTCATGTCCCTCCGTTTATTTCTGCTCACTTATAGTAGTAAGATGATATCTATCAGCTCCCCAATCTGGATATGCTCAGAAGAAATAAGTCCCTGCTGTAGCTTTTCATGGACAAAGTGAAATTATACAACTAGTACAGGACCAGCTGCATGTAAATTATACACACCAAGACAGAATTATCGCTAAAAAGACCTTTCAAGCTGGAGCATAGATGTTAATCATGCCCAGCTTGTTACAAATATAATTTACACTGCTTTGACAAAGTGCTTTGTTTAAAATATTTACAATCTGCTCCCCAATCTGGACATGCCTGGTAGAAATAAGTCCCTGCTGCAGCTTTTTATGGACAAAGTAACAATCTGCCTCTATATGTTTCGTTCTTGGATGGAAAGTAGCGTTGGATGCAATATGAATAGCAGTTTGATTATCACTCAAAAGTTGCGTAGGCCTAGTGCTTGTAAAGCCAATCTCATCAAGCAAATGTCGTAACCACACAAGTTTGCAAGTAGTTTGACCTATAGAATGATACTCTGATTCTGCACTTGACCGAGTCACCACATTTTGCTTCTTTCTCCTCCAGAAAATCAGACTACCAACAACAAAATCACTATCCTGAAGTAGATCTCTGGTCTATAGGAGAACTTGCTCAATCTACATTCAAGAAACCTTTTACCTCTGTAGTGACCATAATCACTATATAAAATATGCCTTGCCCGAGAGCCCCCTTTATGTATTTGAAAATGTGCAAAACGACATTCCAATGTGTGGTTCTTGGAGAACTCATGAACTGACTGACAACAATAATAGAGAAAGCTATACCCGAACATGTGACTATAAGATAATTATGTTTACCAACCAGCCATCCTGTGTCTCACTATATCTGAAAGATAATCATCATCATCTGCTGAAAGTGTAACATTTGGAATCTTTGGAGTGTGTTAACAGAAAGAGAAACATAGAAAGCGATTGATAGGCCATGATCACAACTATTTCTGCAATGTGTTCAATGTACAAGAGTAATTATAGGAGCAGTTATAGGATACTAAAGGACTAAAGTACCCTCACATTTAACACATTTAGCACATGCTATAATTCATAACACTCCCCCTCAAGTTGGTGCATAGATATCAATCATGGCATCATGCCAATTTGTTATTTATAAGTTTACTCTATTCATAAAGTCAGGGACAATATTACTGAAAAACTAAAAAGAAATAACAAGCCCAGTCTCTACCCTTGATGAATGGGATTTTCATGACTTACGGGATCGGAAAATGATAGGTTGTGGCTATAAAGCATAGAAGCAACCCCTTGACAGCGATGCTGTAGATGGCTACACAGAGCATGAAACAGAGAAAGCTAAATCAGGGAGATAGAGAGAAAGAGAAGCAAATGTAGGAATATAAACAGTCCTAGAAATCCTAAAAATATTCTACGAATGAAATGCCCCTAAGTATCTTCTGAAGGTCAGGTTGATCAGGCTATCATTTGAGTTTTCCTGCTTTGGCTCTAAGAACTTGAGATTACTCCAAAAATCTGGAGAGTGGAGACCATATTTTTGATGTTTCGACATTCTAGTGTTGCTTCTGTAATTTAGCAGCATCATATGCTAATATTGAATTTAAGATTATTTACCATAATTGGTTTTTTCTGTAGGGTTTATTTTCTGATTCCTATCAAGTATCAAGATAGAATATAACTAGAAATCATTTTGAGTGAACGTGAAGAGGTTGTTGGTTTACTGAATGAAAATGCATATTTTTATCTTTGGATTATGTGTTTACTTCACAGCTTCTGGAGAGAATTGGACCTGCAACAGAGAAATTAAAAGTCAAGGGGATTGATTTCTCTCTGTGGTATAAACCAGAGGACTACAGGGCAGACGTTTAAAGTTCCAAGGATTGTTCTCTTTTCTGGACACTGCTACAGACTTTAACAGCAAGAGGAGGGTATTGTTCTCTCCCTTTTTTTCCCCCACATTTGTACAAATCTTCCTGTAATTTGCAAAATTTGTGCTTGAGTACCTTAATTTCTACTCTTTTGTCAACATTTATGAGAGCCACATGATTTGGATATTAAAATGTTTCTTATATTTTTACAGATGCAGTATTTTTAAGATACTCATGGTTGTTGCATTTCTAACTTCATCGCTGATGCGATATGCATAGAAATTGGTCAGCTTTGTTATATTTTTTAGCCACTTAGGCTAGCTCTCTATTTTTCAATTTAGGAGGATTTCTAGTCCTCCCTTTCTCTTCTCTATCTGAAAAGAAAAATTTTAAATTTAAGGCCTCTATAAGACCAAGTTATTTTCAAAAAGTTAAAGAAAATATATTGTTAAAGATGATAACGAGGATGAGTTCGAATTCTTCCTAATAGAAAGCGTCATAGCAAAGTTGAAAGACAGATTAACTAAGCAAAGCCTGTGTTATGTAATTTCATTCTATAACATTTGTCACGCTTCCCCACTGGTTAGTTCATGTGACTCTGGCAGTGGCCGTTGCTGTGACTCTCAGCCTCAATTTGTAAAGTCTTAGCCCCCATATCTCTTCTGTACTTGTGTCCTTAGCTGAACAAGTTGAGTGAATCATTTGGGTACTTGGCTTTTATTTTTGCCTTTTCCTATTTTATTCCAAAATGTTGTGAGGTGCTTTATTGATCTAACAATAATCAGAGAAACAGTGGAGAGCGAAGAAACGATCCCAAAGTACACATCTTAGCACATGCAGTTGACAATGAAAAGTATTCTACGTCATTAAAAGTTAAATCTTTGAAGCATCAATTGGTCTTCTTCCTTGCTGGTAGTACTGGAAATAGGTCTCAGCATAATTCTTCACTGGTCTGTATAATTTTGGCCTTGACTGGTTCACTAGCTTGTCGACGGGTTCAATCTCTTTTTCTGAATCTGGGGTGCAGAACATTGCGACTGTGAGCCTTTCCTTTTCCGAGTTTATCACTACTCTGTGCATTGGGCTCCTGAAAATTCCATTGCTCATTATCTGTTTATCACATTCAACAAGTTTCTGTCAGTCCTTTCAGTTATCATTGAAAGGTTTTGCTGTTGTGTCAATTCCATTAAAAAGTTTGCTGTGTGTGTCCCTGAATGTGAGAACATGACTTCAGTTATTACCTCTATTTGATCGCCAACATTGATGACCAGAGCATGAGGGATGATTGGAACTTTAAACCACTGATTATCTTTTTGGACTTGGAGGCCTTCTACTTCTTTATCTTGCAGTAGAAAAGTGATAGTTGATCCATCAGCATGCGGCTTCAGGCCGAGAACATGATCAGGCCTCGGACATGGAGGGTAGTAGTTGAATCTCACGAACATTGTAGCCTTCTCTCCACATTCATTCAAGAAGCAATTCTCTTCCAAGTTCAATGACTTTGCATTGGCCTTGAGAATTACTTCAGTTAGCAACCTTAGCCTTTCTGTATACTCTAGTAAGATATTCCTGCAATGTGTCATCCATTGAGATAAGTATATTATTCATATGAAATTGCTTCGTGGATAGATAGAATGAATACTTGAATTACAAACCCAAAAGAAATTGACCTTTGGGGGAAGGGTGCAGGGATGCTTGTTCCTTTGTTATAGTTTATATGTGTAATTGTTATAATTTATTTGTAAATGATCTAAAGTTTAGGGGACTGACTTCCTTTCTTAAAAAAAGGGCGTCTGCTCAAACACATTTTGTACAGTATGGTTGACAAAATAATACAGCAGAATACTTTAGTGCAGCTATATTAGTTAGCACATTCATATGCTATTGAGTTACCTAGATATCACAAACAAGGAGATAAGCGTACCTGAAATCCTTCGGTTTTTGGGGCCAAACTCTGAACTTCCTCTGGTCTTCAGGCTGCACCTTGAGGTATATTCGGTCAGTCCAATCAAGCCTTTGATTCTCTGAAAATATTGTATCAGTTCCATATCCTTCAATGTCGTTTGGTTCCCTCGCATATTTTTGCTTTTCTTCCTTCGGAAGTTCAAAGAATTGCTTTGAAACTTCTCTCACTTTGTCCAGAAACGAGCTTGTCATACCATGATTTATTGCCTGAATCTCCCAAATCAATTCAGAATATATTTCTTGGATTTGTGAAAATGCATCTTGTTTTACTCTTACAACTCTGATTCTCTGATTTGATGTGATCATAGTAGGCGTGTAGAATACCAAAAGTAGAGGTCATACTTTTCTCCGAAATTGGGTTTCGCACCCTTTGCTGTCTTTTAGTAATTACTAATGTTAGTGTTTAGTTCCCTTGGGCACACATGATCTCTGCTCATGTTGTTTAGGCATAACTAGAAGTCTAAAATAGTTCGTCTGATTTGGAATTGACAAAAACCACTTATTACTGTAGAACTATCTTGTATATATAATAGCGAAAATAAAAATTAAAAATTAAAAAAACATGAACCTTTACTCTTATATTTTTCTAACTTTCTTTGATATTCTAACATAATCTCATGGAGTTATCAAAGCGCTAATGTATTGCACTCTGCCTGAGAAGCAGAATTCTTAATTAGTCTAATGCTTGATGGCTGCTGAAGCATAAAGCACAATGAATAAAGCATAAAGCACAATTAATTGTTTGTGTGCAATTGCTATAAAGCCAGACCTGAAAGCAGCCCCATGAAGTGAGGGCTGAGTGGAGTTTTGCAAGCTCTTGAGGTGTAGATGGAGAAGTGAGGAGGTCAAGGTCAACCACTGGAATATCCTCCGATGGAAGAAGAGCATCTCGGAATCCAGGACCACCTTCCTTGTATTTGTACATTTCTGGCAAGTTTTCAGAATTCAAGTCCAGATCTTGGACAGATTTACCAAGTACCGCTACGTCGGTTGAAGCTGGAGATTCAGCCATGAGTGCTTGGGTTGCAGGGCAGATGTAATTTACAATATAAGAGGTTTGTAAGGAAATGGAGTTGGGAAGATTTCGTTGCTGCTGCTGCTCTGCTGGCCTTTTTTTTCTTTTGGTCGACGCTGCCTGCTAGGCTTGAGAGGCTTTGTTTTATCCCTTGTCCTTGTGTGACGACATAATGACTAATGAGTGATGGGCCTTTGGCGGCTTGTACTTTTGTGTCCCAAGTGGACATGGTATGTAGTCTCCTGATCACAGCTCATCATTTTTTTCTTAGTATAAAGTCACGGCTGGCCACTCTTGCAAACCCGAGGGATTCTTGAATGGAGATTAGACATGCAGGTTTTGTAAATTACACTAATAAATATTTAACACGTCATTATTTTATAATAAATAATTATATAAATTATACATAAAAGTATAATTTAATAATAAATAAATTAAAATGTTAATAAAATAAATTTTAATTATAATATTATGAATTTAAATTTTACTGAAAATACTTTTAGAAGAGGGATACTATTTAAATTTTACTGGAAACACTTAGTAGTGAGTGATAATTTTAGTATTTTGAATCAGATTATATTTCATAAGAATAATAGGTTAAAATAAATAATTTATCTTTATAATTTTATTTGATTTAAATTTTATTCTTTATAATTTTATTTAGATATTAATTTTTATAATTTTACTTAAAGTTATAAAACTTGGATAGGTATAAACTAGTTAAAATTTACAAGCTAATATTATAAAAAATTCTTAATTTCATATAAAAATTACTATTAATTAAAAATATAATAAATTGTTAGTTGATAGTTCTGCTTTTATATTTGTCTTTTTTTTTTCTTATTTATATTCTAGATAGTGCAATGCACTCAAGCCCACATTATACTGCCACGTTGGAACCCCTTCTCTCCGTACATTCCTTATCCTTTTGTCATTATTCTCAAAACCCAAGAAGGCAAAGAAGCCGTCCTCTCTCCTGAAGCAAATTTTTTGGTTCTTCTCCAGCAAGCTTTCTTCTTCTCCAACGGATCTGAAATCATATTCCTCAGCTAACTTTTTTCTTCTTCTCCAGTGGATAGAATCAATGAGGAACAGAGTAAAGCCATGCGAGAGATTCAGAGTTCAGCCATGTGTGTGAGCAGGCAAGGGATTTTCACTTTCAGACTTTGGGAATTTGGAATTCATTCTTGGGTTTGCTTAATCGGCCGGTTCAACTAAAAATGCCAAGTCATACAAGCGGCCGAAAACTCGGCCGAGTCATCCAAGTCCAAACGAGTCATCTACACATCTGATTCAATAAGTTATTGGGACTGGTCAGGCGACCGGTTCACGGCCGGTTTTTCGATTTGACCGACCGGTCTAAGCTGAATTTAAGGACATTAGTTTCACCAGATTGAATTTTAGTCAGATCAATACTTTAAAAATTAAAAAACATAAAAAATAATTTTTCATAAAAATAAAAATTAATATTTTAATAAATAAAAATTATAATAATTAAAATTTAAATGAGTGATTAATATAAAAATTAATATCAATTAAAATATAAAATAAAAATGATGAAAATTAAGATTTAAATTAAATAAAATTATAAAAATTATTTATGTATTTTAATAAAAAAATAATTACATAAATTTTTGTGACAAACAATTATTTTATATTAAAAATGAAGATCTATCACTTATTTATTGACTTAATAACACAATTTGTTTAATTTATGCCTTCACGGGAATTTTATAAAAAATGAACATAGTGTGGGAAGAGGCTCTCTCTCTCTTGCTTTCCTTTTTAATAATTTCTTGGTAAGAGCCTATTTTGACTGATAGATTAGTGGCAGTTAATTGATAAAAAATAAAAGAGAAAACTTACAATTTGGTAATTCAAAAATTATGTCGATATTATTTTTATTTTTTAAAAAATATCGACATCAATTTAATTCTTAAATCATGAAAGGTGACATTAAAATTATCTTTCTATGTATGGATAGAGATTAAATTGATATAATTTTTATAATTAATGTACTAAATTGATGTCAATTTTGTATAATTGATGGATGAAATTGATGATATTTTTTAATGATTGACGGATTAAATTGATGTCAATTTTTTAGAAGACCAAAATGATGTCATATTTTATAATTTAAGGATTAAATTGATGTCGATGTTCTTTAAATGATCAATGTGAGGTCGATATGATTTTTAGAGGATCAAATTGAGAGTTTAATCAAAATAAAATTATTTTTATAATTCTTTTTAAAGATTCCTTCAACCACATACACCGTGTGTATTTATATAACTTATTTTATGCGCTTATCTTCTTTATTTTTGTTTATTTTTGGATTTGAATCCTCTCTTTTTTACTTACTTATAAGAGAGGGCTTTATTATAAGAGATAAAGATATAAACTATTTTTATAGAAAATTGGTGAATTCATTAATTAGTAATCATACATCTTTTCATAATAAAATTTATATTTTTCTTTTTCATAACATAACTCTCTCCTTTTTATAAGTTATTACTTGGGTCAAACAATTTTTTTCTTCTCATTAATTGATGCTTGCCCCCTGTGATATTCTTAAAGGATTACTAATTAAAAAAAATTGTCAAACCAGTTCATAAGTTCTATAAGGGTAGCTTATCCTTAAAATTTGGCAACTGATATTTGTGGCCTTGATTTGAGTTGGTGAAAGATGGTGCAGCCACCTAGACACCTTGCATGAGCATGTTCAAGGAGTTTGTGTTTCCATTAAAATAAAATAGGTGTGAACACTATATTTTATCTGGACTATTAATTAAAAATAACAAATAAAATGAATAAATTTCCTTTAAAAATACTGTTGACCTAATCTCATTTATAATAGAGTAGCTTACTAATCATAGCTCATTAAGTATAACTCAATGAACCCAAGTCCAATTTCCTAACATAAAAAAAGAGAGTTAAATAATAAAAAATTCAAATAATCTAATTAGCAATTAGTGGAGATAAATTTTGAAAGAAATTAATATAAAAATTAGAATCTGGTTAATGAGAAATTAATGTTGATTAAAAAGAAAATTACATTGAATGAGAGAAATTAGTACTGATTGAAAAATTTAATTAATGAAACTTAATGGGGCTAGGTTTATAAATTAGAAGAGGAAAACCTAGAACAAAGTTGCCCCTTTGTTTTTAGCAAATATGGTGTGCTGATGGAGCAACACTTTGAATGCATCCATTACGGTGAGTAGGTTGAATTTAGAGGTGCTCAGTCTTCACAAAATCAACAATCATTGAGCTGGATTTAGCTTCCGTGAATTGAAAGGTTCATTTTAGATAATAAATTAAAAAATATTAATTATTGATAAAAAATTAATAGTTAATAATATAATAAAATATATGTACATATATAACAAATTATAAATTTGTTCAAATATATTCTCTTGATTTTTTAATAAATAATTAATACTCTTTATTTTATTCTTTAAAGTGAACCTTTTACTTTAGAAGAGACAAATCCAATTGAACTATCTCAGCTGTTCTCGTCCCGATATATAGAATTTAAAGTTATGCACGAGTGACAATTAAAGTTTTGTAAATAAGTAGTCATTAAGTGCAAAAGAGACTTAAGTGTATGTGAGTAAGAATAAATTAACGCTAATTATGCAAATTTGTGTAACCCAAGTAGACTAATCTGGTTGGAGCCACTAGTCTGATGAGATTCAATAGGATAAGTAGCAGTCATGAATAACTAGCAAACTAACATGATTTATGGTGAATTTTCATTATGATCTTTTGTGTAGGCTCTAACACTCCAACTTTTTAAATTGTGATGTAGAGATATCAATTTTTTTAATAGTTCTATTATTATTTTGTGAATTCGTTAAAGGATTACGAAGAATTTGAGATTTATCATTTAAATGTGTTTTTCTGCTTTAGATTCAATATTGATTTAAATGGTCCATAATTGGTTCCTATTTAGAACTCTGTATTACTGTTAGTGGGGTTACCGATCTATGTATATATAGTTGTTTGGATGTGTGATTGTAACCAAGCGTGGTGTGACCCCTAATTTGTGTGAGCGAAGTTGGTGGAAGCGAGGCTCTTTTTTTTACAAGGACTAAATAGGAGGCGAGGCCCTCATATGATTTTTTTTGTGCAAAGACCTAGGAAGAGGTGAGGCTCCTGAATGATTTTTTTAGTAAGGACTCAAGAGGACGTGAGGTTCCCAGATTGGTGAGCTTTTTATGTGATGGTTCTTCAGGCATTAATGATATGAATTATATTTTTTATAATAATATTTTCTTACAAATTTATTATTGATTACAATAGTTATTTTTTCTTTTTTAAGAAAAAAGAACTACTCATGTGCTTTTCTTGCTTTTCCTTCTTGTTCTTTTTGTATTTTATTCCCTCACTAAGTTAGTAGAATCATCCCTTATATTTTTACATATTTGCAGGTATCCAATTGAGATAACCTAGGATTTGTTTGGTATTCTAGTCGTTCATGATTCTAGTTTGCAGTTGTAGGGTAGTGTTTGGGTTACTAGTTGCTTTTTATTTTATTTATTTTGTAAACTATATTGACTTTTGAATTTATTTTGAGAATTTCACTATATTTTTTGAAGGTTTTGACTGTTGTTGTATATTTTGGAAGAACGTTTTGTAGTAGACTTGCCAAGCTAGTTAGGTTTTAGGGTATAGCTTGTGTGTTGGTCATGGCATCTAGGGTGGGCACTGACAAAATGATATCAGAGAGCTTTGGTTGTAATTCCTATTTGCTGTAGACATGGGTTGTATAATAGAATTATGTTTGTAACTTGTGTACCCGAGCACAGCTTATAGGTAGAAAGCTATTATCACCCACTTGTCTTGGAATCACATGTATATTATTGTGCTGTTTAGTTTTGTCTTGTTCATTTGACTTACCTAAATATTTTTACCTTAAAACTAATTCTATTTTTGCTTAAAATTTGAGGATGAATTTTTTTTAAGGGGGAGGAATCTAACACCTCAACTTTTCAAAGTTTTGCAAAAAAAAAAAAAAGAAAGAGAGATTTATTTAAGTTCCATATAGGAGAAAGAAGTTTTTATTTTGTTATAGTTTTAAATCTCACATCAGAAAAATAGTAAATTCTTTCCCTCTAGAAATTGTTATATATAGACCATAAGGTAAATAAATTTAATTATCTTTTCCCACTAAAATTTTGCAAAAGAGTAATAAATTCTAGTAAATTTTGGGAGTAATATCTAACATTGATTCAAGTTTTGTGTTATCTTGGCTTAAGCTTTTAATTAGGTATTGGCTTAGGTAAGATATTAACCCATAATTCCCCTAACGTCCCCAAAACCCATGGCCATGATAGAAGAAGGAAAGAGAAGGAAAAAAAAAAGAGAAGGAGGAAGAAAGGAAGCTCACGGCCAAGGGGAAAAAGAAGGGAAAAGGAAGAAGAAAAAGAGAAGAAAAAGGGAAACAAGCCTAAATCAACTAGAAAGCCTTGATCTTCAAGAGGTAGGGGTTTAAACTCAAGCTTTTCCATCTTTAAATCTATAGTTTCATGTTGAGTTTCTATGGTGGATGTTCCTTTAAATCCATGGAAACTTGTTTTATATGGATTCTGTGCTTGGATATGGATAATTTATAACAAGGTTAGCTAACCTTGTGTTGATTTCAAGGATGATTTTGATGTGGGTTGTATACTTTCTTTATAGGTTGCTTCGGGTTTATGTTAGTGATTTCTTGTCTTGATTCAAATCTTGTCAAGAATCTATGGTTATGATGTTCTTATGATATGTGGATGCTTATTTATGACTTATGTGGTTAAAAGGTGCTTTGGATGCTCCTTTTTGTGCCCATGACCATGAAGGGGCTTAGAGAGGGCTATTTGAATCCTTTCATAGCTATGAGCTATTTATGATGTTTTGGTGCTGGTTTAGGTAGAAATATATTCAAATGATTTAAAATTGGCTTGATGCATCTCCATGAGGCTTATGGCCATACTAGGATTTTAAAGAGAATCTTATGATTTATTCACTTTAAGTTAGTTATTGTCAAGAAAAAATGGAAGCAAAGTCCTTGTGATGTCTTAATGATGTTCTAGACTTCGTTAGAGTTGAATAACTACACACTAGTTTGATTATGTTCCTAGATTGTGTTATGACCTTAGGGTGTGTTAATGGTAAATATATGAAGTAACTAGCAATTAGAGAAATTTATAGGTTTTAAAAAGAAGATTTTAACATATTTCCCTTAGAGAAAATTAATGAGAATTTCATAGTGCACACCTAACTAGCCACGACCACATTAGGTTTAAAAAGGTCTAGTGCTTTCCCCTAATGTGTCCCCAACTAAAAATGTGAAAAAGAGAATCCTCTTAATACTAAGTGTAATTCACGACTTTGAGTTGCCTAAGTAGGATTAAGAGTGAAATATGTTAGCATTAAAGTAATTTAGAGGTTTTAGTATCCCTTGGTACAATTTAAATGAAAAATGTAAAAGAAAAACCCTAAATGCATTAGGTGTGAAGCACGACCATGCTATAGATTCTAAAGTTATTAGTAACTCTTCTATAAAATGTTAAATAAACCTAGCCTGAATGAGAAATAAAGTGATTTGGAGTGGTTGGGAGAGAATAGGAGTATAGAAAAATACATGTTTAAATTGTTAACCTAGAATGTTAGACTAATGTCCTTTCTTGGATTAGTAGGCATTAAGGTAGAAGATGACATCTTATCTAAGGTTTGGATGGGTTTTAGGAATGCTTAGCCTCTAGAAAGTAAGAATAACCATTTGAAGGCTAAAATGTGGGGTTATGACTTAGAAACCCTATCTTGTTTATAATGACTCAAGTTGTGATTTCAAGGTGAACTATAACTTTAAATATTTATCTCAATGATCTTTGGTCAATGAAGGTTTATGCTTAAAGATGTATGGCCAAAGAAAGTAAGCCAATGATGTATGGCCATGGAATGAAATCATGATAGTAAAGCTTTATGCTTGATGAATAGCCTAAGAATATATTGTTGCCTTGAAATCACACTTATGTCAATTGTATGTTAACTATAAGTAAAGTAGAAGAAATATTCTAAGCTTGGAAATGATTCTCAAGAAAAAAAAATAAAAAGGGCGTGATCCAGAAAGATTAGAAAAGAAATGAAAAAGAAAACACCATGAACATGATCTAAAGGTATGTGATCCATGAAAGTCTTACATGTATCTAAGGTCTATTTTGTAGATATGGTCCCCAAGATATGAGGCCATGTAAGCAAAGATGATTTAAAGAAGGTTAAAGTCCTATGATGTTAAGACACATGATCATATAATTGATAAGGAGTCTAGTGCTTGCTAAGATAAGATAGAAAGTATAGAATTAGTTTAATGACTATTAGCAAGCCTAATACTTGAGATTTAGTTATGAATTATCAACATTCTGATGATTAACAATAACTATGAAATAATTTTCTATATGATATACAGCTGTAAGTACTATAGTTTTCGTAATTCTTTTCATATGGTTTAAAACTCTACTGAGAATGTAGAATTCTCACCCCTGTAAATGTAATGTTTCTAGAGTATCCAAGAATCGAGTAAAGATATATATTGCTATAAAAGTTAAAGTAGAAGTCTAAAGATGATATTTAAATTTTAATGAGGAATATGTATGTACTTCCTTTACTGTATTGTTATGTACAAATAATGTGTATAAATATTTGATTAAGAATGTCAGTTTGGCAATTTATCGTATGTGTAAGGGTATTAACATGTGTTTTAATTACTCCACTTAACAAAATATACTTAAGGTTATAATATAATAAATTAGTGAGTTATTCTAAATTAGAAATTTAATGAATGTAACTAAAGGAGAATGAAAATTTAATTAAAAATCAAATCACATAACCAATAGTTTTATTTAATATTATGTATATCTTAGATTAGTTATATATTCTTGGTATCCTGTTTGAAGTATTTCATTTAAATTAGTTACGTGATGACTTAATTTTATCATTAGTGATGAGTTATTAACAAACACTCTTTTACATTACTTAATCACATAAAAGAGAATTTTTATATAAATAATAACATAATTCATTATTTTATATCAATAATAGGTAATCTCTTATTTTAGTTATGTAATAGTGACGTTTCGTCTACCGTTTAATAATTTAATTAGTTACATCATTATATAATTTAAATAATTATTTATATTTAGATATTTCAACAGACACGTAATTATTTAGTTATTTAATAAATTATTTTAGTTAATTAATAAAAAAATTTAATTTTAATAATTTACTCATCTTTAATTTATCAATACGAGTTAAAGTATTATACGTGATATTGTATTATATAGGTAGGTGTTACACACACCACCACAGGAGCCATTTTCACTGCAGCACAGCACACACCTTGCTCACTTTTACTCACCTTTGTTTCCTCCACGGCTCACGGCACCACAAACCAAGTTCAGCGCAGGCAACATAGACACTCTCACCCTGCACTGCTCTCTCCCTCACCTCTGCATCGTCCATCCCACAGCACAGCACCGCACACACTCCTGCACTCTGTTCACATGTTCACCCTCATTTCCCCGGTTTTCGAAGCCCCGCAACAGAGCACCCAAGCCGCCTCTTCACTCTACACCTCTCCTCACCGCCCCTGCACCACACAGCCTCTGTTCTAACACCTGCACTTCACTCACGGCCACACCAGCGTATCACGGAACCTCCACACACTCTCACAGCCGCACCAGCACAGCACTCTTGCACCGCCCAACACCCAGATCCGCAGCATCGCACACATGACCACTGGCAGCACCAGTCCAGCATCTGCAATACTCACGCACCTACACTGTTTGCACCTGCACTTTCTTATTATTATTATTATTATTATTATTTGTATGACACTTAATTTGCTGTGACATGTATGAGGTGTGATGGAAATTTTGTTAAGGTTTGGTGTTATTTAGGCTGAATATTTGGCTTGTTAATGTGTATATTTTGCTTAAGAATTTTGGAACTGATTGATTGTGTAATGTTTAAGTTTTGTTCTTATAAGATTTAATTGGGTCTAATGTTTGAGACAATAATTAAATTGGACTTAAGATTTTTAGTGGGTCATGAGTTAATCTTTGGACTTAGGTTTTATTAGTTGGTCAAAATAAAAGTGAGTAAAAGATAAAATAAAAAATATAAATCATAGAAATAATAAAATAAATTAAATTAAATAATTTTAGATAAATAATAATAAATAAAATTAAATAATTAATCTGAGTCATTTGAGTTATGACAGCTTGTTGATTTGAAAACTAATTTAATTGAGGCCTTATTGTTGTGACGACGTTTTGATCTTGAAATTAAATTAAAAATTATTTCAAACACTCTAACTGTTAATTTAAAATTATTAATCGATTAGGAACGTTATTGTTGTGACGACTATTCTGTTCCTCAAATATTTAGAATCAGTAAGGATCATTATTGTCATGATGATTCTTTAACTCGTAAGTGATTTAAATTTAAATTTTAATTAATCATCATTTATAAATCATTAAATTTAAATTAATTTAAGATTATTAATTAGGGACGTTATTGTCATGACGACTCTTTCGTCTTGAAAATAATTTAGAATTACCAATGGTTATTGTTATCGTAACGACTTTTTGACTCATAGGTAATATATATTTTAATTAATAACTAATCGTTTTAGAAATCATATAAATTTTTAATTAATTTTAACTAATTAAAGATGATATTATCGTGATGACTCTTTCGTTTCAAAAATAATTAAAATTATTAGCAGTCAACGTAGACGTGACACCTCTTTGATTCCTGAGTGATATAAATATTAATAATTTTCTTTAAAAAATAACTAACCTTTTGTTTCTTCTTACTTAATCAATTATCATTATTATTTTTATCAATCAATTCTCACATATCATTTTTAATTTAATTAATATTATCAAAGTATTTTTAATTTAATTAATACACAAATCATTTTATGTTTAATCAATATGTAATTTTAATTAAAATCCTCCAATACTCAATTATTTTCTACAAGAACTACGTAATTTTGATTTTTCATTGCATGTGAAAATATGTAAGCACACAAAGAAAGGTAAAACTGTATATATTTTTAATTAATTCTTTATTTACTTTTATCATTCTTTGTTGTTTGAGATCTTTATTTTTTAGAGTAAATTAAATATATTTTGTGGTCATAATGATTTTTACACAATTAATTTTAGAGTAATCGTCCTACGACGGATGTATTAAGAGTATGGTAGAATTAATTTCTTACCTTTCTCAATACGTAATCAGACTTTTAAATCTAATCTCATTTTTTAAAAATCAATTTTCTTTTAAAAAAGTTTTTTAATTATTTTCACATAAAATAAAAAATTAATAATGACTTTTAAATTTTTTATAAATTTAATTACCACTAGCCTTTGGTACGTCGTGACAATTACAACTCACGTACGGCACCCCAGCTCCTTCCTCAAAACAGAGCCCAAGTCTCCTCTCCCGCACTGGAATCAACCTGCACACTCAAGCAAGACGCATCCAAAGACTCCATACCCACACGGCGCTCTCAGCCTCCACAATCTCACAACCCTAGACTTCCCCTGTTTTCGCACCTAAACAGCCCCGAATCCAGCTAAAGACCCTTGTTTCAAGAAAAAAAAAAAAAAAACAACAACAACAACATAGCTCCTCTTCCATCTGCATAGCAAGCAAACGACCCAGACCATACATTTGCACCGAAAACAGAGAGCACCGGATGGGCTGAGAAATTTGGGCTCTAGGCATCAAGGGGAAAGAGAGAAGAGAAAGGGAAGAAAACCAAAAAACAGAGGCGTTCGGCTGGAGAGGAAAACTGCTGAGAGAGTAACCAAATCAAGTGAGAAGGAGAAGCCATGGTTAAGCTTTCTTCACAAGCTCCATGATAACATGAAATCGGACCAGCGGCAAGAATCTCATCTTTGGCTTCCAAAATCATCTCCAAGAGCTTACCCCGGCTCTGCTTTGTTGTTCATTGCAACACCCGCTAGGTAAGAGTCAGAGTGGCAGACGACAAACATTATAAATATCTCAACTCCTCCTATTGCTATTGGGCTCTTGGGTGGATTTTCCTCTAAATCTTTACTCGTATGTGCTTGCAACCATTTATCCTTATGTAATCTATATTTCTTGTTTTACTTTTTTGTCTTGGATTTCTGTTAGTTGATGCATGCTATAAGACTGAGGAGTTTGGCTATTCGGTTGCTACTAATGGCTTCTTTTCTCACTTGAAAAAGCACTTCTAATAATAAAATAATGGTTCCTTCCCTTAAGGAAGAGTTCTACCATGAAGCCTTTGGTAATGCTGAAACTTTTTCTTATTCTTGATGGTAGCATGGGTCCCAAGTTTTGCCTAGTTGGTGACTTTCGGTTTTGGTGCCAAGCTTGATGGGATATTGCTGTGTGTGCTGGTACGTTTTTATAAACTTGAAGATTAAAAATTTTAATTTAAATTCCTCTTGAAGACATTTTCTAATTCCTTTTCTTGATATCTTGTTATTTACTGCAAAGTAGGCCTAGAAAGTTGCTTTTATTTTACTTTATCTTCACAACTGTTTTTAATTATTTAATTACATTCCCGTTAATCATTGCTTTTAGATTGAAACGGAATTATTAATTTATGTTATATGATTCTTGGATATAATGAGAATTTGAAGTTAAAAATATGGAGTTGTTGAAGAAAGGTAGGTAAATAAACATAGCATCTTTGTTTTTTCTTGTAAAAAAACAACAAATAATAATAAGAAGAATCTTCTTTATTTTCAGGTTTTCTTGTTCATTTACATCATGTCGAGTTTTAGTTTAGGTTTTAATTTGTTGCCTTTATATATTCTATTCTCATTTGCTTTATTTCTTTTTTTTATTATTATTTATGTGTGATACATAGTTTGTTAAGCATGAAATTTATATATAATCAAATGATATGTTTTTTTTATTTTATCTTCGGCCAATCTTAGGTATTGGTGAAAAAAAGATTTATGTGATTTATAAATCATTCTGAATCATATGAATTAGGTCAACTCATTGATTTAGAAAATAATCTAATCGGGAACCTGTTATCGTGATAATGCTTCTGTTCTAAAATTAAATTAAAAATTATTTTAAAACTCTTCAATTAATTAATCCTTAATTAACTAGGGATGATGTCCTAACCTTGCGTTGAGCTTTATCTCACAAAATTTTATTTTCATATCAATTCTTTTCTTTTTATTTTTTTTAACAATCAATTATCAAACTCTAATTGTCTTAACTATAATTTTTAAATCATTAAAAAAATCAATTTCTTTTCAATATCAAATAATTAAAGGTCATCTGAGCCATGATGGCTTGGTAACCTATAAGTTGATAGTGATGTCTCTGGCCTTGCGCTAAGCTTTGTTACTAAACTCAATTTGATCTGAGTCAGTTGAGCCATGACAACTTGTTGACTTGAAAAATAAATATTATTAGGGTCATGTTGCCGTAACGACTTTTCGGTCTCGAAATTAAATTTAAAACTAATTTTAAAAAATAATCTTATTAGGGTCCTATTGTTGTGATAACGCTCTGATCCCAAAATTAAACAAAAAAATCATCTCAAAACTTTTTAATTATTAATTTAAAATTATTAATCCAAGGATGATGTTGCCATGACAGTTCTTCCGTTCTGAAAATAATTAGAATTATCGAAGATCAACGTAGACGTAATGCTTCTTTAATTCGTGGGTGATATAGACATTAATCATTTTTCTTTTAAAAAGAAAACAATCAACTCATTATTTCTTGTTAATTAATCAAATATCCTTATCAATTTAATCAATCAAGCAATCATCATTAAGTATTTTTTTTACCAATCAACAAAGCATTTTACATTTAATCAACCTTTAGTTTTTATTTAAAATCCTTTAACACATAATTATTTTCTACAAGAACTACGTGGCTTTAACTTTTCATTGCGCGTGAGGATAAGTAAGCACGCAAGGCATGCCAAAACTTGTAAATATTTCATTTAGTTTTTTTAATTATTTTTTTTATGATTTTAATTTCATTTTTTTCTTTTCACTTTAAGGGATAATTTAAAGGCTATTAATATTTTGCACAACTAGCTTAGGGTAACCGTCTTAAGACAGATGTATTAAGGATACTGTAGGATTAAGTTTATACCCTTTTCTGTGTATAAAGAGACTCTCGAACTCAACCTGGTTCGCAAACCATTTATTTCTTTTTCTTTCTAATAAAAGGGTTTTTTCAATAATTTTCCTACTAAATAATTATTTGTGGCAACTTCATTTTTTCTTATTTCTTATTTCTCTAGCCATTCCGTTGCGGTAGCCCTTTAAAGATGGTCATGACACTCTTAATGGATTCATAACCCTTAATGTGGGGGTGAGGTATCTTCTGCAGCATACTCTTGATGAATGCTTCCTAAGTGAGAGTGAAGATGGGTCGTCTTCTATGAGTTTGGCATAAACTCTAGAACTCTCATGATATTCAGGAATTGCACAAGGTCATTAAAAGCGCACAACGGTAAGAGCAATAACTTTATAAGAATGTCATGTGGTTGGTGAATGTGCTCCAACTGTTATCTCTTAATTTTGGTTCAAAGAGGTTTCTCTACCAAAATTCTATAGGGTTGTCACCCACCTATGCCTAAGGTAAAGTTCAAATCCTTTAGATACTTCACTAATGCATAATATTCTTAATTTCTTCTTTCTAAGTTTGAAACATGTGGAGGATTGTTAGAATTTGTGGGTATTGTTGTTTCAAATTTAGAATCCTTGTATGTGTTATGTGTTAGGTTCAAGTCCCACATTGCTTAGAAAAGGCTCTTAAAGAGTTCTTATGTATAATCAATCATACTCATAGGTATAATACCTTATGGTAAAAGGGTAGAGTATGGACTTGGGCCTAGCCATATCACAAGTTCGCTGTCTGTCCCGCCTCAACAGTTTTGCTTTATCACATAATCTTTAGTTTCTAACTTTTGGAGCTGTGTTTATTGGTTTTTATTTCACACATTATTGCCCTCGTCCACTACTTCTCCTTCCTGGTACGAGGTTTGGTTGCTGTCAATGGCTGCGATCATCGTGTGGGTGAGTTCACCAATATACCTACATTTTATATATTTGAAAACCAAATGTATGATGTCAAAATAAAGTGAAATATTTATTTTTAACATCAGTAGCGGTGTTACTGTAAGCTGTTATTCACTTCACAAAATATATTTAAAAATTAAAAAAAAAATTAGACCAAAGCAATAAACTAGAAACACAAAAAAGTTTGAGTAAGCGAAGGCACATAAAATTATATTACAAATTTAAGATATAGATCAGAAGACTTTAATAATATATAAAACATATCATGTGAACAGGTAGATGTGATGAAATTTATTAAAAATTAAGTGAAGAAACAAAGTGATTGGATGAGGCTGTCTCCCAACTCCACTGTTGTGTGTTTTCTAAAAAAATCTTTTGGTGCTCATCTAATTTAAAAATTTAAAACCTAAAGTAAACATGATGCTTAAGTCGGTGCCTATTAAGTATATACAATGTTTCCTTTATCGCTATGGGAGAATTTAATTGGCATCTCAAAAGAGAATGCCAAACGGAAAAAAAAAATGACAATTATAGTAAAGAGGAAAGGTTCAAGAGAGAGAGAGAGGCATCAAAGTAAATCAACTTTAACGTGTTCTTATATGATTTGATAATTGGTATTTTATATTAACAATCTCATTTAAAGAAAAAAAAAAACCAATACTGTGGTGCCCTATGATGATCTCAAGTGGCTTAATAGGGGGAACAAGTATGCAAAATCATACACTGTAGAATACTCACTAGCGATGTCTTCGAATGTAGTGGACCACTAAGTAAAGGCATTCATAGTTGGTGACAATCTAAAGACATATTAAATTAATTATGTACGTGCATATTCAGTCTGACATGTTAGTTGTTACTTTAATATTAGGTTATTTCAATTAATACACTATTTAAAAATGATAAAAATAAAATAACTACAATTGTTCATATACCTTTAATACATTATTATTACTATGTTATCATGCAAAGTGTATCATAAAAACTAAGGGGTTTATAACTGAACCGAAAAATTAAAAATTGAACAAAATCTAAATTAATTGATTTTAGTTCCCTTTTTATATAAATTAATTGATTTGATTTGGTTTGTTTTCGGTTCTTATTTATGAAACTAAATCAAAACAAACTAAACTGAATTTATGTAATTATACATATATTTTATAATTTCATACTTAAAGATTATTAAATTTTAATTTATTATCATTTTCATAGAAATGTTTAGCTCAATTTATTATTTATATTTATTTGATTATACTTTTATTAATATTTTACAGCTAATTTATTGTTAATTTAGTTATGAAAAAGAAAAAGGTCTAGTTGAAAATAATTTTTTTAAAAAAATTATTTGAGCAAAAATCGATTAGATCGAATTAAATCAAATCGATTAAGAATGATTTGATTTAGTTCAATTCTTCAATTAAAACAAAACTAATCAATTCTTAATATAAAAAAAATTGATTGGTCAATTTGAATTACTTTTTTTCACAAAACTAAATCAAATCAAATCTCAAATACTCATAATCAACATTGTCTTAATATTATTGTAGTCACTATAGTTCGTTTTAATTTATTTTTTCCTTTTCACTTGAAAGTATAGTGTACATTTTAAAGTTAAAACAATAGAGTCTAAAGGATTATCCAATGTTAATTGAGTTTTTCAAAGGTCAAACCTCAAATATTTCATTAAATTCTGTCAAGAGTGAGTGGATTGATATTTAATTATGAAATAATAATGGATAACTTCTCCCAAGTCCCGTTATTTGGATCAAATTTTGATTGACAAATTAAAATGAGTTAATACAAAAAATACATTTACATTGTTAACAAAATATTTGTAATTTATTATACCAAAAAAAATTATAATTTAACTGGCACTAAATTTTCACCTGTGCAGTACACAATATAGAAACATTATTATATAATTACCAAATATATATATAAATAATAATTAAAAATGACAATTCTATGATGAATTCATGTATAATGTACAAAAAAAATATCCATAGAAAAAGATCTTACGTATGAATATATGTAAATACAAATATTTAAAATATCATTATGAAAAATGATATGTTTGGAACCTGATAAATTTGTTAACTAAATTGTTAGTCTAATTTTAAACATAAATCATAACAAATAGTAAAAATAAATAATTAGTTGCGTTATTGCATTTGTTTTGTTTACATGTGCTGTGACAATGTGAATTATTAAAATTCTTATAATTATGAAAAAAATCAAAATTTTGCCATAATTTTTTTTTGTACTTACATGTTATAAATTTTTATAAAAAATGAAAAAAATATAAAATTGAAATAGTATAAATAAATTATGAAAAATTAATTCTTCACTATGATATCATAATAAACCTATTTAATCATTTTTAAATAACTATGTATTATTTTTTTAAAAAATAAATAATAATGTATTGTGTCTTATGATATGAGTCATTGAGTCTGTGACCATAAAGAGTAAAAAGTACGTTAAAGCATTATATATGTTGCAACAAAAATATTAAACTTCTTGAATTAAAAAAAAATACCAACACTTTAACACACATAAATATGTAATAATGTGTAATAAAATTATTTTAAAAATATAAAGTGAAAATTGATTTGATTCTATAATTTTATTTAAAAAAATGTAAAATAATAGTATAAACATTTGCAACAAATTCAAATAACAATAACATATGTGATTGATATTGGTAATAACTTATATTATTATTTGACAATAATTTTTATCCTCTTTGAAAGATATTTTGAATAAAAAAACTTATAGAAACAATAATCTTTATTGATAATAAAAATTAATATTTTAAAATTTTAATTCTATTACATGTTAAACATCATATTAATCTGCCATAAATATCATAATATATTAATACTCTATTTAATAATGATGCTACAAATGTTTTCATGCTCATCCTCTCTTTTTTTAAAAAAAAAAGAAAGTTGACAGTACTTTTATTGATTTAAGATTAGCTATGCTAGTACGAACCAAATCCTTAACCTATTTTAGGTAAAATAACATAATAAGAGTAATATATTTCTTCTAAAAACAAATAAAAAAATCTTTATCCACAAAAATACTTACCAATGTATTGTAACTTTTAAATAAATATTGATTCTAATTAATATTCATACATGATTATAATCAAGGATTCAAATCAAATTAGATTTCTAAATAAAATCAATATTAAATGCACAATTTTATATTTTTTATTAATACAAAAGTTGATATAACACATTAAATAAAGTGAAAAAATATCTATATTTATAATAAAATATATTTAAAGAAATATTCATAATTGATGACAATTTTAAAATTTTAATTTATTTATAATTTATCATCAATTTGATTAATGTAATTATATTTATAATAAATTATATTTAAAGAAATATTCAAAATTAATTATAATTTCAAATTTTAATAAATTAGTTATCAAGATTTTATTATTAAGATTTTTACAATCAAAATAATATTTAATTAGTTATTTTAAATATTATAAATTAATGTGAAACTATTTCATAAAATGGATTAATTAATGAAATATTTAAAATGTTAATAATTAGAGTATCAAATTACAATTCTAAATATTTATTAAGACACTAAAGATGTCAATACTTATTGATAAAGAAGCAAAATACTTTATTAACGCTTAATGAAATACATTTATAACAATTCTTGAAACGCTTCTTTAAATATAGATTTATGTATTTAATAATGATAATTGTTCAAAATTGTATCACTTTAAATTTAAATTTGTCTCGTGTTAGAGATTGATCATGTAAATTTTGAAATAATTATTTAAATTGTATAAATTAATTGTATCACTTTAAATTATTTTAACAATAGTATTAACTTTGTTCAGATGTTGAATATTTTCTCTAAGTAATTATATTTTATTAACAAAATATAATATTCAAAATTGATTATAATTTCAAATTTTGAATTTTAATCAATGAGGAAATGTGTTTTATTATGAGTGTGCCACTTGCCAAAAGTATTCATGCCATGCACGAAATAATATAAAATATGATACAATGTATTAAATTTCATAAATAATAAATAAAAGTAACTAATTTAAAAATTTTATATCATAATTTTAAAGAAATAAATCTCATAATATATTAAATATCAAGTAGCAACTTGAACTGACGAATTGAAAAAAATAAAAGCAAATAATGTATTGAGATTTTGAATACATTATGGTTAGAGGATGCATGCTCTTCCAAAATTTCTTCAACATATTTGCCTCCATTTCTATGATTAATTAAAGTAGCATAATAAAGCTGTAGAATATGTAAAGAATCAATTAGAATCATGTTAGAATTATGTAGATTATGTAATATGATCATTGAATTAATTCTTTTTTATTGTACATTAATTACACAAATATTATAAAATTCGATACAGAGGACAGTATAATTTCACTGACTCATTCATATAAACTAAGGGTTTCTATGATTCTTCTTCCTCTCAATATGGTATCTAGAGCCTAGGGATAAAAACTTAAAAAATTTTCCCTTTCTTCCTTGTCGTCAGTGTTGTTTTCTCTCTCCTCTTGCGGCTTCCATCTCAGATCTATGCATATGAGGTGTGTTTCTTTAGCAATCCACCCCACCAAGACTTGCACCTCCCATAACTGTCCCATTCCTGGAGCCACGCCATCATCGAAGCTCCGACGAGCGTCGGTCACTGGAAACTAGTCAGTTCGCATTTCCACCGCACGTGAGAGTGCGTTTTGGACCCTTTTTGGCTGCCGTTTCTTTCGACCACTTTTCCGTGTCTTTTCTAGCCAGATCTAGCCCCTATCCACATGGTTCGTGATCTTCTAGTAGGTGTTTGACTTTCCCATATCCATGAACCACATCTCCTATCGTGATTTTTGGGTCTCCCTCTTTCAACTCAGGTATATCTCTCCTTTTCTCGTTCTATTTGGATTGTTGAAACTTTTAGAGGTTATTTATTACTGTTCTATATTTAGGCTCTTATTTTCTGGGTTTCTTGAAGTTCTGTGCCCATTATGTCCATCTCTACAACTTCTTCCACTATAAAGTTGAGTATTTTTAGTTCTATAATTCCGAGATCTCCAATCATCACTATTGAACCATTTTAATGGTTCCAACTATCTATATTGAGCTATGGCGATTGAGCTCTAGTTTAAAGGTCAAAAGTTTTTTGATCATATGACAAAGAAAGTGTCTAATATTCCTACGGCTGATCAAGATACTTAGGAGGCAATTTATGATCAACTTTGCAATCTCCTCTAGAATAACATTGATTGTGAGATTCTTCCTATTTTTTAACCGTATTAGACTTGTCATGAGGTGTGGACTAAAGCCAAATTGCTGTACACTAATGATAATCAACGGTTTCTATGGTGTTATCTCTGATGTGCTTAATATTCGCAAACAAGATCAATCCATGTCTAGCTATTTGGGTCACATTCAGAGTGTTCGTACTGCTGATATTGCAACTCAAGAAACTAACTATGACAAGTTGTTCATGCTTATCACATTAGTTGGTTTGCCTCCTGAGCTCAATTCTGTCCATCAACAACTATTGGCTAGTGCTTCTATTCCCTCTATGGAGGATGTCTTTGCTTGGCTACTTTGAGTTACTCAGTTTATCCCTGCTTCGGCTGCATCTATTGGTGACTCCTCTATTTTGGCTTCTCAGTCCACCATTGTTGCTGCCAGTTCTGGGTCTCATGGTTGTGACAAAGGTCAACATCTACAATGCACTTATTGCCACATGTTTGGCCACACTCGTGAACGTTGTTGCAAATTACATGGGAAACTCCCTCTCACATCTAATTTTGCTCAGTTAGACTCTCTTGTTCCTTCATCTAACTTTTCAGACGTGCCGCTGTCACTATCTCAGCTGCTGCCTATGAAGGTTATCTAGCGTGTAATGCTACTCAGTCATCTACCTTTACTTTCGCTTCTCAGACCAGTAATTCTATTGCTTGCCTCACTCATTCCACCTTGTTCTATGGATCTTGGATTCTGATGCCTCTAATCACATATCTAGTAACATTAGTCTTTTATCTCATCTTCGTTATTTAACTTCCCTCCCTATGGTTATCTTAGCCAATGATTCCAAAACTATAGTTAAAGGTCATGGTCAAATTTGTCCTCTACCCTCTCTAACTCTTGATTCTGACCTTTATGTTCCGAGTTATCTTTTCAATCTTATCTAAATCAGTAAATTAACTAGCTTTCTTCATTGTTCTATTACTTTCATTGATAATTCTGTTCATATGCAGGATCGAGATATGAGATGGATGATTGGCAAAGGGTGTGAGTCTCACGGGCTTTACCATCTTATCATACCTTCATCACATGCTGCCTTTACTTCTACTACTTCCCCTTCTCTCCTCCATAGTCACCTTGGTCATCCTAGTATCTCTAAGCTTCACCGAATGGTTCCTACTTTGTTGTCTTTATGATATTTAGATTGTGAATTGTGTCAACTTGGAAAACATGTTCCCACTTCATTTCCTAAAAGTGTCAATAATCGGGCTACGTTCCCTTTCGATTTAGTGCATATGGATGTTTGGGGTCCTAATCATGTTCCCACAAATATAGGATATCAATATTTTGTAGCTTTTATTGATGACTTTTCCTGATGCACTTAGTTATTTTTAATAAAAAGCCGTGCTGAGATCTTCTCTCTTTTTCAATCTTTCTATGCTGAAATTCGTAATCTATTGAATACTTCTATTCGTATTTTATGTAGTGATAATGTCCGTGAATATTTCTCTTCTTCTTTTACCTCTTTTATGACTTCATAGGGTATTCTTCACTAGTCTTCTTGTGCCACACACCACAACAAAATGGCTTTGCTGAGCATAGGAATCGTTATCTCATTGAAACAACACGAACTTTACTTATTCATAATCATATCCCTCTACAATTTTGGGGTGATGCAGCTCTCACTGCTTATTATTTGATTAATCGCATGCCTTTCTCTATTTTAAAGAATTAAATTCCTTTATCTATTATGTTTCTGTCTCAACTATTGTATTCCATTCCACATCGTGTTTTTGGTTGCACTTGTTTTGTTCATAATCTAACCCCTGGACAAGACAAACTTTAAGCAAAACCCCTTAAGTGTATCTTTTTCGGCTACTCCCATATCCAAAAAGGATACAGATGCTTTCACTCAGATAATAACTGATATATCACCTCAGTTGATGTTACCTTCTTTGAAGAATTACCATTTTTCTTATCTTTTCTTGCTGAGCATTCTTCAGTGTCTGATATTCTTCTTGTTCCTTTACTTGGACATCCTACCAAAGCCACTCCTTCTATCCCACTTCAAGATACTTCCATGGTGGTACTGATGAACTCTAGCGCTGAACCAACACTTTTATCGCTCCTGGTCCTGCATCCTACTAGTCCACTAGTTGTCATTCACAAAGGTATTTGCTTTGCTCGTAATCTCATCCCATTTACACCTTTTTAAGCTATCGCCATTTGTCTTCTCCATATTTTGTTTTTGTCACCTCCTTGCCATCTGTTTCTATGCCCAAGAGTACAGATGAGGCACTATCCCATCCAGGGTAGTGATAATTGAATTTTATCACACTTAATTGTTGCATTTGATTAATGATTTTAGGGGCTGTTTAGTGTGTAATTAATGATTTTTGGTCTAAATTGGGCTTTGGGCTTTTAATTGGATTTAATTCATTTTCGTGCTATTTTTCCAGATTTACACTGTTCCAGTATTTTGATCATAACTTTTGTTATAGGTATCCGATTAACCTCATTCTTGTTTCGTTTTGTAGATAACTCAAAGAGCTACAAATGGTATTAGAAGCTTGAAGGCCAAATTCGGACAAGAAGGCAGTCAAAATTGGAGCCAAATTCAGTCACGAAATTCTGGAGCTATGTTTAGTTAATTGGGCTTAACTTTGTAATTAGGAGTCTAAATTACATGGGACCAAAAACCATTAGTTATTTTTTTAATTGGGCCAGTTTTGGAGCCCTGACCCTGTTTAGTTTTAGGTTTAAATAGCATATTAGGGTAACATGAACAGCAGCTTTTGATTTTGAGAAATTTCAGATCTACATCTCTTCTCTTTTCTCTCTTCTCTTCATCTTGTTCTTCTTTTTCTTTCCTTTTCGTTTTCTTTTTTTTTCCCAGCCATGGTAGGCTAACTTTCCATTCAATCAACTCATGAGTTGAGGTTTCTGCTGTTGAATCCAGAGGACTCGTGCTCTCCATGAACTGAATCCGTTTCTCTTCCCCCTTTACTCGAATTGAGCAACACGATTGTGTACGTTGAATCCGAGCGGATGAGGTTTGTTCGTGAGGTTTGTTTATGATTTCTGTATTTTGATCATTCAGGGGAAGGGATTAAATGTTAGATTTAATATTTAGGTTGATTAACCAAAGGGACTTAAAATCAAAACAGGTTGAAGTGAACACTATGCGATGGCATGAGTGAATGCGCCATGTGTTTGATTAAATGCTAGGTGATTGTCTAGTAGAGAGGGTTCCTATATGAATGCAGGGATTTCGATTTGTTTAGGGTCAACCACGAGATTCAGTAATTCTTTGTCCAGTGACGGATGTCCTTGAAACCTCAATTCTGGGTTGGTTGATTGCTTTTAAATTGTTAATTTCGTTTTATCTCTTGCATTAATTTTCTCTTACTTTAATTTTAATCGAATTAAAACCCCCCCTATTTATTGTTTTGTTTTTAATTGAGTGATTTAGTTCTATGCAAAAATCCTTGGGAGACGATCCAGGTTGTCCTATATTACAAATGTCTTTATAAGCCTGGTTAATTTGAGTGAGTTCGACAGTTCACGTCAAATTTTGGCGCCGTTGTCGGGGAATTTTTGCATTGTTCTTTTGATCTCTATTATTACATATTAACAGCAGATTAGAGTAGAGTAGATGCATTTCATTTTATTCCTTGTTCCACACTTGAGTAGAGTAGAGTAGCTTAGTAGTGTCGAAAGTGTCAAAAGTGTCGCAAGTGTCGCATAATTGGACTAACCTGTGGAGTTAGGTGCTGAGGCTGGGTATCCCAAGTTTATCCACCATCCTGAGCAAAACTAACCCGTTTGGGGTTAATCTGGGGTCAAAATCTCGAAATTTCCTTCATCTGGTATGAGTTTTCTTGCTAAATTCCATCGTTTAGACCACTTTTTCATTTTTTTTTATTTTTCGTGATTTTTAAAAATCGTCAAAAAATTATAGAAAATCAAAAATACATTTTAGAATTTTACTGTGGTGGTCCCATAATTTTTAAAATTCATTTGATAGTGTTTCTGATTTTATTTTGGCTAATTTCTTAGTGTAGTTTACATATTTTGTATGCTGTTAGTGTTTTTGCCTGTTATGCCTTATGCTGTATGACTAGGAGTAGTAACAATACACAAGACCTGATTGCTTTTGATCCTGAAATAGAGAGAACATTGCATGTTGCTAGAAGGGCTTCTAGGCTAAGTCATAGGATTGTTACTGAACTTGATCTTGAGTCTGAGCATATTCAGCATATTGAGCATTCTGATTCTGTTCCATCTGTTAATTTTCCTAATTCTTCTAATAGTGTAGATTTTACTTATTCTGGTAATAGTTTCATTAATTCTGAGAGCATGGACAATAGAACTTTAAAGGAATTGGCTGCACCTGACGTTAACTATCAACCCTTGTGCATCCAATATCCTGATCCTGATGCTAACTTTGAGCTTAAATCTGGTCTTATCCATTTGCTTCCCAAGTTTCATGGTCTTGCAGGTGAGGATCCACATAAGCATTTGAAGGAGTTCCATGTGGTTTGCAGCACAATGAAACCACAAGGAATTGATGAGGAGCATATTAAATTGAGAGTTTTTCCTTTCTCTCTAGATGAAGGAGCTAAGGACTGGCTGTACTACCTTCAAACCCTCATCCATTGGAAGCTGGAATGACATGAAGAGATTATTTTTGAAGAAGTTTTTCCCAGCCTCAAGAGCCACTGCAATCAGAAAGGAGATATGTGGCATAAGGCAAGCAAATGGAGAGAATTTGCATGAATACTGGGAGAGGTTCAAGAGGCTATGTGCAAAGCTGTCCACACCACCAGATATCTGATCAGTTGCTGATAGTGTACTTCTATGAAGGCTTGTTACCCATGGACAGAAATATGGTGGATGCAGCCAGTGGTGGAGCTTTAGTTGATAAGACACCTGCTGCGGCCAGAGAATTGATAGCAAACATGGCAGCTAATTCCCAACAATTCAGCACTAGAGCAACCAGCAGTGAGGTGTTCTCAATTCAAGCATCCCCAGTCCAATATCACAGTGCCCAGAAACCAGCAGTAGCATCCAGTGCAGACCACCAAAGACTTGAAAAATAGACTAGACGAATTGACCTCTTTAGTAAGGCAATTGGCAGTGACACAAACAGTACATTCTCTACTCCACAGATAAGCAAACCATGTGGTATCTGTTCTGATCCACTCCACCCCACTGATGCTTGCCCAACTCTGCAAGAGGGCACCTCTCCAGACCAATCAGTAGCTGCAGCAGGAGTCTTTCCTGAAAAGCCACAGTATCAACAGCAACATAATCCATTTTCAAACACTTATAATTCTTGGCTGGAGAGATCATCCAAACTTAACGTGGAACCAGAATCAGAACCAGAACCAACAGAATTTTCCACAATACCAGTCTTGCCTATATAAGTGTTTGAAAATGGATTATGTTGCTGTTGATACTGTGGCTTTTCAGGAAAGACTCCTGCTGCAGCTACTGATTGGTCTGGAGAGGTGCCTCTTGCAGAGTTGGGCAAGCATCAGTGGGTGGAGTGGATCAGAACAGATACACATGTTTGCTTATCTGTGAGTAGGAGAATGTACTGTTTGTGTCACTGCCATTGCCTTACTAATGAGGTCAATTTCGTCTAGTCTATTTTCAAGTCTTTGGTGGTTGCACTGGATGCTACTGCTGGTTTCTGGGCACTGTGATATTGGACTGGGGGTGCTTGAATTGAGAACACCCCACTGCTGGTTGCTCTAGTGCTGAATTTTGGGAATAGCTGCCATGTTTGCTATCAATTCTCTGGCCGCAGCAGTGTTTATCAACTAAAGCTCCACCACTGGCTGCATCCACCATATTTCTGTCCATGGGTAACAAGCCTTCATAGAAGTACACTATCAGCAACTGATCAGATATCTGGTGGTGTGGACAGCTTGCACATAGCCTCTTGAACCTCTCCCAGTATTCATGCAATTCTCTCCATTTGCTTGCCTTATGCCACATATCTCCTTTTCTGATTGCAGTGGCTCTTGAGGCTGGGAAAAACTTCTCCAAAAATAATCTCTTCATGTCATTCCAGCTTCCAAGATGAGGGTTGAAGTAGTACAGCCAGTCCTTAGCTCCTCCATCTAGAGAGAAAGGAAAAGCTCTCATTTAATATGCTCCTCATCAATTCCTTGTGGTTTCATTGTGCTGCAAACCACATGGAACTCCTTCAAATGCTTATGTGGATCCTCACCTGCAAGACCATGAAACTTGGGAAGCAAATGGATAAGACCAGATTTAAGCTCAAATCAGCATCAAGATCAGGATATTGGATGCACAAGGGTTGATAGTTAACGTCAGGTGCAGCCAATTCCTTTAAAGTTCTATTGTCCATGCTCTCAGAATTAATGAAACTATTACCAGAATAAGTAAAATCTACACTATTAGAAGAATTAGGAAAAAACAAGATGGACAGAATCAGAATGCTCAATATGCTGAATATGCTTAGACTCAAGATCAAGTTCAGTAACAATCCTATGACTTAGCCTAAAGCCCTTCTAGCAATATGCAATGTTCTCTCTATTTCAGGATCAAAAAGCAATCAGGTCTTGTGTATTGTTACTGCTCCTAGTCATACAGCATAAGGCATAACAGGCAAAAACACTAACAGCATACAAAATATGTAAACTGCACTAAGAAATTAGCCAAAATAAAATCAGAAACACTATCAAATGAATTTTAAAAAAAATTATGGACCACCACAGTAAAATTCTAAAATGTATTTTTGATTTTCTATAATTTTTTTGACGATTTTTAAAAATCACGAAAATAATAAAAAAAAATGAAAAAGTGGTCTAAACGATGGAATTTAGCAAGAAAACTCATACCAGATGAAGGAATTTCGAGATTTTGACCCCAGATTAACCCCATTGGGGTTAGTTTTGCTCATGATGGTGGATAAACTTTGGATACTTAGCCTCAGCACCTAACTCCACAGGTTAGTCCAATTATGCGACACTTGCGACACTTTTGACACTTTCACACTACTAAGCTACTCTACTCTACTCAAGTGTGGAACAAGGAATAAAATGAAATGCAGCTACTCTACTCTAATCTGCTGTTAATATGCAATAATAGAGATCAAAAGAACAACGCAAAAATTCCCCAGCAACGGCGCCAAAATTTGACGTGAACTGTCGAACTGACTGAAATTAACCAGGCTTATAAAGAAATTTGTAATATAGGACAACCTGGATCGTCTCCCAAGGATTTTTACATAGAACTAAATCACTCAATTAAAAAAAAATAATAAATAGGGGGGTTTTAATACGATTAAAATTAAAGCAAGAGAAAATTAATGCAAGAGATAAAACGAAATTAACAATTTAAAAGCAATCAACCACCCAGAATTGAGGTTTCAAGGACATCCGTCACTGGACAAAGAATTACTGAATCTCGTGGTTGACCCTAAACAAATCGGAATCCCTGCATTCATATAGGAACCCTCTCTACTAGACATCACCTAGCATTTAATCAAACTCTTGGCGTGTTCACCCACGCCATAGCACAGTGTTCACTTCAACCTGTATTGATTTCAAGTCTCTTGGGTTAATCAACCTAAATATTAAATCTAACATTTAATCCTTCCCCTGGATGATCAAAATACAGAAAATCATAAACAACCTCATGGACAAACCTCATCCGCTTGGATCAACGTACACAATCGTGTTGCTCAATTCGAGTAAAGGGGGAAGAAAAACGGGATTCAGTTCATGGAGAGCACGAGTCCTCTGGATTCAACAGCAAAATCCTCAACTCATGGGTTGATTGAATGGAAAGTTAGCCTACCATGGTTGGGAAAAAAAACAGAAAACAAAAGGAAAGAAAAAGAAGAACAAGATGAAGAAGATGAGAGAAAAGAGAAGAGGTGTAGATCTGAAATTTCTCCAAAATCAAAAGCTGCTGTTCATGTTACCCTAATATGCTATTTAAACCTAAAACTAAAACAGGGTTAGGGCTCCAAAACTGGCCCAATTAAAAACATAACTATGGCTTTGGTCCCATGTAATTTGGACTCCTATTACAAAGTTACGCCTAATTAACTAACATAGCTCCAGAATTCTGTGACTGAATTTGGCTCCAATTTTGACTGCTTTCTGTTCGAATTTGGCCTTCAAGCCTCTAATACCATTTGTAGCTCTTTGAGTTCTGCAAAAAGAAACAAGAATGAGGTTAATCGGATACCTATAACAAAAGCTATGATCAAAATTCTGGAACAGTATAAATCTGGAAAAATAGCACGAAAATGAATTAAATCCAATTAAAAGCCCAAAGCCCAATTTAGACCAAAAATCATTAATTACACACTAAACAGCCCTAAAATCATTAATCAAATGCAACAATTAAGTTGTGATAAAATTTAATTATCATTTCCACAGCACAACAGAATTCCAACAATCTAAAACTCCACAAGCCAGTGCAACAGCAGCCACCAGCCCAACAGCAGACCAGTAGTGGTCCTTCACTGGAACATTTGGTGAAGCAGCTTGCAACGAACACTTTGCAATTCCAGCAGAGAACTGAATCTTCCATTCAGAATTTGCAAACTCAGATTGGCAGTTAGCAAATCACTGAACCAGCTCCAACCCAGGGATCTAACAACTCTCTTCCTTCACAGACAATTCCCTAATCCAAAGGGAATGTCAGTGCTATATCCCTAAGGTCTGGCAAGCAACTAGAAGAGCCCAAGCAAGCTGCAGTTCAGGCTGAACCAACACTAGAAAAGGAGAAGACTGATGCGAAGAAAAGTGAAACATTGAAGCAAGGCAATGATGAGTCTGAAAACCCCCATCCTCTACCTTTCCCTCAGAGAGCCCTTCAATCCAAAAAGTTGGCAGAGAAAGCACAAGAAGAATGAGATCCTAGAGATGTTCAGAAAAGTTGAAATTAACATCCCTCTCTTAGACGCGATCAAGCAGATTCCAAATATGCCAAATTTCTGAAGAGTTATGTACCAACAAGAGGCGACTGAAGGGGAATGAGTGAGTGTGCTTGAGCTAGAATGTGTCAGCACTCATCCAACCCATGCCTAAGAAGTGCAGATCCGGGACGTTTCAATTCCTGCATAATTGGAAATTGTAAATTTGATGATTGCATGTTAGACTTAGGTGCTTTCCATAATGTCATGCCTGAATCTGTTTATAATTCTCTTGGCCTCGGTCCTTTGCGTGCTACTGGTGTTGTTATCCAGTTAGCTAATAGGAGTAAATGCTCACCCTGCTGGTCTGATTGAGGATGTTTTAGTTAGAGTAATGAATTAATATTCCCTGTGATTTTTATTTTTAGAGATGGAGGGTGAGTCTCCTAGCAGTGGACCCCCGATTATTCTCGGGAGGCCTTTCTGAAAACAGTTAGGACTAAGTGTGTGCATTCTGGTACTCTTCCATGGAATTTGGTGATACTATTGTGCATTTTTAATATCTTTGATGCCTGAACATCTAGGGAAGAGCATTCAGTTTTGTTGTTGATGTGATTGATGATGTGTTGGATGATGTTTATGCTGAATTGTGTGTTGATTTCCAGATTTTGTATCTGTTAATATGCTGTTGTTTGTGATTTGTACTGATAATGAATGGTGCCCTGTTTGCACTGAATTTATGCTTTCTAGTTTTTTGCGATGCACTAGATAGTGATGGTGATCTGATTTAAATGATTCTGACTTGGGGGATGTTAATTCTGATGTGAACATTGTGCAGTCCGGGCAAAGTTCTACTTCTTAAATTTTTTTAAGGCACTACAGGTCAAACTGATGTACATGCTGCAGATTGGTGCAACCACCAGCTTCTTCCCTCTACTGAGCAGCCACCTAAGTTGGAGCTGAAATCTCTACCTGATCACTTAAATACGCCTTCCTGGAGGACAATGAGCAGCTGCCAGTCATTGTGGCAAGAAACCTTCTACCTGATCAAGAGGAGCAGTGATGAGATTATTGAAGGAAAATAAGAAGGCAATTGGGTGGATTTAGCTGATATTGTTGGCATTAGCCCTTCCATTGCATGCATCGAATTTCATTGGAAGGGTGCTAAGCCAGTGAGGCAACCTCAAAGGCGCCTGAATCCCCTTATTCTGGATGTGGTGAAGAAGGAAGTGACTGCTCCTGCAAGCTGGCATTATCTACCCCATCTCTGACAGCCAGTGGGTCAGGTTCAGGTAGTCTCCAAAAGGTTGGAGTGACTGTAGTGGCCAACCAGAAAAATGGCTAAATTCCCACAAAGCTCAAACAGCTGGAGAGTCCTGCATAGAGTACCGAAAGCTCAACCAGGCCACCCGCAAGGATCACATCCTTTACCCTTTATTGATCAGATGTTGGAGCGGTTGGCTGGCAATCTACTATTGTTTTCTTGGATGGCCTACTCAGGCTACTTCCAAATCCATATTGCACCAGAAGATCAAGAGAATCTCCTTCACATGCCCCTTTGGAACATTTGCTTACAGAATGATGCCCTTTGGACTCTGCAATGCGCCTGGAA